>VXAD01008426.1:1001178-1103251 GCA_013399195.1 Dicrurus megarhynchus | reverse complement strand
TTTTTTTTTTTTTTTTTACCTAGCATTATAAAAAGCAAATTAAGGCAAGGAAGAGTAATTTTGGGGAGCAGGAGAGAGAAAGTAGAGAAAGTAAAAGTTGATTCACCCCTGGGATATCTGATGCTGATATACCCCACAATGAAAAAATGCAGTATCAAAAATACAGGCCATGATCCTGAGGAAAGCAAGGCAAGGGGGGAAAAGTGATCTAGACCATGACAGTGCAACATATAGGAGAATTATCTGCCAGTAGATTTTGTATAATATTATCTATTTGCCCCACAAAGCTTCACAGGAAATGAAATCAGGGAAATAAAATTATGTTTTAAGTGTAGTCATTTTGATTACAAATTATAGTGAAGCGAACTTTTTCTCCCCTTTCTTTTTTCTTTCTGAAGTGAATGGCAGAGGATAATGCTGAGAAATGTAATTACACTATCAAGATCTACTTTTATTTATAGCACAAATAAACCGAGCTCTTGTATGATAAGCACAGCAGCATTTTTCTTCCCCTAGTTCTTTGTGGCTCTCTCAGGCAACGAGAGTGAACAGTCCATGTATACTTGGTTGGAGGCACTGTCTCTTTGCATAATGTTAAAACCTTCCTGTAGGACTTGCAAAGAATAACTATGAAATTAAGTATGTACGAAACTGTTAACCTCAGCAATCTGCAGGGCTTGTTCAGTCTGGGAAATAGGCTGGGTTTTCTTACTGTATCTATTCCTCTTGAAAGAGACAGTGGTACTACTGGTATGCTAAATTTCTCAGTGCGTAACATAATTAGTTTTCTCCCTAACTGTTCTGATATTCTTTGTCTCTTCTTGTCATCTAGAAAAAAATGCATTCTGTTTTATTCATCATATGCAAAAATATGCATCTTTAACATTAGAAGACAGGTGAGCTCATAAAACTCATATTAAACCCATTTTTTAAAGAAACAAAAACCCCCTATCTAACTACAGTTGCCTACAGTTAAAAAAAAAGAAAAAAAGGTTTTTCCAGCATTACTGGTCATACCTGACTTAAATTCATATGTATATGTGAGGAAAGAGACTTGACCACAGAAGAGAGGAGGGAGGGTACCTTGCAAGGTCTGGCCTCTCTTAAATCGTTGTAGTAAGGCTTAAATGAGACATAAGTGTCATGTGGACTTCAGAAGTCCTGCACATATAGCATCGATTTCACTGTTTAAGCAGACCTTGAAATTTTACTGTCTTGTCTGCTTTTTTTTTTGTTTCAAGGCTTTTTCCAAAAGCTTGTTAGAAATCCATTAAACCACATATCACCCTGCATGCTGTGTTGTGCCAAAAATGGTATTATATTCCCACAACTTCCCATTTCAAAACTTTTTCTTTACTGATGTAAATTGCAATTTGGTCAGCAGTGGTAGGCTGGATGGGTTCCATTGATTAAAGTAGCCTGCTGAACACACAGCCTGCTCACCATGCCCTTTAGATTTTGAAAGAAAACACATTTAATTGTTCCCTTGGGAGAAACATGTCTGTTTTCTGAAGTTAAAAATGAAGATGAAAAGGAATAAAACCAGATTTGAGGTAAGAGACTTGGAAAAAAAACAATAAAAACAAAAAAAGAAAAAAAAGCCCAGTCCTTCAGAAATTCTCCAGAAATTCTCCCTTTAAATCTTCGGATGTCAATGTCATGCTTAAAGAGATTTTTTTTTTTTTTTACCCCTTGTTCCTTCCGTCAGAGTGACCAGCCAGTAAAAGGGCTTTTGGATCTTGCTTTGGGTAAAGCAGGGGAGAGGAGAGGAAGAGGAAGCTATATGCACTTTCCATTTGCTAAAAACCCCTATAGTTTGACAGTGCTGTTCTGTTCACCAGATGAGATGAAACACCTGGGTCCTATCTGCTTGGTAAACATTAAAGTTCCATTTCACTAGTTAAAGATTGGCTTCTGTATCCCTATAAGGCAGCCTCTAGAATACAAAGTAAACTCCCTCTCTGCTACCCAGTCCAAAGAGCCTCGCAGAGAAAGAACACAGTGCCAGCATCCTGACAGAACCAGTGTGTTGTATGCATACTGTTATCTCAGCTGAGACTGGTGTATTCATCACCTTTGTGGTGGCTAACCAAGCTCAGCCTGAGATGCAAAATGGGAAAAAGGCTTCTCAGTAGCGCCTGAGATTTGGTGGCAATTGAAAAATGATGTGCAAAAAATTAAATTATAAAGGTAGAATTGTCTTGTCTTTTTAATTTGACACCTTCTGGATCTCAAAGGATGATTTCCAAGTTATTCAACAAAAGCTTTTGCTGGACCTTCATTTGCTTTATGTGTTATTCAATGACAACTTTTCTCTCTGACGTGTCTGCCATAGGAGGATCAATCTAATTTTATGTACAACTGTAAAGATGAATGATAAGTAGAAAGGATTCAGGCAAGTACAAGCTGAATAAATTATAAAGGGCAAATGATGACAGGACTGGGGGTCCCAAGAGACAGTGATATGATAACAGAAACTAAAGGCGAATTTATGATGGATGTAGTTAGCATGTACTGAGGCTGTTAATTCTTCAGGGTAGTTTTACAACTTCTTGTGATTGGAGCAATCAAAGTATTTCATTTTAAAGAGATGCTGTATATTTTCACTTGTCTGTTCTGCATATTTGTATGTATGTCCTCATTTACATGCATAGCAGTAAACTCCCATAGGCTAGTCAAGCTTACCTCCCATCAAAGGACCCCTGTTCTCCAAACCATAATGCCACTGTTTATGCATAAATAAATAGATAATGTGTAACGATTTGAGGGCAAAGCTGGATATCAGGGAAAAAAAAAAAAGTTTCCATTTTCATAGAACACAGCAATCAAATTTTTTTAGACCCTGCAAGTAGCTGAGCACCTCCAGCTACCTTCAAAGCCAAGCCTAGGGATTGAGTTAGCTCACAGATCCCTGATGAAAAATTATATATAACAAGTTTCAGGTAGGTCAAATTTTGGGCTTAAGCTGCTTTAAGAGCAGCTGATGCAGCATCATAAAGTTAGAAGCAAATCTGATCTCAGAGCAGTTCTTGATTGCATTTCATTCATACTCTTATTTCTAACTCTTGTTCCTTATTATTAAGGATATTTGCATGAAAATGATCCTTTTTCCTTCCTCTGAAGGGTTGTCTCTTGTCTGTGAGTAATGCTTACTCTGGCCTACATTTGTGAATACCATGGGCTGGATTCTGACTTCATTTACACAAGTGTAAATCAGCAACGATCTGATTGAGGTCAAGGGATTTATATGGCGTAGGAAAGAGCAGACTCAGCTATATTTGTCACTGCTGAAATGATGTCATCGTGAAAAGTACCACAGCTATAAATGGGGAAACATATTTTTACCAAGAATCTTTACATGTGAATACGTGATCTCACAAAACACTGAGCATCCCTGACACCTGCTGGGCCATTCCATAGCTCCCATGGCCTTTTTGCTAGAGAGAGGTCCCAGCTCCAGACTGTAGGAATTAAAGATGGTTGGTGTCTTGTTGTTTCAACAGTGTTAACTGTTAGATACTGATCAATCCTAAGCATTTGGCTTGCCAGTTGTATCACCCTACTGATTTGGCAGTGATGGGATACACCCAGGAATAACTTGCAAAGCAGTAAACTTTCATTCCTCTTCCCATATTCCCAGTCACAGAGAGACAGAGGAAGAAAACAGGCACCCTTTACCTTTTCATTTTTTCAGTCATATGGATGATAGTGCATGACATTATGTAGGCCAGGAGTCATCATTCATAGGCTAACTTTTCCAAAAACACCCACTTCCCATATTTGCACTACAAAGTATGTAGTATATGCAAGGCCAGTGTAAGTTCCTCGGAAAGCACTTAGTAGAAGATCCTGCATAGTTATGTGATTTGGATTTCTCCCTGGGCTGATATGCCCACCTATACTACGGCTTTACCAGCTGTCCTACTCATAGCCTACCGTGGTGCAAGCTGTCTGCCCGATGCTTTCCATGCTGTGCATTCATCCCTTAAAATCCTTCAGATGCTCAGTGACAATGAAATTTTATTTTTTTTAAATACAAAGGTTGAAGGCCATGCACAAGAGTGATGGATCAGATATGTATGTCTGCCACCAAAATCATAATCTTAGAAACCCACAGACCTGTGTCTTGATCTAATTTAATTTAAATAGTCTATATAATAACAACAATGAAAACATGAAAACATGGACTTGAATGCTGTGGAGCAACTGCATTCCATGCCTTTAATTCCTGGCGGGCAATTCTACAGTAAGGACTTGAATCTTGCCTGAAACATTACTTCTGGTAGCGCTACTTATGCTATGTAGGTTAAGAACAGCTATGCTTGTTGAAAACATTTCAGTTGCAGAGTAGACAAGCTGCCAGCCTTACCATGTGAAATCCATCCACTGGCTGCAGATCTTTTAAGAAAAGCTGTGTTTCCTGCATTAAATAATCTAAGAGCATGATTCGTGCATTAGACTTAAAACTGCTCTTTAAGTTAAGAACACCTTTTAAAGAACTATCTGAGCTGGAATGCTTTTGGGAGTGACAGAATCTGTCCCGTCTCTCCACTTACGGATAACTTCTGATAGGACTTGACATGATGTAACCCATTTAGCTCCCGTGTTTCCCTTCTGCTGCGCTCTGTCTCTGGCAGGGAGAAAGTGGTGGGGAGTGACTGACCATGAGATTGCACTATCGGTTGAGGTGAAGAGGTATCTGAAGTGACTTTGCTCTGTTGAGCAGCTGCAGTGAGAGACTTACAGTGGCACCGCATGTATGAGTTGCTGCACTTGGCAGGTTCCCAGCAATGTCAAATCTCTCTGATTAGTTTCTGTAAGTACAAGGACAAAATTAAGCCTAACCTATTTTTCAAAGAAGAAATGTGCATTTCCCATTTTTCTCTTTAATGGGAACTTCTTATATCTTGTGTCCCATACTTTTTCTCCCCTCCCCTTTCCCACCATGTCACTCCTTAAAAAAAAAAGTTTATTAAAATACAATTTCTTGTAAAAACATGTGCCTTCAAATTTCTTTGATTTCTGTAACATTTTTGACCTTGATATGCATTCATTTTCAGCAACAAATGAATCCTATGGTGCTAGAATGAAGTTGTTCTCTTACTTTTCCCTTAGGTATGGTAAACTACAATCCTAAAATCCTCTGCTACTTTCTAGTGCATATTTTCTTTGACATATTGCAAAAAATGAGTGTTTTGATCACTGGCTTTGTAGGCAGGATTTGGCAGAGCAAGTTTTGTCCAGCTATAACTAATCCATTCCAAGCCCAGGTTGTTCTTTCAAACAGATGGAGAAAATTTATTTTTCTCTTGTTCTTAGAATGGCTCAGTAATTTCTATGCTACTATATTGACTTTGCACAGTAAATATGTAACTGATAAGACATGCTGGCGTGAGTTTCTGATTTCATTTACAGCTTTGATCAGTGGAAGAGCACTCTGTTTTCAAGGTGATAAAACTGGAATCAGTTTTTCTTGGTCTTTTTATTTATGGCTAGCTTTCTGTCAAGATCTTCCTTGGTAAACATTTGAAGTGTTGCTTCTGTCTTTTAGGTCATTTTGTAGTGTCCTTTCTCAATGAAGTCACGCTAATGTCTCCTGTCTGGCCGAGCATCCTTTTCTCCCTTTCTCCTACATCCCATCTCATCCTGCATGTCTGTCCTTGCCATCTCTTATCTCCTTTGTAGATTTGCTGGAAACATTACCCTGAGTTCCCGTAATGCCTGCTTGGTGAAATGAGTTGAGATTACAGCTGCTGAGGAGGAACACCCTGCTTCCCAACTACTTCTGCCTGGGAGAGCACATATTTTCTCCAGACAAAAGGAGAGGCTCAGCTTAGTGAACGTTCCCAAGTTTTGTGACACTACACGTATACAGATTGCAGAGTAGTCGTGTCCTTAATCCGACGTCTCTTGAAATTATGAGGCTCAGTGTGTGTGAGCTTTTCAGTGTATATTCATGTTGCCTCAGAGAAACAAGACAGCCAGGAGATGGTTGTACATGCTGTGTTCTCTTGTCTGCTCTCCCTCAGAGCGCCTGGGGAGTGCCTGGGGATTGATTTCTGTGTCTGTGCTTGTCCTGCACAAGGAAAGGGGGTGGGATGTACAGGGGGTGAACCTTTTGAACCTTTCAGGTGCCTATTTTGCTGGTAGCAAGCCTGCTGCTCCCACCTTGTTATTTTTTCTACCACTGTATTTTCACTTTGCTTGACATGACTCACACTTTTACCTGGGATGGCAGAGGCTGAGACACTCCTGGGGAAGTCAGGCATGTGTTGCTAGCATTCAACAAGCACAGAACTTCTGAGAGGAGCCTGAGAAAGTGCTGATATTTGAAGACTTTGTATGGGTTTTTTTTGGAAGTACAGGCTCTACAAATGTGGATACACTACAAAGAGTACAGACGTGACACCCTTCAAAGACAGCTTCTCATGTCCCAGTGGAGGTCCCAAATTTATGAATATTGATATGTGTTTCTCTTTCATTTTTAGTTTATTAAGCCTTAAACCTTTTCCACCAGCACTCTGAACCCAACCTGCCACAGCACAATGATAATGCCTCTAAAGTGAGCCTGTCCAAACTAATTTCATTGTCCTTGTTGAGTGAAGTGCTACAATTAAGCAGACAGCACAAATGGGTCCAGATAAATCGAGTATTTACAATTATTTCAGTTTGGATAATCTAATATAATATTCATTGCTCAGCCAAGAATTGTGTTTCCAGTGAGGAGGGGCTGTCATCCAGTACTCTTGTTGGCTGGCTGTAAATTCAGAGTAACTCCATGGGCTGTTGCAGAGTTTAAGCTTCTTTACATCAGTGCAGCTCAAATGAGAATCTCGTCCTCTTTCTTTACATGCCCTATAAAGCTGAGTCCCTTAAGCTGTGCTTGCACTTTAGAGATACAGCCAGGGGAGCTGGAAGGTCATTTTTTTTTCCTTTTTTTTTTTTCCCTAGGCCAGGGTTGTATTGTTGAACTCTCTCACTTTAGGGAAACCAGCTTTTTCTGAGCGTCTCTTCCCTCTCCAACACTGAAATACTGACTGACAACTTGAGTTACTCTCCATATCTGGCATTGCTGCTGACTTTCTGAATAGCACTGCAATCAGATCTCCTCATTACCAGTGCCTCTCTTTCTTGGTATTAACACCTTGTGGCTGTGCCCTGCCTTTCCACTAATTCCAGCTGAAAACTCATAACAATCCCAGTTGAAAGGCAAGGGATTTATACCAGCATATCTACACTAAAAGGCAGATTGCTGCTACTTTCTGCTTCATTTCTTTGCAGGATACATTGCTTCTCATTCCCTCCTCCCGGTCCCCCCCTCTGCTCAAGCAGAGCACACTGTGTTGCTGGGCAATTTTCACCAACTTAATCACATTTGGGCCCAGTGTTTTTCCTGCAGACCCTGGAGTGTGCAATGCTTAGGCCTTGGTTATTAGTTTACACAATAAATGAAGCCCATTAGAAGAGGATAATCAGGGCTTGGAGAAGGCCACCTCACTCGTTATCTGAGGAGGTTATGTTAAGCCTCTGTAGTTATTAATCATACTTTCCCATGCAGATAGCTGAAGATTAAGAGTCACATTTATCCTCTTTGCTCCTCATTCTTTCGCACTGATGTGCAAACGCTCTTTATAGTCGTTGTTATTATGGTTATTCATAGCCCATCCAGTCAGCCAGGACTGCTCCTGAGATGTCGCTTGAAGTCTTGCACCTATCCGTGGTGGCCTGATGATATAGATCAGAGCCGCTGGAGGTCTCTCCGTTTGAAACTCAGAAAACATCCTTGAGAGTCCTAGAAAGTCTCTGCTAGCTGTTATTGAATTGCAGTATCTTGTCCAGAGGCCAAGAGAATTCTGAACAGAAGCCGACACCATTATAAGAGCCAAGTTTAACAGCAACCCTCTTGATTTCACTTGCTTTGCTCTTTAATACCAGCTCTAACCTTGAACTTTGACTAAGATGATATGCTACCTTGTGGCTTTTTGAAATCTAGCCTAATGCCCTTTTAATCAAAGCAAATGATCCTTTTTCCCTACTTTATTTTTAAAGCACTTAAATCAACTCGGATAAAATCAGAGCTGTACCAAAGTGGATTCAACATTGTTTAAAAGAAAAGAAGAAAAGTTTAAAAATGAAAGCTATTACTCCATCACAGAATTTTTTTTTCCCCTAGAAATACGTTGACGTTTTCATCACTCTCTGATATCCTGTGTGCAAATGCACACACACTCACATACACACACAGAGCAACTCCCCAGAAAAACTTGCTTAAAACCCAAGTGGTTGGAGCATTTTCTCCAATGACTCTACTCATGGAGCATTTGCTTCAATAAAATTAAAGTTAAGACAACAGTTAACAACTAACATCATTCAGCATTTAGAGCCTGCACAACCATCCAGTCATAGATCACATCAGTGTACAACTTCTTCCAACTGCTTGTACACCTATTCCTTTCCTTTTTGTCCCCTACCAGTTTTACAGAAGCTGTCCTCCATTTTTTTTTTCTTTTTTTCACTTAAAGAAAACTGTTTTTCTGTGACTGGGCTTAGTTTCTGAAGCAGTAGCCATGTCAGTGACACGCAGAAATCCTAAACCAGGGAGACCATAGTATCAATTATGCAAATTTAAAATCACCCATTCGTCCATTTGCTAAATCCTGGATTTGCTCTTTGAACCTGGAGTGTGAGTTACCATATATGTTTTTCCATCCTAAAATTATTTCTCAACCTGTGAGGAAAGGCAAATTTCCAGAATGAACACTTCATAACATTTCTCCTTTGACTGAAGCAAATAAAACTCCAAACCCTGATTTCTCCCTAAGAAGTCTATCTTCTCCCCAAATGCTGGGCTTATATACCAATTCTGCATATCTAGAGGAAATCAGCACAGCTGTATTGACTTAGAGGTCCACTAGCCTCTGTTATCTCATGATCTGGCTTCTCCTTTTTTTCCTTTTATATTGTTTTTCTTCTTTTGTATTTTTGTTTGTTTGATAATGCAAAAGACCCTTGCTAGGGCCTTATGGGGTTTTTTTTCTGGTTGGCTTAGGGTTTGGGGGAAGGCTTGTTTGTTTGTGGGGTGGATTTTTTTTTTTTAATGAAAGTATTTTCTCTAGAAAATGTCAATTCGAGACCTTTTCATTTGAGGGATCATAGTGGATTTGGTCATGCATTTATGTGAGACTGAGTTTTGGATCTGATAGAAAATTCTTGCTTAAATGAAAAGGCCAGAAAAGCAGAAATCAACCCAAACAGGCAGGCATGACATTTGCTTGACATACGTAGCTTCCCTGATACAAATCCCTGCATTACCTAATTCAAACTAAGAAGTGAACAGACTCTGGCTTTTCTCTCCCCTCCCCAGCTAAATTTCCTACTCACCTGATCCTTGGCTATTTGAAGATATTTGCATACGTGCTTCTTTTATTTTCTTCTCTTCGCCCTCTATTTTTACAGAAATTGCTAAGTAATTTTCTAGAAACGCTAAGGATGTTTTTGAGTGGATGAATATTTTAGTGAGGGTCGTTGAGGCACAATACTAGACCTGGCTGATTTTAAGATGAATATATAGGTTTTTGACTTGCAGTGATGAGAGGGGACCAGACACACAGATGGGGTTTGCTGCACATGACCTCGGGTTTCATTAAGATGTCGGCAGCTCCTCAGTTGTCTCTGGTCTCCTTTGTCCTCCATGAGGTGGGAAAGTGAGGCTGTGAGAAAGTGAAGAGAGAAAATACCTATGATAAAGAGAAGTTTTGAGGGTTGAACCAGAACTAGGGTTTCCAAGCTCTAGATTCAATACTTGCCTATGTAACAGAAGTCAGCAAACCCACCTTTGCCTTGATATCCTACTTACAAAATGGAGCTAATTAACCTTTCCCCAGTGTTATCTCTTTGATTAGTAGATATTTAGAGTCCTCCAAAGAAGGATTTTTCCTTTCATATGCATCTGTGTTTGTGTACAGTGCTTAGCAGTGACAACTCCTGCTTTTGACTACAGTGTCCCAGACACTCCTGTGATGCTGACAAAGGATGATAACTGTTCGGAGGCAAAAGCTTTCCTCCAATACAAGTTGATGGCTCAGGATGATTCTTGCCTTTCAGAAGGGGGTTGCCCTTCTCTTTCTCTTCCCTTTCTCATGATTGACCTGAAAATAAATAAGGAAGGAATGACATTCTTACTATTGCTTTATTTTTATATATATATATTTTTTTTTTTTAAAGAAAGGAGAATTTCCCTTAGACTCATGCTGTACTTGTTCATACTGTATTTGACATCTGTAATAAAATTTGGGTCAGATACAGTTGTCGATAAAAAGAGGCATCCTACAAACAGCCCTGTGCTTGCATTAGGGTCATGTCAAGAATAATAGAGACTATTGTCACTGCAGCGAACCTCTGCATCGTATTAAGTATTCCTCACTTCTTTCCTCTCTGCTTCTCTCCAAGACATGATACAAGATGCCTATCATCTTCCACCACATCTCACCAAAGGGCATGGAAAGGGGAGATGGCTAGCAGGGAGCAAAACTCCTCCAAGTTGCTCCAGCATCAATGAGCACAGGGAAAAGTGGAGCATCCATTTTCTTGTTTGATCATATGTCTCCTCTCCACTTTTGTGGGTGAGAATTGCAGCGAAAAACTGCTTTTTTTCAAGGGGAATTTCAGGTTATTCTTAAGCAGAAAGTGTATGTTGGTTTGTTGGGTTTTTTTTGTGTGGGAATGAATAGTGAGTGTCCTGTGGACAGATGAGGGAATCACACATTGGCGTATGAAAGAGATGATCCTAGGCAACTTCCCTTCAGTGTTTTTTGCTTAAGGTGTCCCATGCTGCTTACATGTGTACAAACTTCAGACACCTTTAAGTAAAAAAATGGTCTATCTGCTTTGTCTCAGCAATGAGATTTCTTACTACAGCTCTACACTGTCCACCAGCACCAGAAGAATTCATGTGCTATCACAGACCTGCACCCGCCTTTGACCTGTTCACATCCAGAGATGGCCCTTGGCCTTAATTTACTCATACTTCTTGCCCTAATAGCTCTGGATCAGCACCCACAGCAGTGTGGTGGCTTAGGAGCACCCTTGTATAACCATCTTTCTGTTTATCAGCACATCTGTAGTGGTCAAGGATACTTTCACCACTGAGCCTCAGTCCAACCTCTTCCAATTCTGGTGAGACAATGGGAAACAAGGAGGAGGAGAGACTGATTTCATTTCACTCATACCTCATAAAGGCTTAGAAGACAAGTCATGTAGGTAAAGGAATTATTTGCTCTGATTTTAATGTCCAAAGCTGCTCTGATGTGCTTTGGCTGGACCTTTTCTGTTCCTGAATAGTGTTTTCTGGAGTAAACAGTGAAATCTAGTTTCCCCCAGAAGTGCAACACCCAGCTCTCCTCTGTACAAACCCACTTTCTCTTGACCAATACCTCAATAATTCAGTGTCACCTGCTTTGGCACCTCAAATCTTCACTTTCCCTCCCTTTCTGTCTCTCCTTTACCTTCTTTTTCCAAAGCCTAGTGACATTGTTTGCTATATTTTAGGTGCTAGCATAAATCAAAGTCCTCTCAGGATCAAACAACGTGCTGCATACAATCCTTACGGTTACAAACAAGGTCTTTCACTGACAGAAACACGTTTCTGTGCTGAATTTTCAGCAGCCTATCAGACTTGATTCAAGGGTAGCTTTTGATTTCACGAGGAAATCTCTCCTGCCCTTCCCCCCTGTTCTTCAGACAGAAGGGCAGTGGAAAAAGAACCCACTCAGTTTGCCTGGAAGCAAAGGGAGAGGGGCTTTCTTGGAACTTTGGAGAGACATTTAATATTCCCATGCTGTATGCTTTATTTGTTGTATAAAGTAGCAGACAGAGACCTTTAACGAAGGATGCATGTATCTAATGTAAAAAGCAAGGAAGAGAGAGGACTGAGACACTTGCCTGAGCATTTCTTACATCATTCTGATGGTATTTTTTAATTTCTTGTGGTTCTCACTTCCCAATAAGGTTGTTCCTGTTCAAATAACTCTTCAAAACAACCTTAGATGTTTGAAGTGACAAGTGGGTCCAGAGCATGTTTTGAAGGTTGGAGAAATGGTTTTCAATACGGGATACTAGTTACTATGGGCAACTATTTCCTATGAGTCCTGTCTTTGTACAGCTTCAAGAAAACCTTCAAAGGAGATGAAGTGAAAATATAAGTATTAATGCACAGTTTTATGACTAGCTTGTATCTTTTGTATTCTATCTCTTGGGGCTTCTGAAAAGCTTTCTGAGAACTTAAGTGACGTAGATGCTGTAAATTGAATGCAAATACTAATTTTGCAAATCCCATTTGCAGAGGTTCACTTTAGTCTCCAGTACTGAGAACACTCTTTGCTGCACAACTCAGGTTTTTGTTGTGTTTTATTTTTCAGACAATTTGATAAAAATCCCTTTTAAATTATTTTCAAAAGACAATTTTGCTTGGACCTTGGAAAAAAATCCCAACAACGTATTTTCTTTGCCTCTTTCCATACAGTCAGAAAAATGGAAGAGTAAGGAATGTAAACAATAAGTAATACCGCTCTCCACATTAATGGAAGAAAAATCTATATTTTTGCTAGGGAAAATAATTGCTGATTAATATTTCTGAACAAATAATCCTCATACTCCATAATTCACATTCTATTGTTAAAAAATCAATCAGTAGAAAGCTCTTTTTAATAATTAAGTTCAGGAATGTTACTGTTTACTCATAGTGTTACTGGTTTTGGAACGGTTCTGGTTCATCCTGAATCACAGAGATGGAAAAAAGCACTTACTTATAAGTGGCATGATGAAACATATTGCCTTCAAGAAGAAAATTAGAAATCCTCCCTTGATGCCCACTTCATCAGGGTCTGTTTATTTGCCGGGAGAGTCTTAGTTTCATTCCTAGCTGATATTTCTTCTCTAATTTTGAACATCTACTCTTCTTAGGGTACAAGTAGCTGGCTCACAGGTCCTCCGAAGATGTGAAAAATGTAGATGATAGGGTCCGAAAAACTGTTTGTCAGGAAGCAAGAACACGAACCCACATCAGCCTGTGATTACCTATTTTGGGATCCCACACTCGCTGGCTTGCCTCAATGGCCTCTCTTCTGGAGTGCATGCAGGGTAAATAGCTGTTAATTTCCTTGCTACATAGAGAGCATTTTCTGTCTTGTCTGAAGAGAGGAGGTGCTGGTTTCCCCCTGAAGAGTTTCGGTTTGTTTATTGGTTTGGATGAGACAATCAGGAGAGAAAGTCCTCTATCACCACACACCCAAGTGAGATGCAGTGTGCCTTTCCCTCCCACCGTTAATTCCTTCACATTCTTTCCTCACAAAGTGAAGTAATGTCCAAGTTTCTTTCCTAAGAAATATCCCTGTGGGTCTTTACAGACAGCTGATATGGTAACTCAGATGCATGTGCAGCATCACAGAATAAAAAAAAAATCAGCAAAATAATTATGAATTCACAAATTAGAGTGAAAGTTCAATCCTCCACGAGGCATGAAATGGTTACACAAAACAAATCATAGTGTGTGCATATGCACTTTAATATGAGGAAATGTGAATAATACATGGGAGGCAGAGAAAGAATTGATGTGGACTCCAACAAGTTCATTGAAAATCTAAAAAATTTTCAAATCCATTCCAAACGTGACTCTCCACCTCTGGATCATAATTTCACCTCCTTGCCTACCCTCAAAGAAATAATTTCAAAAGGAAGCCTAGGAAAAAAGTTTTATGGGAAATATGGTATGGTTAAATGGATTTAAAATTTTACTTTTTTTGAAAGGAATGCATTCATAGTTTTTCAGATTCCCTATGAAAATGAGCATTATGGAAACCTCCTTCAAAAGTACGCTGAAGCAATTTCATGTAATGAAAACAGCTTCATTTAAATGAATATACTGATGTAATTCTCATTAAGATTTAAATTTATGAAAAATAACCAAAAGAATGATCTTAAAGTGATTTAAAAGAAAAGAGGACACTTGCTAAACTGGAAAACATCACAAGGGGCTGAAACAACTCTCAGTGAGGAAGGGGAAGACATTAACAGGAAGAGATTGGTAAAACCCTGTTACATTAAGCTCTCTAGATAATGACCCAGACTGTGTGGACCAGCTCAGCACAGTCCTCAAAGGGCTAGAGCAGGAGGCATTGACGACTTTTCTCTACAGCCTTATTCATTCACAGGCAAATCTTTCCAGGCCTAAACCTGCTCTGCACAACTGAGGCTGCTGAGGCATCCTTCTTACCAGTTGCCAATTCCCTTGCTGAAGCTCAGGGTGCTGGGCTGGGTGAATTATTCCATAATGCTCGGCTCTTTGGGCATTCAGCCAGGCCTCCAGGTGATCCAGGGCTGCAGTGTCTATGCCCACCTTGGGTACAAACACAGTGATCTGAGGGACCACTTCTCTCTGGGGTAGGAGAGCAGCAGCAGGAACATGCTGGAGCCTGTGGGATCTACTACAGAAGGATGAGACATCCAGTAGCATATGGCCTGTGTGTGCACGTCACATCCCTGCTCGCTGCTGACTCACCGGTGCCTCCGCAGCCCGCGCTCACGTGTCTGCAAGAGGTTGCCTCTCCATGTAGTGAAGCCCCACTGGTGTTTATTTGATGTCGTCTTGGGAGTCCGCAGTCTTAAGCAGTTGTGTGGAAAAACTAGAGGCTTTCTGAAGCTGGAATTAAAGAACAGTTTTACTATTCCAAAGGGAAGACAATGAGGAGGCTCTTCAGGCTTTGTCTGTTGCTGGTTTTGATCTCTCTCTGCGAATTAGTCAATTACAAATGACTCATTTCAGTGCAGAGAACCCAAGTTAGTACTGGGGGAAGGGATGAAGTTGATTGGATTTTCTGTCAGTATGTGGGTAGATTTTTCTTATATATGTGTTCAGTATCTGTTTTGTTCTGCTCTCAGTTGGAACCAGTGAAAAATCTTCATCTGGATTCCCAGAAAGTAGAGCTAAGTCAAGGACACGATAAACCCCTCTTTTCATGTGAGCTATCCATTATGTCCATTCCCAGTATGTGTAGGAGGAGGTGGAACAGGGCTTAGTAAGCTGATGGTAGAGCTCTTTTATTTCCAAGGATGTTGTTTTTCTTATACTGGGAAGCTGGTGGGAGTTGTGCAGTGAGTAGGTGAATACAATTCTCAGAGGCTGGCTTGGTAGTGGCAGACGTGCAAGTTAAACTGGAAAATGCAGTCATGTGATTTGACTTTCAGATTAAGCTAAAGTGGGAGCAATATTCTGGTATTGCAGTGTTTTTATGTGAGCTCACTGATCTCAGTCTCTTTATCCAGATATTAACCCTTCCCTAACTCAAAAACTCTCTCCCTGGGATTTGGTATTTTAGGTTAGCTGTAGGCATCCTTACAGACATCCAAGGCCATCCTACAGTTTCCTAAGTGTATTCTTACAGTCTTTTTCCCATGGTCTATTGACCTATTTATAATGTAGAGAGACCTGATGCACAATCCTACATGGTGTGGGCAGTTGTCCTCTAGGAAAGCAGAGTGGACAGGGTGAAGGAGATTATCGCCCATTTGCAGCTCACCTGAATGTTCCCAAACTTTCTTTGTGCACAATCAGCTGGGTGGTTGAAGTTATTTGAATTCCTGATTTGTACAAATCTGATTAATCTGAGCCTGAAACGAAAATTACTGCCTTCCTGTAGTGCAGAGAGATGCCCAGGTGATTGTGGCACTGCTCCCCTGAGCTGGGTAGGGCTCTGTAGCTCAGATAAGCTCATCTGCAGCCAGCCTGGCTAGAAGCTGCTCACCTTAGGTACCACATATACCTGGACAGGCTTTCACTATTCTTTACATCTCCAGAGCAGTCATTAACACTTTGAACTCCAGTTCCCACACCTAATTGCTCACCTTGACAGATGACATGGTTTCTTTTGTCAGTGCTTTTCTGTAAGTCCCAGGTGGCCTTCTGTGGGGAGGGAAAAGCAGGGAGCAACGTGGACACAGTATTTATTTCAAGCACCTATACAAAGGATGCTGTATATCTGGAAGGGAAAGATTCAAGCCAGACTTTCAGCAAAGCACTCCATGGGAGATGGGAATAAAGCACTGGGACTTCAGCATTTCTTCTTGTGCTTGGCAACATAAAGCTGACCGTTCTTGTTCTGAAGTAAATAGAAAGAGAAAACCCATCCACTAATTTGGTTCCCAGTGATCCTGGGAGGAAATGCCAACCACAGGCTGGGACTTGAGGTTTCAAATTTGTTCCCAGGTTAACTATTAGAAAGATAGATTATATTGGGAAAATCACTTTGCCTCTCTGAGGCTTGGGCTTTCACCCATAAAATGAAGACAAAGCTCTTGAACCCTTTTGCAAAGTGGCATGAAAAGATCACGTATTTATTGCCCAGTCACCTGCTCCCCCTGCACAGGAGAAATCTCATTTTTTTCCTTAACCATTTCACTATTGTCAGATGCTGGCAAGAACTGCTAAAACACCAACTGTTTTCCCACCTCTTGGCTTTTAAAAACTGTAAGCCCTTAAAATAAATTTGAAAAACACCAACCAAGCAAAAACCTGAATTTATCATCACCTGGTGGGTCTGGATAGGGCTATTCATGAGAACAATCCAAAGGCCTTCACCTTGACTTCCCAACATAGTTTGATGTGATTTTAATCTGATTATTAGACTCTCGATACATCTTGCAAGCTTGTAAAAGATTCATTGCTGGCAGAAACATTTTCGTTACTGGGGAAACTTTTTGTTGTTGTTGATGTATGTGTTGCCTGCCATAAATACTCATCCAAGAGCCAAAGGTCATTTGGTAGCTGCTTAGCAGCTTCACTTTCTGAAATGAAACTTGAGTGTGTTGGATCTGCAGCAGAAAGCCGGGGGTGTAAAACAGATGAGGGAAGAGCTGTTCCGTAGCATTGAACCAGCCAGATTACTTTCCAGCTTTTTTGTTTGGCTTGGTTTAGTTTTTTGGGGGTTTTTTGTGGGGGTTTTTTTAGGTTTTTTATTTATTTATTTATTTTATTTTATTTTGATGTTGAGTTTTCTTGGCTTTTGCTTTGTTCTCTATTCTTCTTCTTAATGTTCAGGTTACGGTGCAAAATGCAAAAGAGATAGTCTTGCTAACCAAACCTTGTATTTACTTACTGGGTTTATTTACAGGGCTTCATAGTATAGCCTGTGGCATTAAGGGATGCACTCCCAATGCCATGACCTTCTCCTGTGCTAGCCCAGGGGATTTATCTGCAGAGCAGCAGATGCAAATTTGGGCTTGTTTTCTAGGCTAACCAGAACAATTTGGTAATGAAGGGCAGTGGACAATCAAGCCTTGAGTTAGAAATTTTATTATGTGTAGAGAAACGAGACTGAAAAAAAACTGAGAGTCTGGCTTATGCTTGGTGTGCAACCTAAATGCACCCTGAACAACAACAAAAAAAATCAGTTTAGCCCCATGTCCATTCAGTTCTCAGTTTACTTCTGTAAAGTCTACTTGTGTAGGTACCAATTTCTGCTAGGGCTTGCAATATCTTTGAAAAACCTCTGTGACCCACATGACACAGCACATCAGATTAGGTGATACAGCAGCAAGTGCTCAGTCTAAACTTTTTAATTTCTTTTGTTTGGGGCACCACCTTATACCTCTCTAGCTCTCTGAACTAGCCTCACGTAGGGTCTTGTTTCTGAATCTTCAGCAGTCCTGATTTGGTGTCGATACTGAGGCAAAAAAATTGGCACTGTTGTAGCCAACAGACCTGTTCGTCCCTGGTGATTGAAGGGCATTCACTGCAACTCTTTATAATATGTGTGTGTGTGTGTGTATATAAATATATATATGTATTTATATATATGTGCGTGTGTGTGTGTATAAACAAAAACCAAAACCAGAAAAGCCTTAAAACTGTCATTGAGAGCAGGTTTTCACCAAACATTTTAGAGAAGTTAGCAGTTTTGGTCATGGAAACGGGTGGCATCCACAGCAGTGACAGAACTGCCAGAATAACAGCAGCTCCTGGCTGCAGGACCAACACACATCATCTACCAGCAGTGAAGAGCAACCGGCCTGTGATGAGCAGCTACCTGTGTGCAGTCAATTTCACTGTTAAAATATAGACTGCATCCTTGCTTGTTTAAAACATGAGACACTGACAAATTTAATGAGCAGAGATGATGGAAAAATTAGCAGACAAAAGTTATTCTCCTGAACAGCGCTGAAATATTTTCTGAAAAATATTGCTTTCAGCATATTTCTTACTGGGATGGTTTCTCAGATTCAGAACAGTAGTTTGACCAAGTTCCCTTTATCCTGTTTTGATGACATCTGGGGTTACAAACCTGTAAGTAAACCTGCTCTGAAACTGGTAGAAAATTCTCCTCTAAAATTGCATCTAATCAATGGATAATATGCAGTGATATTTCTCCTCTTAAAATATCAGTTCTCTCTTCACAGGAGAGAAATAAGCTCTATAGCCTTGAAGCGTGCATTAGATGGAGTAATGTTTTTCTGGCCAGCCTTTTCTGGTGGTACATTGTGATCATGGTTATATTTCACCCTTCCTAACTTCAGCCTAATGAAGGTAAAATATTTGGTTTTCTTACAGCCATTGCAGAGTAGTAGTTGAGTGTGACCAGTCATCCCATCTTTTCTTTTCCCTTAATGGAGAGTGACCCAAAGGCTAAGGCTGCCCAAGTGATGTTAGGTGAAACTGCTCTGACAGCATGGTTGGTGAATTAATCCCCTGGTCCCAGGCAAATCAGTAGCCAGGTCTCCAAAATGAAGCTAGTCAGAAAGTGGCTTTCATCCTATTAACCCACATGCTTAGAAGATTTAGCATTATGCAGCTTGTTATAAGCTCTTCACTGTCTTTATTAAACTATTTATCTGAGGTAACTTCATATTTTCTTTTAGGATAAACTGGAGATAATGCAATGTGCTTGTTTTAATTTGCAAGGTTAACTGATCTAATTATCTGTGTGTGTTTATTTAAATCCTTTTGAGCACTAGGCCCTTGCAGGTGGCTGCTTTGTTTTCCACCAACAGGAAATCTTTTAAAATGAGATGATATAGCTCAGTGGGTCTTCTTGTATAACGGATTTTCTAATAATGTATGAATTTATTAAAGACAAATAGAGGGCTTATTTACATTAAACAAATTCACAAGGAACTAGTTTTTCCTTAACTGGGAATGACACCTATTTATTTTCCTACATTAAAGGATTATACATTTTCTACAAAGATGTTAGACATCAGTATTTTGGGTCTTTTTGACAGACATTTCCTTTCTCATATCAGGCAAGTTTTCCAGTGTTTGTGAGTCAATATGTTTGCAAAGTCTTTGAATCCTGAAGATTTGGTGACTTCAGTGGTGCAGGAAGCAGCACCACAGTTCTGAACTTCTGCTTCAGGTTGAATGAGTGCAACCTATATGCTCAGCAATTTAAGGAGAGAAAACATGCTCCTACAGATGTATAGATAACATTTCAGCAAAATTGAGGGGAGGGGAATATTTTTTCCTCTTGCATTCTTTATGCTCATAGCCATATCCTCTTCTAGCCACATGCCCACCTGAAACCTAGATGTTCTGCTTGCAAATGCTGATTTACTATTTGCTCTACCTAGCTGATGGAGTTAAGCTACAAACAGTGCCATCTGGGGAGGCTTGTCAGCAGAGGTGCTGCATGAATGTGGCCAGACTACCTCCAAACCAGAGAGGGCTCTGCCCTGGCATCCCCTAATCTTTCAGCCCAGGGATTACCTTGAATAGAGCCAGCCTGTGCCAGCCTGTGCCAGCCTGCTCCTTATGTTGTACAGTCACCAAGGTCCCCAGGTTTTGCAGGACCAGTAGATTTCTTTTGTTTGTGCTGCAGAAAGCTTTCTCCTAGTAACTGTTCATCGACTCTGAATACTCCCCATATTAATGAATTACCATGTTCCTCCTATCAGCTCACAAAGCCACCTTTGATAAACAGACTCATTTGCTCTCTTTCCTGACCAAGCATTAGCTTAGTGGCCCAGCACATCCATCTTATCTTTCGGGAGCTTTGTTCACTATAGCAGAGCCGATATCTTGCTTCAGTTAAGCACCTGCCAGTGATAAACAGAAGAGAGACAGGTGCTAATCTCCC
Source organism: Dicrurus megarhynchus (assembly GCA_013399195.1). Lineage (NCBI taxonomy): Eukaryota > Metazoa > Chordata > Aves > Passeriformes > Dicruridae > Dicrurus > Dicrurus megarhynchus. The sequence goes on along the minus strand of VXAD01008426.1, from coordinate 1,083,128 downwards.
TGGGCCTGCCACTCCCCAGGGAAAGAGCCCATTTGGTCATAGACATGAATTGCTGATGGATCATTCTATAGATGCCACGTCTCGCCATAAAGGGAATTGGCTGAAGCCCTTTCTCGATTTTGGAGGTTTTTAAATCTTGGCTGGCTGGAGCACTGCAGAATGTGCTGCAGTGAACAGTCATGTTTTGGCTAGCATGTAAAACAGCACTGGTTTCAGACAGAGTTGTGTATGAGGAAGGTCTTACTTTTGCTGATCCTGCTTATGCTCCAGCCGGTCTTTTATAGGCTGTCAAAACACAGAGCCGAGTCTTTCCTTGGATTATATGTGGTCTTTACTTGAGCAGAGCCTGCACTAAGTGAGCAAAATCTAAATAAGGCTGTCAAGGCTTTGACCTAGAGTATTTACTCACACGAGTCCCAGTGAGAATTGCAGACTTTATACATTGGTGCAAATGTAAGCGTTTCAGCGCATTCTCCTGTGCTCTGACAAAGTTAATTGTCTAATCTTGACACCAAGTGCCCTGTACTTTTTAAAGTGGTTTATGCATGAGACTAATTATGTGCTGTTAATTTGGCTGCTAGCAGCTTTCTGCTTTTAACATCCATTTGATTTGGGAACCGTACAGGGTGGCATTTGCATGTAACTAGTGCAAGGGCTGTGAACTGGATGCTGAAAGACAAAGGCAGCATATACTTGTGGAGCACTCAGAAAGAGGAGGAAAGTGCTGATTCCTTTGTCCTGGTGTCCAGCAATACTAGGATGCATGATCCACAAGTACACGGCCCAGACAAATTTTGCCAGTGTGTAGAGAGAGTGTACAAGGAATATTAACATTTTTCATAACTATGTTCAAGTGCAAGGAGAAAGAATTTAGGTTACAAGGGCAGGGCAGGGAGTCCTATGTTGGTACAGGCTAGTTCCATCAGCATACTTGAAATTCCAGTTATCTCTACTGCATTGGAGGCACCTTTAAACTTAGTAGTATCTTGGCATTCAAGCTTTGAAATGAGACAAACTTGTGAGTTATCTAAATTCTTGAGGACATGCTAGTCTGTCATAGCTAAAGGTGTGTCAAAATTTGAGCAAAGCCCTTGCATAATTTCTGGAACTGTTCAGCCCTATTTTTCACCCTTCTAGTTTTCATCAGCTCTTGCAGTGCCTGCAACTGAAAGAGAGAAAAGTGGACTCTGCTTTTTGTTCTGCCTCTAGAAAGTGCTGTGGAAAGCTAATCAACTTTGTACCACAGGACCTTTACTGCACTGTGTTCCCAAAGTAGTTTCTCAATGGTATAATGAAGCAATAACAGGGCACTTAAAAAATTGCATAAATTTAAGGAAAAAAAAAAAAAAGTGGGGGAGGCAAGGCATTGTGGGAATCAGATTAATATGACAGCAATTTGTAGGTGTTTGGGGAGGGGGATGGTCTGAGCTCCTACTGTGTTACAATCATGTTTCTCATGTCATTTCTATCTGAAGTGAAACATTATGCCAAAGATGATTAAGACAACGTTTAACTAATACAATGCTTCAGGAGTGGAGAAAGTTGGCTGTTCAGATGCTCCTACTTCAAAAGTTCGAGTAGATCAGAGCATCTGTAACTGGTTTTGATTATGAGCCACATAAATATACATTAAGTTTCTGCCAGGCCAGTCTCTGATTTGTAGTTTGGGAACTGGCAGACTGCAGGCTGTCCCATCACATCACACTGATGGGATGTTTAATTTTGGGTTTGAGAATGATGAAACCTTGATCTTGGGTTTCCAGCTGAAGTTCCCTGGGACTCTAAGCTCAGCTCCAAAGCCAGTGTTGATCTCAGCATGATGTAGCTCTGAGGCAGCTGGTCTTCGTTATCAACCTCAGACCTTCAGACTGCAGGCCAAGACCTTTCTGAAACCCAAAGCAACCAAAAGAAAGCAGACTCCTCTGCAAAGAAAATGGTATAACAAGTTTCTTAGGAGCTCCTCTGACATTGTAAGCCTGATTGTTAAGAGGATCTGTGACTGGAGTCTCTGAAATGACTGCTCTTTATATGGCAATTTCCCATCTGGTACAGAAATCAGACTGTCAACAGACCCGTTTTGATTAGAAGGATGAAAAAAAAAAAGAAATCCAGGTGTCATTAGTAAGGCATTAGGATCCCAAATTTTTGTTTAAATCTTGAGGTTGAGAGGTGAAGAATATTTTTTTCCTTCTGAGACATTGTAGTGTCTTAAGGCTAAAAAGTTATCACCTCATACATGTGAACACTTTCGAGCCTGTAGGTGCATTTTACCTGAGCGGGGGGCTAAAATAAACACCTAAGTTGGTGGATGCGTAGCCAGTGAGTTTTTTTAAAAGGAGCAGGTGTTGCATGAAGTTGGAAAGCAACAAAATAGGGGGACTTGGTTTCTGAAGGCAGCTGGGCTGGGCAGGAGAAAAGCAAAAGCACAGGGGCAGCTGGTAACCTGTGTTAAGAGGAAGAATAAAGAGGAGCCTCTGTTGAGGACAGGGAAGAGTGAGCCTGCTCAAGCCGAGTGGGAGGCAGCAGGAGGAGAAAAGTTCACTGCCTGCTTAATTGCAGGGGGTGCCACAGTCCCACTGTGTACACAAAACCCTGTCAATAGCACTGAGGTGCCAGCCTGTTAATTAATGATTTACTTACACTGACCCTTAACCCTGAGGCAAATAAGGGGGATTTGTTTTGCTTCTATTAACTCCTCAGCTTGCTGAGCAGAGGCCCTGTAGTCACCAGAATCACACGGCCACACAGGAGCTACGTGTCCTTTATTGTGCGAGGATCCAGCTTGTGACAGAGGGGAGGGACTTTTCATGGGGCTCAGTAAAAGAACAGGGGGCTCTGGGCCTCCTTTGGCCCGTGCTTATCCTAAAAGTGCACGTTGATGTGGGTGGTGGTAAGGGAAATATGCACACGGGTCTCTTCGGAGCCGGATGTGATTTCCTAGTGGTATAAATGGAGATAGAAGTCCCAGTACATCTTCAGGGACACCTGCTGTAATTATCACAGTCAGCTTGACCAAATGGCTCCCAGCAGAGCCTGGGGTCTGACCTGTGACCAGTGTCAAAGCCAGATTTCTGACACAGCACTCTCTTCCTGCATGACCACAGCCAAGCCTCAAGCCCACACCAAGATTCATGTCTCCAACTCCCATGCTACAGGAAATGAAGGTCTGAGAAAGCGTTGGGAAAGCAAAAGGAGCAGCAATGATCTCTCCTTCCCGAGTAGTAGGAGGATAAATACATTTCAGAATGTAAAGAGATTGATAGTATGGAAATAGGTACTCTATAAGTTACTTAGTTCACACACGTGCAACTCCCCGAGGGTGTAACTAGGGTTGTTCTGGTTTTTTAGTATTATTGCTTCAGGCATTACACCTGAAAATGCCAGATGTACTTAAATCAAGTGTGATGGTGTCACTGCATAGTAATAGTGTTTTATCAGGGGGATGAACTGGTCTGCTTTCTCTCTCAAGAGCGTTTGGAAGAGTATGATGCAGAGTGGATTGGAAGGCAGATGGGTTCCTCACTACTGGAGAATTACATTTTTATTAAAGTAGCTGGTTGTTGCTTCAGTGGAGGGCCAGTGGCGGCTGCTGTGATCAATAGAACTGTGCTTTTTATGTAAGATTTACTCTTGCTTGTCCCAGTTTTGCCGAGAATGTTCAGCTTGCAATCGATAACAAGCCGTGATGACAAAGTAGCTCGTTTCAATTGAATTTGATATCATTAAAAATGTTAAAAAAACTATTGTCTCTTCCACCTTTTTTTAGAGAAAAGCTTTTCAATGAGAAACTTTGGTGCTGCCCTAGCAACCCAGCAGAGTGAGAATAACCAACCATCTGTCTCAGCCTTGCCAATGCTGGTCTAGGATTATCATGGCTGAATCCAGCATCTTGTAGCACTGTGCTTAGACTGGGTTGTGGCTGCAATTTCCCAGGACCTGGTACATCCCAAGTAGTGACTTGTGCAGCAGCCTCCCAGTACTGCTCAATTTTCCTTCCCAGAAGAAAAAAGTATTTTATTTTCAAATGCAAAATATTTCTAGAAAAGAGAGGGGGGAAAAAAAAATCCCTCCTTGATTTCAGGTGTTCTTCTCCTGTTCATACAGATTTGGTAGCTGAAACTTACTTCCTATAATTTTTAAAAATACTTTATACACTAAAAGAGGTGCCCATTGGGGACAAAATTCCTGTGATTTGATGCCAGTCAGCTTTCAAAGTAATCTTAGCTGATACTGCTCCTACCTCCAGAATCAGACTCCTTTTGGCCCTTGGTATTAAGAGTCTGATTTGTAATTAGAAGAATGACATTATGATAACTTTAAGCTCTGGAAGGTAACTGTTGCCATGTATCTCATAATTTTCCATTTCCAAAGTCAGAACACATTAAGTAAATATCCCTCTCGTGCCCAGAATGGGTGATTATCTTCTGTTCTGACTTGAAGAAACCCTGATGCAGGGACTAACTTGCTCCAACTTTTGGAGGGCAGCCACTTCTTCTGACTCTGACTGGAGCACAATTGCATTTACCGGGCTTGTCTTGCACATTTCAGCTTGTTTAATTTCCTAATAAGTTCTTCTTCTTGGGCAGGGGAGTGAAATGACTTCTCATTCTTCCAGGAAGTCCAATCATCCCTGGCTCAGGTGGTTCAGGTCACAGTGGCACAACATGGGGGGATCCCAGCAGTAACTTTCTGCAGCAAAATAAATGGCTGCAGAATTTAATTCAGCTGGGAAGTATTCTGAATTGTAGATTTGACTTTTCCTCTCCAGTCTGCAGAATTGTTTCTGAATTTAAAAAACCTGATATATGCTAGGGAAAGCAGCCCTTAGAAATCAAATTCCAGCTGTTGTGGGATTTTGGTTGGGTTTGGTGTTCTGTTTTCTGGTGCTTTTTTTCCTTTGTCCCACATCCTGCTTTAAAAGCATCCTTGCACCCAGAATGTCCCCATCAGCAGAAACAGGTATTTTAACATCACAGCCAGGCAGAGAGAGAGTTGTGTGGCTGCAGAACTGCCTAATCCTTCCCCCTAGGTGAATATGTTGGGTTAACTATCTCCTCGGAGCAGGTGGTCTCTCCTCTGAGAGCTTCCAAATGAGGGGCTGCAACAGCAGAATAATATGAAGGGGAACGGGATGAAACACACAAAGGTCCAAACCATCTTGCTACCTGCAGTTGGTAGAGGAGAACACTCTCTTTAGATGGGCTTAGAGGTGGATGGAACTGAAGTCTGACAAATGAGCTTGGAGACCCTGCTCTGTGCTTGGAGCAGGGGGAAGGCAGGATGAAGCGACTGTAGACGAGGCTGACAGACGGACTTTGTGCTGGTTGCTAGGCAAAGGCAACTCCTGCCTGAGCCAGCAATCCCCAACCTCTCCCGAGGAGCACCAGAGCTGGAGACGAAGGTTGCTGCTATTCCAGTGCCAAGGAACAACACTTTCTTTTGTTAAGAGCATGGTCCTTCTTTATTTGTTTCCCCTCCAGCTGCTGGGCATTGGTGGCAAGGTTAACTCTGCCATGGGGGGGGAGAATTCCTCCCTGTGCTCTGCTTCTCATCTTTTGTTTTGTTCTGTTCTAATTTCATAACCTCAGCAACAAACTTCTCCCCCTCCTTCCTCCTTATTCCCCCTCTCTCCTCCTCCCCTTACTCCAATGGTTTATGAGTTTTGTGCTCTGTGGCCTATTAAGGTTCAGTTCCCAGCCAGTAAAAATGAGGAATTGGTTCCTGCCATTCCACGCAAGGAGTTTTAATGCACTCGGTCTCCTGGAAGCCTAAATGCAATAGTTTTGTATCGGTGATAGTTGTGTAACATAAAGCCTTAATAAAGGTTTATAAGGGAAGGGATATGAAATGGAGCGTATGGAGTTCAGCTGTCTGTGGCTCTGCTGGGGAGCTAAACCAGGGAGAACGTGTTTCTAGAAGAGCTGGGAGTCGCTGCTGTGTTCAAACACCCACTGCTGTGGCCCCCCCAACCCAGCTGTGTTGCCTCCTCCCCGAGACAACAAACTCCCCATCCTCTGGACCCTGCATGGGAACTGTGAAAAACTGGCCTGGAGAGACATGGTTCAGTTTGAGCTGTGGGTTCCCAGGGAGGACTCCTGCGTGTCTCATCCTGAGCTGTCCTCTGCTGCCCGTTTCTCCAGAATCCTTGGAGAAGCACTTCCCTCCACGAGTTCTCCCCAGACTTGTGTGTGCAGGGAAGGTGCCTGTATGTAGAGGTAGCAGCTAGAGGGGCACCATCTCTCTGTACCTTACTCAACTTTGGGCTGAAAACTTGGGTTTTGCTTCTGCTTCATCTTCTGCTTGATCTTTTTGCAGCGATCCTTTAAAAGCAGCTTGTTGTTACCTCCTTTTGCTGTCACCTCTATTTGCTGTCTCACCTTTTTGGGTTGTAAGCTCTTCAAGATGCTGTCTGCCCCTGTGCAGAGCCTAGCACAATCTTTCTTCAGTGGTCAGTGAGGCATCTAACACACATATTTAATATTTAATAGTCTCGTGGGACTCCGATGGGAAATACAGAGCGAGTCGCATACCTACCCCTTGTCTTTTCCCCTGCTTCATGCCACATGCAGTTACAACCAGCCTGCCCCATCAATTGATAAAACGCAAGCTTTTTATGAGCTTTCCCATCAAAAGTCTTGAAAGTAGGTACATGGGAATGCATTTAGTAGGGTTTGAGGGGTGCCCTTTAGCTGCCTTATGGTATGTAAACATGAAGGTATTTTTTGTGGCTTTGTTCTTTAGCAAAGCAGCAAATCTTTTCCTCTTCATTTTACTGAAATGCCTCATAAACATGAGCTTTTAAAGGGATACGGATAGCAGATTCTTGTTTTTGACATATACGGAGTTTCGTTTTTCCCCCCCAGATCTTTAAAGAAATGGAAGCAAAAACGTGAGAATGTATTTCCTTCTCTGTCGGTCTTGTGTTATCAATATTTTAAATTTTAACTTTCCAGAAGCCTTAATGAGGGTGGGGAAGGCACTAATTTTCATTTTGCTGTTGCTGTTATTTTCTGTGTTCTGATCTCTAAACCCCATCCCATTCCTAGTCACCTCAAATTCAGATCTCTGTACGGCTACTGTTTTTATGAAAAGGACTTGAAAGACACACATAAAATTTTGATGGCTTTGGAGAAATTTTGTCATCTGATCCAAAGGCTTGTTTCTTATTTCCTCAATATTGTTCTTGCAATCATTTCACAACTTCAGAAATTTAAATTCAGATCTAATTACCGTTGCCAATTCTTAATATACACATTTTCAGGCTTAGATTTCAAAACCAATAATGTTTAAATATGTGTATGGTGTTTTGGTTTTGTTTTGGATTTTTTTTTTTTTGTTTTAATAGGATGGACAAAATAAATATGTGAAAATGGTACATAAGGGATCAGTGGTCTAGTTCTTAATATTGCAAGAAAAATGCAGGAAGAGTTTAACTCTAAGAAAGACAGTGAACTGTCCTAAGTGATTAGAAGTGGTGCTTCTGCAAGGCGTAAATTCCCCATAAATGTATTAAAGGATATTAACCATAAAGCCTAAAAATGATGGATGAATATTGCAATGAACTTTTTCATTGCTGATCAGGTTAATTGATGGGGTGAAGAAGAAGGCTAGTATGAGGCCTTCTAAAGGTCCTCAGGAGTTATTGCAGAGGACAAAAAGCAGAGAGATGAAATAGAGAAAATAGATATGGATAATAACCATGCTCCTGAACAGGTGCAGTTTTCTCCTGTGCAACAGAGGTGACAGAGTAATAGCAAGTGATAACTAAATTGGTGTTTCAGTAATTGCAAAGTCTTGGTCCATGCCTTAGCATCCTGCTGCTGTCCTTGGGTTACTCTGATGAGAGGACAAAGTAGACTTAAATGAATATACTTGTCTAATGATCCAACCCACAAAAAGAACATGGGGTTTTTAGAATGCTGATAGGCTGCCTCACATGCTGTTCACCTGCAACCAGCACAGGACAGCTGTAGCTCACTTAGTTTTGTCTTTGGAGCTGTCTTAAATGACACAATTTGCTGTAGTGTGTTTCTCAGTATGAAAGTTGATGTCTAAAAACATTTCAATCATTCATTGATTGATTTTCTCTGATGGATATGTTTCTTTGGCTTGACATATACAATGTTTCCAGGGACATCATACCACAGATTGATCTGGCGTACCAATAGAAAGCATGGTGACCTTAATGTCATGCCCAAGTTCACTTCCACTCCTTCAGAAAACTTCCTGTTCAGCCTAGACTAAACCACTTTGGGTTACACTCAAAAGAGTATTTGGAATAGGTGACTCATATTGAAATCAATATGGATCTGATGGCCTGTNTTCCCCTTCTAACCGTGTTTGACTCTTGATTTTAAGACCAGGAAAAGGCATCAGATCCATTGCAGATACAAGCTCTGGTTCTCTCTTTGCTTCATTTCCATGTATGTAAAATGGTGAGAGTGACAGCCTCTACCTCACAGAGCAGGAGGACAAAATACATTAAATACTGAGAGCAGCTCAAATGCTGTGGTGAAGGGAAGGCACACAAGCACCAAGTTGCAAATGGTTCAGACTAAAATGCCAGCAGGAAGAACAACTTCAGCATTGGAAGTAAGTCATCAGGGTATCTGCAAAGGGAGAAAAAAAAAAAAAAGTGCTTGAAAGAATCCCCTGAACAAATTAAATCTTGAGGCCTAAAGACAAAGGGAGAGAGAATTAATTTTTCTACAGATATGAAATGTTCTGAATCAGATAAGTCTTGTCATTAGAAAAGGCACTAAGCAGCAAATGTCTGGATAATACCGCCAGCTCCAAGCTTCTCTTGGAACCTCTAAATACATTAAATCCATAAAACTAAATGAAAGCAGCTGCAGTTTTATAGAAATAAAAGGCTCTCATATTAAAAAGCTAAGAGCTTATGAAATGAAAGAAAAAAATAATAATAAAATTAAAGTGGGGGAGGTGGAGAGAGACAGAGGAGTGAAAGTTAGAAACATAGGTTCCTAGGAAAGGATGATGCAAAAAGCTCTAAGTTAATATGTGAGAATCCTTCAGAGACAAAATAACACTCATTCGGTGCTCAGTAAAAAAGAATAATAATTTTTTTTATTAAAATATTTTTTGGCTTTAAAGATAGGTTATAGTGTAAAAATGCCATTTTGCAATAAAACCTTTTAGAGCATTGTGCCCTCTGAAATTTTGGGGAAGGCCCAGAGGGTTCATCCCTTTTCTCATTTCTGCTTCAGTTTTCTGAACTGAAGCATTTTGACTTTCCACTTTGAAATGCTATTCTTCCACCTTTTTAAGTTAGAAAAAAAAAAGATAAGTCTTTTTGTCCCCCTCTTCTTTTTCCTTAAATGCATCAGTGCATAGACATAGGCAAGCACATTTTGTGAGAAATTCTGCTGTTTCTTCTCTTTGTGGGAAATGGAAACAAGGTTTCTGTCCAGCAGTAATTCCTCGTGTCTTATGCATCCTTGAGGTTCTGAGAAAAGAATGAAACTGGAGGTGGGGGAATAGTGCGTGCAAAAATAACTTTCATTTTTATGCAAATTTGCTTTCATTAGGATTTTCAGTTCTTCTTTCTTAGACGTATTACAGCAGTGTTTGGAGGCCTGCTGTACAAACACATGAATTCTGCATTGCTAACATCCCTTTGTGCAAGAGCTGTTGAGCCACATTTGCGTGATTTAAGCAGAGCTGCCACTTGTTGTGTCTTGGCTTTTGCAGAGCTGTTAAAGGAGATTCGTCCTGCCCAGTCTACAGCATTTGAAAGTCAACTGTCCGTGCATGATTGGGCTGTCTTAGACCCATTTTATAGCCAGGAAAGGGACAGGAACCTTCAGAGACACATTGACCTTTGCCTGTTGGTTTGCATTGCCCATAAAAGAAGTCTAGGTTGAATAACTTGAACTTGGAGTTCAGATCACTGAATCCCACTCTGTGATTCCTGAACTTGCTGGAACCACTCTCACCAGATGGATGCTTTCTGTTGAATCTGTGCACCACAGGACTGCTATTTTGCCAGCTATTGAGGAAAACGTGCACGTGGGCCAGATGGCTTAAAGTAGCCTTGATGTGTGGTGATTTAAGTATGCTTTCTCCTGTTTGGCTTGGTTTTTTTTAGGTTTTAAAACATGGAAAGGATGAAGTGGGGGAAGCTGGTTGAACACCCTATTCATAGGAATAATTACTTTTCTAAGGCATTTGAAAGGAAACAAAGAATTATTTGATTCCCACAAAGAGAAAGGCAAAAGCTGGGACAAGGAGACATCAATGAATACATATTAAACCAGCTGCCCTCAAGTGGGGTATGGACTCATAGTTAGAACTGCCCTAAGTTCCCTTCCTACCTGTGTCACTGGTTTGATACAAGATGATGGGTGAAATGGGTAATATCCTTCTCCATTAGTGATCTTACCTGAATAAAAGAAACAAAAGTTCATATGTTACAACAACGATTTCATGTACCAGACTTATTGACATTAATGAGGCCTTACAAATGTTAAAAAATAATGATGATAATGCTTTGAAATCTTAGCTGGATGCTAGTTCTCAGCAAAACAAAGTATTTTAAGTGCCATTATCCTTTAAATTCCTGTACCGTTTTGTTTTTTGCCTCATTCTGATGTGTCAAGCCTGTGGAGCAATATTCTTTCCTAGTCCTCTTGCCTTGGCAGGTAGACACAAAGGCCAGGGAAAGTTGTGTGATTTATTCTAATTTTCCTTAGAACCTCTCTCTTGGTACGTTGAAACTCCAAGAGGGCAAACGCTCCCATCCAGGAAGGCAAAGCTTGTCAGATGTTACCATGACAACCTGAGTGTAATTAAGGCCCGTTTCAGCTGCTAACAGCTGTGTGCATTTTATCTGTCTTGAAGATTTCATATATATATATATATACATATATATATATATATATATGTATGTATGTATATACATACACACACACACACAGAGATAGATAAATATATATCTATATGCAAGTGTACTGTGAGGATATCTGCATCTATCTAGCTGTACATAAACCCACACCTAAATTGCTGCCCCTGTGCACTTCCATATTAATTGAGCTGAATAAAGAAATCTGCAAAGATCTTGCTGTTCTTAAAGATGCTGAAGCACCAGAGCTTCTGTATTGCCTTTCCTTTTACAACCACCCATCTTTAATGGAGTGTGGAAAAAAAAATATTCATAGCCAAGGAAAAGGAACCCTGCTCTAGGGTTAGAGTTTCCAGCGTCTTTTCAGGTTGGTGATAGAGACTGTAATTTTTGTTCCTATTAAGGAGGAAATAGCAGCTGTTTCCTAGAGTTAAGTGTCTCCTGCAAATGCATCAGGTTCTGAAATAAGTCACTTAACCTTTAGGTAACTCTTCCTGTTTTCCTGCAGGAAGCCCTGCTCACAGGCATTGCTTCTGCACTCAGAATGGTAAGTGTGTGCTGTGCCTCGACACGGTGCTCCTCGGAGTGCTGTGTCTCCAGGCTGGGTGTGGACCCTCTGCATCCCAGAGCGGTCAGTACTGCTCCTCCTGCGTCCTTGGGGTAGTGGACAGCAGAGGCCAGGAGTTGCTGCAGGTAGTCCTCTTGATGCCTTGAAGTGGCTACCTGAAAGCAGAGGCTAGGCAAGATTAAGAGACTGAAAGCAGGTGTTTATTGGAAGGGTCTTCAAAGTCACACCCTGGGCAGCCAAAAGCCTCCAAGGGGCTCCACCTAAGACAGACCCTGGGTCACGGGTTCGTCACACTTTTATAAGTTTGGTCCATTTGCATATCAGGGTTAATTCTCCAATTATAATTTCAGGTAATGATGTAATTACCCCAAGTTTGCTCCTCCTGTCAGAGGCATTAGTTTACATATTTTGGGGCCTGGGACAACAAGGTGTCCTTGAGTTCTGGCCCAGAATGGGTTTGTTCTGTCTAACCAGAATGAGAGAACAGTAGCTAACAGGCTGTATGAAGTTTCAGAGATACACACTAAGCAGCACAGGATTTGAAAAATATGAAAGTTAAAACCTAAGGCATCACTCTCACTGGAGAAGGAATGGGAACAGCAGGAATGGATACTCAGACCACTCAAAAATAGGTGCCAGATCAGTGTCCCTCAGTAGCCAACAGGGACAAGAACCTTTTGAGAGCTACCTACGGCAGGTATGTTCACTGTCACCCGTGAGACCACCCTCCTGAGCTCACTGGCTTTTCCTGCCCGTGCAAGAGGCTGCATTGGGCCTCCTTGGGTGGCATGAAGGCCTTTCATTGTGTCGCAGTGGGTTACAGAATTGTCACCAAATAAACACTGGCTCAGTTGGTTGTGCTGAAGGTAAACGTGTTTGCTGTGAGTGTGGCTCTTGGGGAATGTGGGGTTTTGTGAGATGCCACACGTAACTTGTCTGAGGCTGTGAATATATTAGACTCCCACACAAGTTTAGATACACATCTTTCCAGCAGAGGAGTTTAACTCTTCACGGAGCCCATAGGGATACAGGAAAGCATGGGGAACATCGTAAATAATAAAGTTCTTCTCTAGTATCTGTATAAATCGCCAGAGATGACACAAGTTTCAGTGGGAACTGATGGTCAAGGGCTCAAGTAAACCATTTATGGCAAAAAAAAAAAAAAAAAGAAAGATGAAGAGGTAAAAGAGTGAAGAACTGGTTTCGGGAAGGATGATTCACAGAGTAAATACAGTCTAATGAAGGCAACAATGTTATTCAAAAGACAAGCTCTGGACATATCTTCTAAGACCTAGATGTTTTGTTGTTGTTGTTTCTTTTTAATGTCCTCCAGGTTTGCACCTGCTGTAAACCATACAAATGTGGATGTCCAGACTGTGTTTGTCTGGCCTTTGGGTTTTGTTTTGCCTTTTTTTTTTTTTAATTATAATACTCGGAGCTGGTGAATACAGCTGTGTTCTCCTGCTCTTTCCCTTTGTGTGTGTGAAATTATAGGTGCCAAGGGATCCTGTGAACTTTCTGTTTTGGGAAGGAATCTCATTGGGATCTGTATTTTGGGAATGCAGAATTTCCCCGGAGTAAGTGAATGGGGTTATGTCCCTGAATGCTTTTTGCCTGGGGGACAAGGTAGAGGGAAGCTGCAGGCAGAGAAGCCAGCAGTGTGTGATTATATCCAGGAGGTCCTGTGTCGAAGGCACAGTTCTCAGAGGTCAGATAAGTCCCTGCAGCTCTGTTTTGAGTGCCTGGCTGCAGAAAGGCAAGTCATCTGGCATCACTTTGCCTGAAATTCTTTGACTCAATCCCACACTCTCTTCTGGTCTCCTTGGTCATAGTGTTCCTGTTTCCACTGCAAGAGATTGTGTCAGGACACTTCATTTTTTTTTCTATAGGAGGTGATTGCATAGAATAAATTAGGTGTTTGGATTAAAAGATGCTTAAAAATCCACTGAGAATGTGTTGCATATGTGTGCACATGCCCACAGGTGTGTGTACCTTGGAATGTGCTCAGGCTTGGGTACAATAATGGCCACATCCTAGGTACAGGTGTCCTGCACTGGGCACTGGTAAGGGTTTAGCTACAGCTGCGAGATAAAGTGGGAGTGGTGTGCGGCAAGTTAGCCTGAATCCAGAGAAATTAGAACAACTTGAATGCCAGGCTGTACCTTTAGCAGTGGTCTAAATGATTCCCCAGAGGAAAAAATACATTCGGCATTTTGTGGTATTTATGTGAGGGAAGTGCTGTTCAGGGAGAGGGGTGAGTTGAAGGTTTTAAACAAAATAAATGGAATTTCATGAAGACATTTAAAGGGGGAAAAAAAGTTGGAATGGTGGGAAGATTGGGGTGACAGGGAGTAGGAGACCTTTGCAGAGTAGGGAACTCTTTGTTAGAGAAATTTGTATTGGTTTGGATTTGAAGAATGCTGTGAATGATCAAAACATATTCTCCCTCCCCCTGCACCCAGTCCCTTACCCCAAAAAACCCCCACCAAACCAAAGAGAAACTGATTATGAAGACTGTTCATTTTTGCTGAAATAATTCCAAACTCGAGATGTCAAAGAATGATTTTCAGGTCCAACCCTTACACGTGAATAGCTCCAGCTCTTAATTTCAAGTTGGCATATGCTTTATCAGACTGGAAAATCCATCTCTGAATGGAAGCAGAAGAAATAATAAACTGGTAATTGGGATAATATGATACCAAGATTAGCTCCCTACATAGCTGCAATGCCTCAAGTCATTTTCTTGGGACTGTGATATACCCAGTTATATCCAAGATTATTTTGTCTTTATATATATATATATATATATATATATATTTATGATATCTTTAAATCCCCCACTGATGTTTTATAGCTGGGTAGCCATTTTGTGAAGTGCAAAGTGAATGCCCTCAGAGGAAAACATCAGCACCACTACTTTTTGTGTGCCAGTTTTGGGTTTGTGCTGCCCTTTTCCTACCCCACGAGGGATGACACCATGAGGAAAGTGTTTCGCTGGAAGTTTGTATGGAGAGATGGAGGAAGGTGAGGATGGGATGTGCAAGGGATAGAGAGGTCAAATATTTACAGAACTAGGTCACATTTTCCAAGCTCAACTTCTGGATAGCAATCACAAAGAAAAAACTCATTCCTTCAGAAACCAGGATGTGCCCTGAATAAGGAGGAGTCAGTAAGAAAATGAAAAACACTCTTATCACACAGTCAAAGGATCTACTTGGAACTGGGAGATTCAGCAGTTTAAATGTGCCTTTGGACTGTAAATAGACCCAAACCCCTATCTACCAGTCAAACAGACTCCAGTCCTTTTTAACATAAGACTTGCTTTAATTACAAAAGCATATTACCATTTATCACAGCACTCTAATCCCTAACCATACACCTCCTTAGCCTCTCTTATCCAGTAACTTTACTTAGCCTACCCCAACTGATACAAATCTACATCTACATATCAAACATATTCATGAACCTCTGTCAAAAAAAAAAAATTCAAACACCCCCTTCTCCCTCAAGTGCAGGATTAAGCCAGTAGAGGTGTGCCTGTGCTAAGTCTGGCTTTGCTACTGCTGAAGCTGCAGCTCACCAGAGGTGCCTCCATCCCACAAAAAGGGACAGTTTCCCTGCCAGTCTTGCACGCTAGCCCATAAATCCCTTTTTTTTCAGCGTGTAGGTGTTTGGTGTCACGGTGCTTTACGCATCTCCTCAGTTGCTGCTGAAGCTGCCTGAGGTCTGCGGCGATGGATCAGGGTTTTGATGTTGGTTTGCCTGTCTGTACACTTTGCTAATTAGAATAACAAAACTGGTAGCAAATCTTCAGGCATCAGCCATGCATTGCATCAATTAAAAACATCAAAAACAAAGTCTCTCCTGGTTCCTCTCCTTTCCACTTGATCTCTTACTCCATGGGATGATGCAACTGTTTCCCTAAGTCCTTCTCCTAATTACTGTGTTCCTTCTTTTCTCTGTGAGCTTTCTTGCAGCCCCAGTTCTCTTCTGACATTTTATTTTCTTGCCCTTTCTTTTGCTGCTAGGGGACACCACTACTCTAATAGGGGAAAACAAGCATTTGCTGAGCTTACGTACTCTGGCAGAAATGTAAGCATATGATTTTTAACTAAACTTTTCTTCTCATTCAATTTGAAGCTGACTTTTAAAATTTTCTTTAAAGCACCAATTTTTGCAGCATTTCTTCCAAAGGATAGATAAGTATTGTTATCTCAATTGCACGTGGGGTATTCAAGACACACAAGCTTGAACTAGATGAGCTCATATGTTCTATTGGATAAATTCTAAGCCACTGAGCAGGTAGGTTGATATCTTAGGACACTGACAAAACATGATTGTATGGAATTTAGATAAAAAACCCTGAACATTAGTTTTGACAGAACTTGGATTTTCAACCGTTCACATTTAAACTCACTTCTCATGTTTAACCGATGCAGAATTATAAAACACTTGGAGGAAGACAGAGACACTGCCCTAAATTTTTTCTTAGGCACTTTAGTATGTGCAAAACGAAGCAGAGGGAGATGCTTCACTCTAAAGATAATTCTTTGTGCAGAGTCTGAAAAATGAGATCATGGTGTAAAGAGGCTACTTCCGCACTGATGTAATTTCCTTATGGGCTTCTAATATAATTGTTTATTTTTCTTAGATTAATGTAAAAATAGAAAGAGTGCACTGAATATTTCAGGTGATCCATAAATCATTCTGTGACTATTTTGGTCTTGTCATCTCACTTTGTCCAGCTTGAATTATATTGTGACACATGGTAGAAAAAAAAAACCCTGCTCAGTGGAATTCAACAGCCAGTGTGCAGGCATGAATCTAATCCCCCCCACACACACAGATATTAGATGTCCCAAAATTCAGACCATCAATATTTTGTCTTTTTTCCTCCTGTTTAATCTCTCTTTTGTTTTTGATTTTGTGTATGAGTTTTTGCTCTTGCCAATGAAAACTGGGATGGAAAATCTCATGACAGAGGCCAGTGCCTCCCCATCATCTTCTCCCTTTTGCTGACTCAGGCAGTTCAGAGAAGCATCTCAAACACAGGGATGTTTCTGAGCCTGAGCTCTCAACCTTTCACACCTCACTTTTCAGTCTCATTGCTCTGCTTTCACAATGTTTGTTTGCTTGGCATCACATTAAAACCTACCTTCAGTGGGACTTATTTTGAAATCTCCCTATCCAACCACAGCACTGCCGCTCTTTCCCTTTCCTCCTCACTCCTCCTACTTCCTTTCCCTTCTCACTCTCTTCATCTGTGAATACTCAGAGCTGCTGTTGGGGGAGTGACTTGTACCAGGGCAAACTGCATTTAATTCAAGTCACTCCTTACACCTACAGAGCTGCCTTCCTGCTGTTCAGCATATGTTATGCATCCCCTCTCCGTGCCTGGTCCGTCCGCCTTGGCAATTTAATTCAAGTTGCACAGCATCATGCTTAGAGTCTCCAGTTTGCTCTCAAGTGTCAGCCAAGATGGCTGCTGTCACATTCACTTAAACATCCCATGTAGATGAGCCCTTTGTATGACAGGAGAAGGGATTTGGTGGGTCAAAACCAGCACAAACCAGGAGACACAGCATCTCCTATTTCTGGCTGAGCTATCCTGACATTTCTGACCAGACTTCACATGCCACAAAGGACTGACTGCAACCACACTTTCCTGACCAGCTTCTTCTTAATTAATTATTTCTCTTCAAAGAAGTTGTGGGGGGGTAGATATGTTGATGCACAGTACTTGCAGTCAGACCAAAGTACAGATCTGTCTTGAAAATTTTGGAGAATGCTTTATTAAAAAAAAAAAAAATTGGAAGCAAAGCAAAAGCCCCAAAAGATTGCAGGCCTTATAAACAAAGCACCAGGGACCAGAAAAGGCAAAAAGTGAGCAGTGTTAGTGCATCTGACAAGGTGTAACAGGATGCCTGTTCTTGCATCCTTTGGTTAAATCAACTCAAAGTTACTGTCTAGGAGGAGGATAAAAGCAGGGGGGGGAGTGGAGGAGATAGAGATGAAGGTGGGTGGGGAACAGAGGGAAAGAAAGAAAAAGAAAAATCAATTGAAGCTGAGTGAGATTTTGTTTGCCAAGTTTCCAGCTGCTGCTCAGAGTGAATTTTTATGGCCAAGTTATAAACCTTTGAAAATAGGAGTTTCTAATGGAAATGCTGACAGACCCTTTATATGGTGACATTAACACTGGCCGCTCTGCAGTTGTCCTTGCCTGCTTTTATTTATTTTCCTCTCTTTGTCCTTAAGGTCCTATCACACTTACTGTGATCCTGGTGAAGAAACAAAGAGAGAGAGGTCAAAATCCCTTAGAAACAGGAACTCTTTGTAAGCTGATGAAGCAGATTGGGGAAGGGCGATTTCACTGTGTGGGGACAGAAATGCTTCAAGTTATTGTACCCTCCCACCACAAAGCCTCTTGTGATGCAAAGTAGTGTTCAATCTCTCAATATATATTGTTTTATCTTTCTTCTTTTTATTCCTACTCCCAGCAGCTAAATGTCTTCTGAATGGTGTTCCTCCTCACAGCCAATTAATGAGGTAAATCTTTAAGCTAATAACAAAAGTGAGCTTGAGAGTAAAAAAAAAAAAAAAAAAGAGGAATTGTACGCTGTGTTTTCCTTTTGGAATTTTGTGTGCATTTCACATATTCAGGTCTCTTTCTCAGCTGAAATGAAAGTGGTCTTGTAGGGGTAAATCAGTCTTACCTACCCTTTTATTGAGAAACTTGGTTATATTCTTACAGGCTTTTGATTTACTTGAGAAAGTTTAAATTTCCTTGTGTCTGAATGGCCTTAAAATGAATCTCAAGCTGTATTTCTGAAGGAGGCAGTCACCTCTGGGTTGCTGAAAAGAAAACGGTCAGGAATACGACCTTGTCCATATTTGCTGCCACAAGCTTTTCCTTCACTTGTGCAGGTTGGGATGTGGAGCATCCAATGACCTGCAGAAAACAGGCTCCGTGTGGAGCCAGCAAAGGGGTTAACAACTCTGAGGGCACTTGGGGACTCTGCAAAAGATATGAAACTCTCCTGAAGGAAACGGAGGAGGGGATGTGCAAGGAGGGAAATGAGGACATTAGCCTTACCCCTCTCATTTTCTTCTGCAGCCCCTTTGACTTGCCAGACAAAAAAGAAAAATGTCTGCATCACCTGAGATTTAGCTTGGTCTTATCATTCTTGGAGACATAAAGCATAAAGAAGGTCTTTAATTAGGAGAAAAACGTGTCTCTGATCTTTTAAATCCTGTTACTCACCCTTTCTGGGCCTCGCTGATTTGACTTTCCACCAGCAAGCTGTTGTGTGCACCAGTGCCCTGGTGGCTGTGAGGAAGTGGGAAGTCACATTTGCTAGGAGAGGTTTCTTATAAACTGTCCTGCATGCAAAGGCACCTCCTGCCATGGTGGGTGGGTCCCAGGCTGGTCCCAGAGTGAGAGAGGCAAGTGTTGGGTCACAGGATGAGCACATGCAGCACCTCTAAGCACACTCATTGACACCTTCTCCCAAGAGATGATGGATCCTCCTCTCCAGCGAGGCAGCCTGTTGGCCTGGTGGCACGACTCTCTAAAATCTGTGTGCCTGTACTTCAGGGTCTGTGCCCTGACTGGAGCCGTATGCACCTGCGGAGCATTTGGCCATCATTGGATTTAATAGATCTCAGTCATGCCTCCCTGCACTCCCCAGAAGGTGGAAGTCAAATACATGCCGCATGCTTCAGTGCTCTTCAAACACATGTTTAGCATCTTAACTTTATTTCTTGGTTTCCATTTTGATGGTACACAAAGGGTTTGATGTTTTCATTGTTATACACAGTAGCTTAATTTTTTTCCTTGTAGCCTCTGGGCTGTTGCACTACTGTTATGAGATCCCTCCCAGGAACAGCAGGGCAGAAATGTTCTTTATTATGTGCTTGAATTTAACTTTTTTTCCCTCTCCTCTCTTCACTCCCCCCACAGTTTCGTTTGCCTCTCTGGTTTTAATTAGCCTTGCTTTTCCAATTAACATCCTGGTCTGCTGCAGTGAGGCCAAAGGAGGGAACCAGAAAGGCATGGCAAGAACCCCCTTTTCTGAGAAAGACTCGTGGCTGAGGCTTGGAGACTGAATTTTCCCAAGGTGGAGCTGCATTGACTGATTCTTAATAAAAGGAGAATTTGGGGCCCAGCGGCACTGTGGGTTTGTAACAGGCATTGTTCCTTGAAAATATTAAGCTCAGTAGGAAGCACATTCCCCCTTGGCCTCTCCTAGTCTCAGGTAGTGATATGGAAACTATCATCACATTTGAACCCCTTGCAACCTGTCCCTAGGTGGTAATGCTTTATGAATACCACTGAGCAAGCAAAAAGAAGAAAGGAAACAGGAAAATAAAAGATTAAAAGCAAAACCTTTTGGCTTGTCCCCCAGCACAATCAGCTTGGTGTTTTCAATAAACTAAAACAACAACCAAAAAAAAAAAAAAAAATTGGGGCTGAGCAAATCCCTTAATTGGGACTTAAAGGTTTTTTCAGACATTTACCAGAAGTGTCAGACTGCTGTTAGTGCATCACCTAATGTGATACGTTTATCCTCTCTAGCCTGGCACTTGCTTTGGATAGAGTGAGTCTGGATTTATCTCTCTGATTTTCCTTCTCCTGCATATGTCCAGCAGATGGTGGGGCAAGGGCATTGTTGCAGTGTGGTCCCCTTGTCCAGCAGGCCTTCCACACTGGTTCTACTGGTCCCAGACCTCCCATAATGGTCCATCCTTCCATAAGGGGCCACAGCATGTCAGAGCCAGGGAAAAAGAGACCTGGATCAGGCTTGTTCCATAGGGTGCAGTGTAGGGAGAGATGGTGATGGTGTCTTCCTGCCAGTGATGCTCTGTCCAGCTTTCCTTTCTCTGTCCAGGCTGTGTTCCCTGGCTAGGGACTGATCTGCAGTCACAGAGCCCTTGATCCTAGTGCCTTAGCAGGAATCAAAGCCTTCCAGGAAAGAATTGTAGGCACAAACTATATACATGCATATTTGTACTCAGATTGTGTATGTTTGCATGACATTTCTAGATAAATACCATCTTGTAAGAATATCCCTTTCTAGAGAATAATTTTGGTCTGATACAGCCAATATCTACTTATTGGCACAACCAAAGTTCGGCTTTGATCAGGACAGAGAATCTACTTAAATAAGGACAAATTAACATTCTAGAGAACACTTTTCTACTGGTGTTCTTGAACAGACTAAACTATCAGAGCTTTAATTTTTTCTCTCTGTCCCTCTTCCTGTCTCTGCTCATTTTTCTAGCTGTGATCATGCATCCTTAATTCCATTCAGATTTCTTTCCTTTGAGAAGATGGTATTAAATTAATAGCTTTGCTGGAAATACAAAAAAAGAATGTAGCCAATATGTAAAGTACCTGGAGATTTAGCACTTTGCTGAAGAAATTAATAATTACAACAATATGAATCTCATTGCTTTGCCCAGCCCACCAAAAAAATTAGCAAGTCTCTTCCCCTCTAGAGATAAAAATCTTATTTAGATCTGTTAGGAATATAGTTTTGTTGCGTTTGCAATATCATTGTCAGAGCTGGGACAGGGGGAGGGATGAAGATTCTATGTAATGTAAAGGATTTTGAATCTAAATATTTGATCACATCATTCTCTGCTGAGATTTTATTTTTCTTTATCTTACTTTTAACATTTTATTTTACCCTCTTCCAACTAGGAAGTCACACTTCCAAAACAGCTCTGTGTTAGACCCTGGATTCAGCCTGGAAGGGTTATTATTAATAGTGATGTTTCTCAGTAAACTTGCCTCCCAAGGTTGCTCTAGCCAAGATTGTTTAGAAAACTCCACTGGGATACTTGTAAGGGACACCTTGGGTCTAATGTACTAGCGTTTAATGGACAAATCTATTTAGGTCCCTGTGTTAATATAAAACTGTTTTGTTAGTTGTGAAGCAGGCACAAAGCACTACTAATAACAGCTGTGAAACAGAGCTAATTTGAGCATCAGTGGCCACCTGAATACTGGAAATTCAGGGCACTCTCAAAGCCTCTCCGTTCTTGATGAGTAAAATTGGATTGATGTAAATTTCATTATTAAAACAGAAATGCTTACTTCCCATGGAATTTATTTTTCACTTCTTTGAAAGCAAAAATTACATTTTGCTTGAGAGAAGAGCACAATTTGACAGCTAGGGGAAGTTTATTCCCTGCTTTTCCATGACTTGTTTTGGAAGGTTGATCCCAGGCTGGTCTTGTAATTCAAAAGGATTTGGAGCCTGTGCTAATGTGATAATGGCAATATTGGTGCTATTAATTTTGTGTTTCACTATGCCTTGTCCTGCCAGGTTGCAGTTTTAGGACTGCTCAGACTTGTCTCCTGTTCTGTGGGGAGGAGGAGATGTCAGCCAGATGATCTCCCCAGCTCAGGGTGGTACTTATTTTTCCTGGTAAAGTGCTGCAGTAACCAGAGCTGCCACAGGCGTGGGGAGTCAATGGAGATTTCTGAGTCAAGAGAGGTGTTTTGTAGCTTCAGCATTGCAGGTCCTAGAGTGGGATGAAATTGTCTCAGATTCCAGCCAGGTACCCAGTTTGCCTGAGTGTGACAGAGAGAAAGGAGGTTCCTGGGAGCAGGGAGGAAGAGGCAAGGAGAGACACCAAACCATGACACAGCTACTTTCTTCCTATCCCCAGCTGCCTGTGTTTCCCTTCATCTGGCTCTTTTTAAAATCATATTTTCCACAGCAGGCCACAAAAGTGGTCTTTCTGTCTGTCCTTTTCTTTCCACGTTGAATAATACAGTGGTTCTAGGTTTCCTTCTTGCATGACTGAATCCTCACATGCTTGGTTCTGGTTTAGAATCTGACCTAACAACCAATTTGTGTTCACCATGGGAGGGGAAGTAATGACCCTAATTTTGAGAGAGAGTGTAGCAGGGAAAAAACCAGAGGACATTTTTTCTGAAATATTTCTGAAAGGAACCTTGTAGAGGGCAGAAAGTTACAGATGATTTAGCATTTTTTCTCTGGGACAACAGGGTGGAGGAAAGTTTTTGGATAGCAGGGACCTAGTGGCATGTGATGCTGTGTAGGTGTTGGATAGCAACACAGCAAGAATCGACACAAGAAGCAAAAGGTCAGTTGGCCAGCGCACCTCCTGTGTCTGCACTGCTGTGCTTTTAAATGATGCATTGCTTTGGTTTTTGTTTCTGGGGCCTGTGGTGGATAATACCAACAGTTTTTGAGCTGCCCTGGCATCCTGTGTGCACCAGGGTAGCTCATTCCTGCCGTGACCCTGTGAATATCACTTTCAGTGGCGTGGATCCGTCCTGTTGCTCTTGACTCTGCGGTGCCGTGCAGGCTCTCCTGTAACTGACAGGTGCATTTCTCGGGGGACTTATTTGTCAACCTGGAATTCCCCTTCCTCTGCTTTAGCAAAAACCTGTCGACACAATTAGCATGGGGACTGCTGATTCACCAAGTGGGAAACAAGAGGAGATTGTTTATTTCCTAATGTCAGACGTCAGTTCAAGGTAATCTCTGACCCTTGGTCAGGTCTCAGGAAATGAAGCTAAGTGATAACTTGGCCAGTTTACTTTGACAGAAGAAGCAAAAAAATTATTATAAACTATGTAGAGATTAAAAAGTATATATGGAAAAAGCCTTCCACCTGGGAACATTTGGTAGCAAGGAATCCCCAGTGTATTGTCTCTTTGAAGGTATCTTCATCCACCTTTGTGGCTTTTTACTTAAAAAACTAACCTAATCCTAACCTAATCCCCTTCAATTTTCAAGGAGAGTTGGAAGAGGATACAGAAAAAAAAAAAACCAACAAAACAACACCACCACCAAAACAATGGAAAGCCTTAGTGCTAACAGATGGGTAAAAAGTATGTATAAATTACATTGCCAAAAGACCTTACTGATGGCAAGTTGGTATCTTCCTAATAAAATAATATGAAAGGTGTTTAATTTGTGGGATAAATTAATGGTTGGCAGCATGAAAAATCCATACTGCATACAGTATCCACCAACCCTCTCCTCTGTTGGATTTCATATCCCATATTGATAATGAACAGTCTGGGCTTTTAACACTGGCTAATACTAAGATTTTACAGAGCTGATTATATTTTTCATGATGTCTGCTTTTCACATAAACTGGATGAGACTGGATATATTTTTAAGTCTGAGCCAGAAGATAACTGAAGTATCTCCCTAAAACCCCTCTGATTTTAAATTGAAGCCTAAAGTAGGGTCTCAATCACTTGTGGGTGCAAATGACTGAGCAGCTGCCAGCCTGATCCAAACCTCACTGATGGAATCCTTAGCACCATTGTGAATGGTCCCTGAAAGCAAGTAGCCTGAGATTTTCCTTCCCACTCAAAACCCACAAAAAGGGACTAGGAAAAAATATCTCAGGGTCAGTTTCCAGTGGAGGACAGTCTTATGCTCTTAAAAAGTGTTACAATTCATTTTTTGTGTCTCTGGCCATTCACATACACTCCTGTCTCACTGCCTTCCTGTGCTACCCGTGAAGGTGCAGTCCCTAGACGGGAGCTCGGTCATGGTAACCCTGAGAACAGAATCCCCCACCACAGATGGGAATAGAAGTCTTGGGCAGACACACAGTGGCAGAATTTGAGATAAATGAATCCATGTCTTCCTCCTAAATATCCTTACTAGCGTCCTGGTGAGATGAGTCTCCATTTCTGGTCTGATGATAGAAACAGATGATCTTTTAATAGTTCCAGTGGTAGGAATGCTGTTCCCTCGTCTTCCGATGAGGAGTTTAGAAACCGACAGGTAATTAGCAGGAGCAGCTGTTCATATGAATAGGCCTATGTCCAGCTTTCCCCTCTTCAACTGTTATGCTCTGTGGAAACAAGGAAAAATGATATATCAGTGCAAGGGCAACTTCATTTCATGTTCCTTTTCGTCTCCTCCATCATTTACAGCAGTTCCAACAATACTGCTGTGGTAGCAGGTACCACTTAAGGCTGAGACCTGCAAAAGAATGAGACCCTTGACATTTGTGTCAATGGATGCAGAATTTATCCTTTTTGTTATACTATATGGCACCTAGGTGTTTTTTTGATCTATTTCTTGAAATTTAGAATTATAAAATTTCAGTTTTCAATGGTGGTTTTGTTCAGAAAATGCTATTAAGTGGGTGAAAACAATCTGTTGCATAGACAGCTTCAAATAGAAGAAGATAAAAGTAAATTTTTCAGAGTTCTTTGGGGGGATTTTCTGCTTTGGTGTCTTCTATGTCAACATTTTGTGAGGCGGGTGGGAAAGGAAAGAAATACGCTAGAGGCTTCAGTATAAATTAAGACGTGCTTTCCAAATCATTAAAGGGAACTGTTAATATTCACAGACACTTCCAGGGGTCAGTTCAGCCTACCTAGGATCTGAATTGCCATCTGGCTATGCCAATCTCTGCTCATTCAATACATAGTGAACTTAGGGACTAGACTCCTAATACCAAGAGGCTGTTTCCAATTTTGTATTTATATTCTACTCAGATGTGGAAGATTGTATTTCCATTAGAATCATCTAATTCAGAGGGTGTTTTTTTTTTTTTAATGTGAGCTGTTGCCTTGTCAAAAGGAGTTCTGCTGGTGATGTAGTAATTCAGATTGTAAAGTTATGCATCAATAATTGCTTGTCGGGCTCAGTAAAAGGCAGGACCCTGCAGGGTTAAGGGTCTCGTGAATGTGCAGAGACGTCCTTTGTCTTTGGGAGTTTTCCAGTGTGGGGAAGGAGTGGAGAGGGGTGGCAGAGAAATGGGTTGGAGGAAGGCTTGTTCACCAGCAGCCAGCAGTACATCTGTGAAGAGAACTGGTGCTTCAGCCTTGTGTCTTTGACTGCTGGTCCCTGATTCACTCCAGCTGAGGTGTCAAGTTAGGAGCTAATCTCCTTCAGCTCACTCTGCAGTCAATGAAATCTCTTGAAGCATTTCTGAAGGACAGGTTACTTAAGAGCTTGAAGTTAATGAGATAAATTGAACAGTTGGTGCCCCTTTAAGTTGCTGTCACTTCTGCCCATTGAAATCTCCAACGTGCATCTGGTATGGCAGCATGACAAACCCTAAGCAACAGTAATGATGACTTCAGTCTCTCCAACACCAGTTAACTAATATAATATAAAAGTGTTAGTAGTATAGGTTGTATTTTTGGTTAGATATGCTGTTTCTCTAGCTGGGAGAAGTGCTCCATGCAGAGCCCCATCAATAGCTCTGGAAACCATACTCAGTGTTGCTAATTGGATCCTCTGCATTTTCTAAATTGAGGGAGAAATGCTGGAGCTGAGAAAGAGGCTGGAGCACCTCTTCTCCCTATTCACTCTGCAGCACTTCTGCAGCTGCAACCATTGTTTTTCCAAGTAATTTCCAGGAACCCAGACAAAGGAGATTACATGATCACCACAGTGGCCTCTCTGAAGAGACGGTGTGATTAAATGTGTTGATTAGAAATTTGCTGCTCAGGTCTGATAGCAGTGGCAGGGATCAAAAAGTCAGCCATAGGTGAAAAAAAAAAAGCTGCCTTTTAAGAAGAACTGTGAGTACAGTTCTGTCAAAAACTTACAAGAGTATAGCATAACTAACAAATGAGCAATGAGTTGAAAAGTTTTCTAGGTAAGTCATTTACCATATAAAAAACACATGTATGAATTTAGATGTTCTGTGTCTACCCTGTGCGTGGACATTGTGGTAGCCACAGCCTACTCTGCTGCTGACTACAGATATTCAAGTACATCAGCTGTCCTAGCCCTGAGCAATATCCTCTCTTCTGCCCCACCTAGCAATATGGTCACTCTGGCAAATTGTGAAGTAGCTTGGTTTCCCCTTGAAGAGGAAAGTCTTTTTTACACTAAAGTGTATATTTAGTGTTTCATGCTGTCTACTGCAGGAACGTGGCTTATGTGGGACAGAGAGCTGAGATGAAGAACGCAGGGTCCATGTAGAACCTGCAGAACACAAGAATTAGATGTCCAACACAGGAGAGCTTCTCCCTTCTTCAGCATTTAAGGGATGATGGAGTAGAGAAGACTGGCTGGTGCACATTTGCTCTTATGAAGCACAGTGCTTTGTGTGTTTTCCAAAACTTGTAAAATCTAGAAAGAGGTACATATTTTCAAAGGTCTCATTGGCAAGAGTTGTGAGTATTTGTGTTGCTTAGGCAATGTGATCTGTTGTGCTTGTGGTTCTGTAAGCACTCAATAACAGACAATGTCTATTCTGGTATTTTGGGTGTTTTTTAAAATATGTAGACAAAATCTACAGCAGCATGGGGAGGGGAATGTTTTATACATAATATGTTTTTTTGGCATTGTCCCATTTTTCCTTCTTGTTTGTTGTCTCCTGATTTTGCACCTTGGAGTCAAATTTCAAGGTGCTGAGGCATTGCAAGTGTTTTTGTGTGGTGGGGTTCCACAATGATGCAGAGAGCTGTGCAAGCTAACACATGATCCACATTAAATTTCCTTATATAATTTACAAGTTTTACAGAAAACCTGTGACGAAACCAAGATTTCAAACCTGATTTTCCTGTGTCCCAGTGATTTAAGTGCAGAGTCGGACATTTTAGTTAATTTTTTAGGTTATCAAGTGCATATGGGCTTAAGTAATTAGGGTTAGATTTTATGGCCATTTTGAATAATAACAGGATGTGAACTGTGATACTAGGATGTTTATCTCTCCAGAATATTGCACTTTTTTTTGGCCGTAGGAGGTCTCTGTTTCAACAGAATCTTTGTCATTCAGCTACCTGTGAATAAAAGATTCTTCTCTAGGTCAGCAGAGCAGACCATGAGCTTTTGAACTAGAACAGACTAAGTTTGGTCCCCTTGGCCACTGAATAATTGAGCAGACAGGAGATGTCACAAAAAGTGACAAAACAAAACTTTTGAGGCTGCTGTCATTTTTGTTACACTGCACAGGGAAACAGTGTTTTACTTGAAGAGTTTTATAGAGAGAAGAGAGGAATCGAATTTTTTATTTCTCCACATGCTCCTTAGCAACAATACTTTCTGCTTCCAGTTTGGTGCCACACCTATAGGCTCAATCCCTCCCCAGTGTGACCCCACTGAAACTGGGGATGAAGCTGCCCTCCAAAAGATAAGCTACGTTTGTCATGGCAGTGTGACAGTGAGCATGGCACTTTGAACTCACTGTGTATGGCCAGAGGCTCTTCTGTCTTGAAAGGAGATGGATTTCCATCTCAGGCATACAGAGACGTTTTTCATCCTAGACAGGACTCAGCCCTCCTTGCGTTAGTGATGTCTTGACTTTTCCTGTTGCTCTGTGTCTGCACTCCTGACACTGCTTCCTGGTGCTTCACAGACAAGGGCAGGAAGAGCCATGGTTATGTCCAATGCTGCCACTGGTTGCAAATGAGGCTCCAGAGGTTCAAAAGAACCTGTTTAGAAAGTGTGCCAGACCGAGATCAGTGTGTGCAATAACAAAAGGAGTCGATAAATGCACAAGTGTGTGTATAGGAGTCAGAAGACTACAATGTCAGGATTCAGGAGCTGCCAATGTATGCAGCTTAACCAGCTGACCAGTGTAACCAGTTATTTTGTTTTAAATTGTCATCAATTTTTCTTACTCATATTTTTAAACTGTTTGTTTTCTATATTTTTCATTTTTTTAAAGAAGTGAGTAAAATGAGAGTAAATATTATTATTATCTAGAGGTCAAGAAGCTAAAGGTCTTTGAAATCACCACAATACTTTTTGATTCTATTTTAAGCTTGGGTTTCTGAGAACATGAGTCTTAAACATTTTTACTGTATCTCTATTTTCCATTCTTGCCTTTTCTCAGTCTGTTGAACTGACTAGCCAAGTCCTTCTCCCTCTCTCTCTCTCTCTCTCTGTCTCTTTTCCTCTCTCTCCCTCCTTTTCTGGAATAAGCCCTCTCAAATGTATTCATTTCCTACAAATCTAATAAAAATAAGGCTGTGGATAGAGGAGGGAAAGCCTGATTCCCACTGAGGAAAAAGCCTTGGTTGAGATTAAGCACATTACTTTGACAGCAGAGAATCCAAACTGGGAGGAAGACTGGAAAAATTAATGTTCAGTAGTTCCACCATTTGTGCACCTACATGCAGATTTCCTGGCTCTCTGTTCCTTCAGAAAGGTAACCTAAGTAAACAATTTTTAAAAAATTTTAAAAGGTATAAGAGTAAGAACTGTATCCTAATTTTTGACAAAATTTCACTCTTTTCACCAGGATGACCAGTCTGACTTAGCTATTATCACAAACCAATTCTAAACCAGGACTTTATGTAAACATTTATCATTTATAAGGCAAATCACTGCACCTTTCCTCAAAGCTCCCTGGGGCCCATGGGATGGAGAGCAAGGGACAAGCAATTTACTGGCACAGAAAAATACTGTTGGAACTGCCTATGAAATTCTTTCCTTCAGTTTAAACAAATGGGGATTGGTGTCACTGACCTGAGAGTGCTGCAGAAGTGGTTCCCATGGGAGCTGACCCTGCAGTGGGGTGTGGCAGCTGTGAGACCAGCACCCAGCAGTTCTGCACAGAGCTGTAGGACAGGAGCCCACCCAAAGCTGTGGGTGAGGGACTTTTGGAGACCCTTAAAAGTGACAAACTTGCACGTCTAACTTGAGCACAGTCCAGTGAGGTCCCACCCACCCAATATGTCCTTCTCAACCTACCCCCATCCAAACAACTTAGCTTTTTTGTAGGATCTGCTGAGTCCTTTTGCACTCCAAACCTTCACAGAGAGCAGATCTGCTGATCTGACCTGAGTACAAAATACCCTTCACTGCTGCTGCAGCAGGGCTGCCAGGATATTCCTGCCATCAACAGAGCCATCCATCCAATCCTTACTGGTAAATTGGAGCACAGATCACATGCTTTTTCAGGCTAATGATGATATAAGGGAGTACAATCCATGGGTTGCCACTGCAGCAGCTCCAGGCAAGCACAACCTCTGCTATTGAAACAAGAGGGAGGAAGGAAGCTTCCAAAATTCACCTAGTCTTTGCCCATCATGAATGACCTTTGTCCCCCTCACTTCAGGCTTCATTGGTAATATCAGAGCTAGGTACTGCTGCCACTGACACTTGGTAAACCTGGTGTAGCACAGCTCAGTTTTCACTTGGTTACGTTTGACTCTCACAGGTATAGTCAAAGATGGGAAAATATCTCATGTTATTCTGAAAGCCTGCGTCCCTCAGCTGTCTGCCCAAGCATTGTGGCACCAGCCTGCCTGGCAGGGAAGATGGTGCAGGATTTTGAGATGGGTTGAGACAGACAATATATCATGAATTCGAGTCTGCCTTGTGCTTCTGTTTGAGCAAACGGGAGCTTTGCCTCTAATTTTGTGGAGAGCAGAATCAGGGCCCTGGTCGACAGAAAATAAATCTTTTAAACAAAAAGGAGTAAAATGCAAAGATGGATTTCTCTTTATCAAAGTTAAAAAGTACTTACTACTTGGAGGAAAAGTATTTGTTTGAATTATGGCACTGAAAGTCAACTTTTCAAAGGGCTCTCTAAATAGATTTGTGCTTTCCTTTTAAAAGTTCACTGCTGAAAGTTCAGAAATTCACAATAAACATTAAAATTTATTTACAAAGTTATAGGTGTGAATATCAAGCAGAAAATGAATATTTAATATACAAGAGCTCTTGCTTAATATATGTGCAATTGATTAATTTTTTTATTATCTCTGTCATAATGATCATTGCTTATTTCACACTGAAATCTGTTTCTGATGGTTAGTTCTAAGCGGATACTTTTTCTGTGATTAACATCATTGGACATCTCATTACAGGCAATCAAAAATTTTGATCTTAAATACTTTTTGATAATTAATTTGATGTTTTATTGAGTGTTTTTGGCAACGTGATAGATGCAGGAGACAAATTCTGCATTGTATGACACCACCAAAAACTTGGACTAAATAACTTATCACAAAGAATATTTACCATTTGGAAAAAACAGCTATATTTAGAGTAAAGTCTCTCTAACTAGTTCTTCTGTAATGTGCAATTTAAGATTGACATGCCATCTAATCTATAACAGTGGATTACACCACTTTCCTTACTGCTGCATTCAAATATTGAGCCTAGTTTGAAGTATTGATTCAGCTGTCTTCAGCCACTAGAAATATGACAGTTTATACCAGCTATCTGGTTAGTAATGTCTCCATAAAGTGATACATTTGAAAAATACATGCTTAAAAATAATAGTTTAATTTTTGCTTGCTTCTTAAAAAGACCATCATGGTTGTCATTAAATGAAAATAAAATGCTCTAGTTCTGAAGGACAAGGTTTATAATTTTTTTTACTGCAGTCGATCAGGTCAGATGTACAGCCCTTGTGCAGCTGATACTCCTTTTACAACCAATGTTGTGGACATCTTCATTTTATTTTGATTTTTAAACAATTTTGCTCAAGGAAGCTTTGCATAATTGGACCTTTATTCCATCAGTGTGCTGGTTCAGATATGAGCTCTCACATAGGAGGGGCTGGTCTGTTTAGAAACCCCTGTGTGTCAAAGCAGGGGAGAGAAATAGAACTGTTAGGAATTATTCATACAGACACAACGAGCTTTCAAGGCAAGGAAAAAAAAATCCTGCCTTAATTTTTGCAGTGTGGGGTGGAGGCCAAGCTGACCTTCCCACCCAAACACACTCTGCCTGCTCCTGGCTCACTTCTTCAGTAGTCCTTCTGGCATCATGTCTTTCTTCAAGTACCCCTCCATCCCACCTCACAGAAGAAAACCCAGAGACTGAGGGACAGAGACACCACTGAAGGGAAAATCTCCTGGGGGTGACACTATGCTAATATCAAATAAATAACAAAATTAAACCCAAACTTGTTAGTGGGTAGGTCACACAGACAACCCTTTTAAGACAACTTCTTCATGCTGGAGGGAAAAGAATATGAATCAACAGGCAGGACAGAGACCGTGGTTCTGCTGAATGACTCATTCTAGGAGTGAACTGTCTTCATTAGCATAGTGTCACCCATTTATATTCCTCTGTGGAAGGAAAGGGCTTCAGTTTCCTCTCTTCCTCACGTGACCTTCTTCAAAGTTATTGTAGAAAACCACTTGGAGATCCAGCACCAGCTCTGTTGCTTTCCTCCTTTTCTCCTTTCTTTTTTTTTTTTCAGTGTGACAAAAAAATCCTATTTGAAACCAAAATCTTTGTAGGCTGCTTACTCTCTATTCTATTTAATTTCCTGTATCAGGGCTACATTATGACATTCTAATCAGGTTCCCACATCACACCCATCGCTACTGAAGTGACTTTTATTTATTGTTTCTTGCCTTCTCTCTTGTGCCCTCCTCCATAAGAAGGACATTGGGGCTATCTGGGAAATGAAATGACTCACTCAGTGAGAAATACATTTGTATCATACAGGAAGGGCAAAACAGATTTGCTCAGTTGCCTGCAGAACGTGAGGGCAAACCTTCTTGGTGGTTTTCCAGTGCCTCTTCCTGTGTTTTGAGCCTGGGAAACAAATAATTTTGAAATTGCTTTTTCTAACTTGGTTTGGGTGTTTTCTCTCATATCTGTCTTTAGGAGGTTACTTACTAGAGAAGGAATAGAGGGAGAGAGAGGAAGGTGAGGGGTTGGTGATAGAAGGGTAGGGTGCAGCCTTGGACAGAATCTGGCGAGGTTATCCAGCATATCTTCCTTATTCCAAAGAGGGTCCAACTGTTCTTTTCTGTAGAATTTGCACAGGAGGTTTTGCTGAATTCTGTGGAGCTGAATTTCTGGCCTGATTATTATCTAATCCCAACATGTGAGATTAAAATTGAAAGTTCTAAAGCTGAGAAATACATACATGAGGAATGAAGCTTTTAGCTGTATTGATCAAACTACCAGTTTTATATGAGAATTAGTTGGTATTTAATCTATCTAGCAGCATATATCAAAATTACAACCTAAGGTTTTTAATACTTACAAAAAAAATTGGGAGGGGAGGCTTGGGGAGATATAAATCAATGGGATAAACTGTAATTAGCTTTTTTTCTGATAGATTATAGTTCCTTCCCCGAATGAGAACTCAGTACAGTCACTATATATATTTAAATTGCATTAACTATCCTAAGAGCTGTAAAATACCTGGAGCATGGGAGATGTCTAATATAATAAAGAAAATAGTAACTAACAATATATAACTAGGAGCTAGTGTTGAATTTTTATGGGTCATGTTGTTTATAGGCTTATAACTGTGCTCTTGGTTGGAGCACGCACTAAAGAATACCTAACTAAGAATCAAGGAAAATACTCTGCCAGAATATTTGCATGAGTCCCTTTCTTTCATAAACTCTATGTATTAACCATGTTCAAATAGGGTAGCCTGCTCATGGAATGTTAAATTTAAAAAGGGAAAAAATAATAGAAAACTTTTGTCAAAATATTCTTTGTGTTTGTTTAAATATCTTTCAGTATCAAGTGTAAAAGATTAGAGAGAATTACTTAAATTGAAAAAAAAAAAAACAAAACAAAACCCAAAAAACCCCCCAAAAAAAACTCCCCCCAAAAAAACCCACACTAAAATAACCCCAAAAAATAACCTGTTAACTTTCCAGAAACATTGAATTTTAATTTTTTTTTTTTACTATTCTGCACGACTTGCAAGTTCTTAGAGCTGAGATTTTGTTGCAACAGAACCTGAATTTTACTGGCAACTGAAGTTGTGGCCAACGAGAACACCAACTCAGACCTGGAGAATCAAGTTTTGAAGAAACCTTTTGTCATTAATCAAGCTGACATCTTTAGGATGTTTTTTTCATACACTTTCTCCACCACTAACATTTTCAAGGCTGCGCTCAATCACCCCCAGCACACATGCTCAGTAGTTTTATAACTAGTGGTTGACTTATCGAGTTGTCCCTCCTCTTCATTGCCACTTTTATTTGGCTTCAGATCCTGAAATCCTCGTTCTCCAGTTCAAAGTGACTTTGTCAGAGCATCTATATGTGGCTTGGTCTTACACCTGGGCCTATCTGAGGTGCATTTAGTAACAACTCTTTAAACCTTGGTACAGTCATAAAACCTTCCAAGAAGATTGCAGTTAGCTCATCACCTTCTAATGGCCCTGAAGCAAAGAAAACTCACATAGTGTTCTGAAATACACCTTGGATTTGCTGTGCTTCTGGTCATCAAACATTAACACCAAATGTTTGCAATCAGATTGCCTGTTGTGGAGATTCAGGAGTTCTCTGAATATAGAGCAGCACATTGTTCTGGGATGATGGTAGGCATTATCCCCCATAGGAGAGATCCTATTTTCAGTGACATGCTATCTTAATTCCATTTTACAGCTGCTATGCAGAAAAAGAAATGATCCTGTGTTTCAGTGCAACTCTGGGCATTTGGTTGTTGGTTTGCATCATGGTAAAGTTTTCTTTAGCCCCACTGCTGCTTTCTTTTCTTATGACAATGCATCTATCAGGATTTTTAGGCTAATTTAGGGATCTGCCTGCTTACATGTTTATTATGAGTCTCGATCAAGCCATCAAGTCTTCTTCAAAAGTACAGAAAGACTGGAAGTACTTAGGATGTAATGAAAATAAGAAGCTTTATGACCATAAAGGAGGAGGAAAAGAGTGGGTGGCAGATGAGGATAGGCAGAGGGAAGTTTACATCTCTGTTCTTTCCTTATGGTCCAATGGACAGAATTTTAATTCCACAAAGATCTGAGTCAATACTGTTGAATTCCCTGGCTACCGTAGTCATCTTACATGACTTTAGAAGTTACTTTGCTTGTCTATGGCTCAGTTCCCCTTCCTGCTTACTTGCTTTTAGGCAGCACATTGCTGATAGCAAGATACTCAT
Source organism: Dicrurus megarhynchus (assembly GCA_013399195.1). Lineage (NCBI taxonomy): Eukaryota > Metazoa > Chordata > Aves > Passeriformes > Dicruridae > Dicrurus > Dicrurus megarhynchus. The sequence continues at coordinate 1,048,888 of VXAD01008426.1, read as the reverse complement.
AATTAGTGTCAGGGTAATAGATAGGAGTTGAACAGAAGATCTGAGAGTGGTGACTTACCTCCGGGCCATACACCAAGCCCTGGCCAGTGCAGGAATAAAGCCAAGTCCTGTGAAGGTTGGTGGCTTCCTAGTGAGACTTTCTGCTTGCTGTGCTGTGCTGACTGACAGGAGAAAGGGGCCACACTGCTCGGTGTGCTTCAGGATTGGACAGATTATGTACACATACCACTACAATCAATTTAAAATATTTCTTGTTGTTGGCTATCACTTGGATCTTGATGCAGCAGTGGGTGAAGGCACTGAATATAAACACGGGATGAAGCATGATGGGCAAGAATATCTGATCTGAAAACTGACGTTGGTCTTGGAGGCGAATCCAGTTTGGTGCTCAGTGTGTTCATCTCCCCACCAGCTTCACCAGAATATGAGCAAGCTGTACACCTTGAAGGATCAGCCTCCTTTAGTACGTATTTTAGCCTTTGGCAATGCATTAATTAAATGAGGATAATGCTTACTTTCCCCTTGAGGATATTGTGAGACTTGGTGTAGAGAGATATTTTGAGCCCTTCTGGTGAAAGGCACTGCACAGAGTAAATGCCAAGCGTTATGCATCTCTTGAGAATCAAAAGGTCACCCACTGAAGACCAGGCTAAATTCCCATTGATTTTTATGAGAACTCTGGGTGGAGCCCAGAAAAACAATCCCCAGGGCATGGACTGATCCTTCTGGCCTAGTCAGTGCTGGGATCATGTAAGCTTTGATACATTCTGGAATGAAATAATTTACTTCTTTCTTAATTCCATCATCCTTAATTTAGCCTGTCTTGAAGAGAAGCAATAGGTCAGTTGGATGGGGGGTAAGGAAGCCACATGGAACAAGTGAGGAGGAATTAATTAGGTATGCTGCTGGCAATGTGCTGCTACTCTCTGTGGAAGTCACAATGCTTAGAGCTATGGAACTACCAGGGAATGAAAAATAAAATAAAAGGCTTTAGATTTACGATTCCCGCTCTTATGTGTTCTTGCCATCGTTCATATGGATTAGGACTTAAGTTCAAACATTCCCTGTAGAAATGAGGGTTTGCTGACTTAGAGCAAACAGCATTAGGAATACAGGTTAGGCAAACCCAGAGACATTCAGGTTGATCTTAAGTTTCAGCTGGAGTCGGCCTGAAGCACTATGTTTAATTATGTTTTTACTCTGGTGAGGCAATATTCATAGGATAAACAGAAACTGTGGAATCTATATTGGTCAGAGTGCTTCAATGCTGTTTTGGGGGAAAAATTTAAACTAGACCTAACACTTGAATACTTTTACAATTCCTCTTCCTTGTCTGTTTCTGTTTCTGGCTTCTTCCAATACCTGTCCTTTCTAGCATTTCTGGGTTATTTCAGAGTCACCCTGGGCAGTGTTAATGTTGAAAAGTCCAGGTGTACCAGAGAGACAAATTCCTTCAATCTGAGTGAGAGGAGGAAACTGATATTTTGGTATCCAGCACTGTGGCAGTGCACAGAGGTCAAGAACCAAGGCATCACTATACAAATTAGACTTTATATAAACATAGTCTGTGGCATAGAAGTTGTAAAAGTTACACTCCTCAGATGAGGGAAAATAAAATAATTAAATATAAGGTTAGAGACAGGAGCAGAAAAGAAAAATAAGAATGACAGACAAGCACAATTTTGGCCTCTGTCTCATGGAAGTCAGGCAGATGTGCTTCTATGGAGGTTGATAACTCCTCTATTCACAGAGTTTACAACTACCACAGGGAACAGTGAGTTTCAATAAATAGGAAAGGAGCTGCAGAAAGCTATTGTGATGTGGAACTGCCCAGCAAAGATGTTAAGCACAAGGATTCTTCAGGACTGTTGTGCTGTCTCAGTCTATAGAAGCTGTGAAGATGATATTAGACAAGCATCCACAAACTACTGGATATTAGTATCCCCTTCTGGATCAGCTGATCTTTTGGGATTCCTCACAGCTCTGATCACTAGCTTAAGAAACAGCAACACTGTTTTGAGACCTGAACTTTGAAGAAGAGGGAGAAGGAAGTATTATGTACCTTATAATAACTTTTTCAGCTGGTCTGGAGCACAAGTTCAGACTTAAAATCATGTAACAGCTGAAAATGTGACTCTTAGCCTACTTGCACAGTTCAATTCTCTTTCTTGTCTGGGGCCAAGGCTGTCCCCAGGGCTGTTTGATTTCGTTCTTCTTGATCCTGAGCACCAGTTCCCTATTTTTCATAAATCCAAAAGACAGAGGAACAGATCATAATGAAGTCGAATCCCATGTTCCAGGAAGCTAAAGGGCTAGAAGGGATCATGAATTGTAAAACCACTCTCTAGTTATCCCACTAGTGAAGTGACTTCTCCTTTCCACTTCTCAACCTCCCTAGCACCCATTCTGACCATGAATTTTGGGCCTGTACCAGCCTGTGTTGATACCGAATCAGAAGGCTCATTTCTTTGTCTCCACATCAGGCAAAACATTCAGTGGTGTCATTAAACAAGAAGCCTCTTTCTACAGCATCCCTCCTCTGGAAAGAGCCTTCTGATTTCTGCTTTGGGGAATGCATTAATGATGCCGATAGGGAACTCTCTTGCAGGTTGTTTCTTGCAGCGTACGAGGATTTTACTCTATCAAAGGGTTTCTGGCTGTCTCTTAGGGCCCAGGCAGCACTGCTGCTCTAATTCCTGGGCCTGGTTTTCATTTAGCTTTTTACTACTTCTACCCTGGTGTAACTCCACTGACCTGCAGAGGCTTTTCTCCAATTCATGCTAAAGTAGCAGTCTGTAGTTCACTCAGAGATCCTGAATTCACTCTTTCCAATCCTTCTTCTCCATTTCCATCACAATGGCCAGATTCTGATCTTTTGTTTCATCAACACCTGCCTCAAAAATAACTCTGTGTGCACCTGTTGAATGTGTTTAGGGACGAGACACCTTGGAGTCTGTCGGTATGAAGGGGGTCAGATGTCACCACTGAGCAGCTCTGGTTGTGAAAGGTCATGCATAAACTTTCAAGTCTGTTCTGTTTCCAATTTCCCTCCCTCAGATGCAAAATCTTTCCTCTGGGGTCCGTATTTAAAAACTTGTTCTACAAAAGAAGGGTGAAAGGGTGATATTTGCATATGTGCAAAAGCACCTGGTTTTGGGCGAGAATCTTGATAGAGCAAAGACATCAGTTTTAACCAATTCCTCTTTTGTACAAGACCGATGAAAATTCTCTTACCTGACACAACAAAACCAAAGCTTTCTAGCAATGCTGTTTGATGTGAGGAGTTCCATTCCAAGCACTTATTTGCCAGAAGCTGATTTAGAAGTTGTGAGACCTGACGCCTAATCCCACATTCAAAGTGCTGTCACACATGTCAGGTTTTTGGAACTCTGTGCCTCAGTTTCCCCAGTTATAAAAGGGGAATAGCTACCATTTTCCTATGCAAAATACATTGAGGATTAGGCAAATTACATAAAAGAAAACACCTGAAATCCAAATGCTGTTAAGAAAAGCTTATTCTCCATATGGCTTCAAACTCTCAGAAGCTAATTCAAAGTAGTAGTGGTGTGTGTGTGTGCTAAGAAGGGAAGTAGTAAGAGCATTTATGAAAAGATGAACAGGCTTAAGGTAACTTTACCTGAAAAGCTGTCGTCAGCATAAGGGGTGGCTTGAATTGAATGACAGAACTATGTGTGTGTTTGTTTGTAGAAGTAAATGTAAAACATCTGTTGGACCCGTGTATTCAAACCTCCTGGGAGCAGCTTTGAAGCTATATACCTCTGTGTCTGTGTATTTCCTTTCTCCAGGTTGGTGACTAAAGATGAAAAGAAATCAAAATATGCCTAAAACAGTCTCATGTGCCGATCTGGATGTGGTGTTTCAGGCTTGTGCAGACTGTAAGACTTATTTATGTTTTATTTTGTCACCAGTGGTCTCCAGTAAAAACCGTGGCCTTTTATTGTACATTTGGTTCTTGTTATATCCTAGGTAATTAGACAGCAGATCCAGGTATTGAACACATTCCTTCACTAGCGATCTAAAATTAAAGGTAATCATAAAGATATTACGGAACACATCAAGATTTCCTTTATTACGACATTAATAAGACATTATGCATCGCACCCCATTTGATTAGCATATGGTGCCTCAGAGCAAATCAGTTAACACTGATGCATCTATTAACGTGTCCAAGCAATATTCCGCATCTCCTAAGTGATGCACGATAAATACACTGCTGTGTGGCCGCCCTCACCCAGCCTCTGCCAGCCTGACACCGCTCTAAATCTGCCGTGATCAGCTGGACTTTGCAGGTGCAACACTGGGATGCCACCACAGGGCTTGGAGGGCCCTTGCCAGAACGAGAGAAAGAATTTAAGCGCGCATTTTAAGCCTTTGTAACCCAGCTAAGCTTGTTTTTAAGAGCAAGCTTGTTTTAAATTGTGAGTTTAGTGAGTGAGGCGTGAGTAGGGCTTTCGTCCCTCCGAGACACTGCTGTTAAATTACCTGGTTCCACCGCATCCCAATAGCCCTGTGAGCACAGCTCCCCCATGAAGTTAGTGTTGTAGCTCAGTGCCTTCCTCTGCAACTGTGCAAGTGAACTAGTTTCAAAACATTCCTCCCATCCTTGGTTAGGGAATTACTGCAGAATCAGTAGTGCATGTATTGTCCTGATCCGTGGTGCAGTCAATAAAGACTGGAATAAATACATTAATTTTAGGGTTTGATAAATTTGAGTACTGCCTTGTGACTCAGTGGTCAGGTTTCCATCTCAGATTTGGATTCACCTCTCCTGCTCTCAGAGTATAATTCTTATTGCCTAATTCTGTCCCTTTACATTTTAAATTATGTCTTTATTCAGAATTTATTTCTCTCTTCTGCAAGTCAGAATTTCTGTTATTAATCCTGTGCAATATTAGAGACATCCAGGAAGAACTATGAAAAATTCAATTCGCTTTTAAAAATTTGTATTACTGTGGTAAAAAAAGAAACAAGAATGCTACTCATCTTAAAGGTCAACATATTAAATTTTATTTAACACATTTAATGACATTCAAGAAACAGTCTAAAGACTGGTTTGGATTTTGGTTTTTNTTTTTTTTTTTTTTTTTTCAGAAACTCAACCACAATTTACAGCAAATTCTGTTGGACTGTGCCACATAAATGTGAGATTAAAACAAACAGTAAATATATTATCCATTTTTTTCCAGGACGGGAAAACTGCACCACAGGATAAGTTACATGACATAACAGAGTAACAGTAATAGCCTGGATATTAAATACATAGTCTTGTTTGCCCTAGATAAAGTCCCTGTGCATTTCTTTCTAGAGATTGTCTCTTACTGAGCAGCCTCTATTGTTCAGATATTCTGCCTGCAAGACTTTGTCACTTACTCAGTATAGTAAAGTAGGAGCTAAACACTTGAAACATTTTCTCTCTTACTGTAACTTTCAGGCACTTCAGGAACATAAAGGACCATTTTCAAGTGTGGCACATCCTATTTCTTTAAAAGAACAAGACAAAATCTCTGATGTGCTTTTGAACTTCCGCAAAATTCACACTGCACTTTCTTTGCTTGATGACTCTTACACTGGGACAAGTTGGGGGAAGGTTGCCTGAGGTCAGCTGAATCAGATAGGAGTAAGCAAAACTCTTCCTTGTCTAGTCTGCAGAGAGAGGATCACCTCGATAAGAGAATTAGCCATGTGCAACCATTGGGCTCTTCTGCTATGAGCTGACAACTGCCCGTCTTCCTCAAAGTTAGATCTGTAACTTTTTTTCTTTTTTTTAGAGCAATAATAACCTTTCCTGAACTGCTAACATGAATGACTTTTTCCCCCCTATTTTTAGTTTTAAAAATAAAATCCCTATTGGCAAACAAGAAATATTATCTGGGAAAAGTTCAGTAAACTGTGAACGCTGCAAATGCTGCAGATACCCAAGAGCTTGGACGCCACAGCCAAATGGGGAAGAAAGAGGAATGTGAGAGTGGAGAACAGAGGAAGGAAGAGTAGGTACTTCGGTTTTATGAGAATCATCTGAGTTTCTCTTGATGTCCCTGCAGTTCTGCCTTCCACTGGTGCCTTTCATCTGTGAAGCTCCAAGTCATGCCACTCACGCACTGCTGGAATTGTGGGCATGTACCAAAGTTTTTAGAGCAGGGGCAGCCTCGGTGTGTGGCACATGCTGTACATGCATTTTTCTTGAACCCAGTCTATAAATGCACATACTCAGATGCACATACAGGAAGCCTATTCTGGGGTTTAACAAACACCTTGTTTCTTTACAACATAAGCTCGTGTATAGCTTGAAGAAAGGTGGAAAAGAGAAAATATCCTTTTTTTCTTTTTTTTTTTTTTTATAGAAAGCTGTAAACTGCAAGGTATTTATTCAAGAGACAAGAGCTGTTCCCAAGAGCTATTCCAGTTGCTTTTAGAGCTCTCTCTGTGTTTCTCTTTGTGTGGAAGAATTTTAATATTTGTCCCCTTCTTTTTACTTTTAAACCTAATGTAAGTGGATCTGTGACAGTTTGAACTCTCTGCTTACATTTTCCGTTATTGAAAGGGCTGCAGGAAGATAGGATAAAATTTAGAGGCATGGGTCATAGTTTTGATAAAACACATTTCAAGAATTGCTGCTACAGGAATGCTACAGCTGAGATTTTCACAGCTAGTAAAATGTAATCTCAAATGTTTTTGCTTGCTTTGCCCAATAAGAAATTCATCAAAATGGGGTTAGATCCTAATTTAAAAAGCTAAAAAAGATGATTGTTAGAAGTGAGTACAAGATGGTGTGAGTTATTTCCCTACACCACTCACCCTCCCATAACATCTTTAACATAGGATCAAGTGAGGCATCTCAGTTACCCATTCCTCTCCACTGCTGCCACAGCACCGCCCTTGGAAAAGTTGTGTATTAATTCACTCAGGCTCTTCAAGAATTTTTTTTTTCCTCTGCGGGTCACAAACCTTCAGGTCTAAAGATGTTTGCACCTATTAGTTTTTCCCTGATGGTGCCATGCATGATCAGCCCTGTGAAACAGCAGTACCCACCTTCTTTCCTGTGTCCATTTAAACATCCAGGGGCTCTTCTGATGAGGCTGCTCATATTTGTGTGTAACTTCTCCAGCTACAGAGGTTTCAGTGCCACCAGGTTTGCAAAATGCAGGCTGATGGTGAGCAACAGTAGCCAAGGCTTTAGCTGCAGGGTGGTTTATTGTACAGGATGTGAGCTTGAACCTCTAATTCTTTGCTCTGGCACTGATTTCTCTGGAACTATGAACAATTTGTTTTACCTTTGAATCCTCCTTTCTCTGAATCACAGTGCTTACCTGCTTTGAGGTTTAATCAAGGAAACTGTGCAAGTGCCAGATACTGTATAAAAGCAAGAGGCAATTATTAGAAGTGGGCTTTGACTTTTTAAAGGTAGGATAACAGATGCTGGGTAATAAATCTCATTAACGATGATAGGGAAATTGTCTTACTTTTGAACTCTCATGGTGTTTGTTTCCTAAGTTTTGTTACTGCTTATACTTATTCCGGTTTCACTGTTTGTTTTCCAAAAGTGCTGAAAACAATTAGATGACACAATGAGCTATTATTTCCCTAGGGTGTCCTAGCACTTTCAGATCTGTGTTTATGTTTAGGAATTATTGAAGCATATTGTTTTGATATGGCTTTAAGCAAAATGATTAGCTTTCAGATCTAACCAACACTGAGATTTGAAATCTGTTGAGCAAAGTTGCAGGGTTTTTAAACAGAGTGTTGCAGTTTGAAATTTATCAAGATATTTCACTGACCTAACACATTTGTGTATATGTATGCGTGCTTGTCTACTGACAAAAATTATTGACTTAATAGGTTCTGATTTTTCTTCTCAATTTGGAAAGGGAAAAAACACATCTCTTCTTTGCTCATGATGGGAAATCTGCTTCCTGTCCACTTATATCAACAGCTCTGAATGTAGAGCTGCAAATCCAGCCTGGACTTGATTGCTCTGAGAAGTGTTTCTGCAGTTAAGAAGCCGCAGTGTAGCACTTGGTTCCACATGAGGAGAATCAGATGGGCTTTAGGATTTACTTTGCTCCGAGACTGAATGTGCCTCAATTCTGCAAGTTCAAAATGGTGATGCATTTAAAGTTAGCTGCTGCACTTGAGTCACCGACTGCTCTTGGATGATTTCTGTCTTGCAACAAGCAAAGGCACAGGAAATAAAGATCTAAGTTTGGGTGATTATTTGTCTTGGGATGATGGGTAAACATTCACATTGAGATTTAAAAAAAAAAAACCCAGAGTATAAAACTCTTCCTTGAGTAGGAGACAAAAGTGTCAGTGATAAATTAAGCTTCTACCTCAGTTTTCCTTTTCTACACAATTAGGAGTTTCATAGAAAGGCCTCATGGCATGCTTGAAACAGAGAAGACAGATCTCTACAAGAGAGAAATATCCTTACTCAGGGTCATGAGAAATACTAATCATCAGAAATACTAAAAGTCAAGTGAAACAGAGGTCTGAGAGAATGTGTTTTGTTTTAAAAAAGAGATGTTGTTCTTGCCGAGAGAAAACTGTGATAAATAGTCATGCAGGTGGTGTACTTGTGTAGTCCTGGGCTTGTTGGAGATGCTGACCCACCCAGACATGGGCACATCTATCTATCAGGCAGCTCCTCTCCGAGAAGTGTCCTGTGCTGATTCCCTGACTCATATTGTAAAGAGAGAGGGAGACCAGCCTCGTGCTTAGGATTTTATGATGGAGCGTAAATCAGGTCTGCCTGTACTTGACCAAGGTTGAAACCCACAGTGCTGCATGGTAATTAGATTTTTAAAAGATTTTTTTTTCCCTCTGGTTTATTTATATAGCAGTAATTACCTCCAGCACACAGTCGGAGTGACTGCTTGTCTTTCATGACCATACTTTTACCCTTTCATTTGACTGTCCTGTGCTTTTGTGGCTAATATAGAGCTTCATTCATTATCCCCGAGCCCCTTCCCCTGCCAGCCCTTGCACAGTGGCACAGCGGGGAGCACAAGGTTATTCTGTGGCAGCTTAAGTGGGAGTGGACGTGAGGAGCGGAGCAGAGACGTGTCCCTCAGCACTGAGCCGGCCAGACTGCTCCCACACCCTCCCCGGAGGCACGGCCTTCCTAGGGGGAGCAGGGCTGGCCTGGGGGCTCTGAGCCCACGCACCCTCTTGCTGATATTGCCGGTGATTCTCCCATCCCTGGCTCTTCCCGGTGTAACTTACCAGTTGTGCAAAAATGCTCCTTAATAAACGTCTCATTTTCCAGCCCTCCTTATCACAGAATCGTTAAGGCTGGAAAAGATCTTTAGGATCATCCAGTGCAACCACGACTGCCATGCCCACCACTAGTCCATGTCCCCAAGTGCCACATCTACATGTCTTTTAAATCTCTGCAGGAATGGTGACTCCACCATTGCCCTGGGCAGCCTGCTCCAGTGCTTGACAACATTCTCAATGAAGAATCTTTCCTAATATCCAATCTAAACCTCCTCTGGCGCATATATCTCTCCTTGCCTCTTTTCTCCTTCCATCTCTTCCCACCTTCCTTTCTCGTGAAGAACCTTTTGAACTTATTCCTGGGTTTGAGATGGGTTTCACAGCACTTGTTTTATTACTTTTAAAAGTTATTTAGTTCTTACTCTTCTCATCATAATATGAGACAAGGAGCATCAGTTAACTTCCTGCAGAAGAAACAAACCCTCACGGTGTTAGCCTGGCTCCTGTCAGGACCTGAGGCCCCTGGAGAGAGGAGCCCAGGCAAGAGCAGGTTTGCTGGTAGGACTCGTGATCCCGTGGGGGACTCAAGCTGGTACAGCCTGTTCCTGAAGACGTGACCACACTGGGAATGTCTGTGGAGAGCCGCAACCCATGGGAAGGACCGAGGCTGGAGCAGTTCATTCAGGACTGCATCCTGTGGGAGGGACTCCGAGCTGGAGCAGGGGGAGGGTGTGAGGAGTCCAATCCCTGTGGAGGAAGGAACAACAAAGACAGCATGTGACAAACTGACCACCGCCCCCATTTCCCATCCCCCTGTGCCGCTGAGGTTGAGAAAATCAGGACTGAAGCTGAGCCTGGGAAGGAGGGAGGAGTGGGGAAAAAGGTGTTTTAAGATTTGGTTTAATTTCTCCTTATCCCACTGATTTGATTGGTAGTAAATTAAACTAATTTTCCCAAGTCAGATCCATTTTGCCTGAGACAGTAACTGGTGAGTGATTTTTCCCTGTCCTCATCTGGACCCATGATCCTTTTATTACATTTCCTCTCTGCTGTGCAGCTGAGGAGGGGAGTGAAAGAGCTTTGGTGGGCACCTGATGTCCAGCCAGGGTCAAGCCACTATGGCCCAACTTCTGTTTGGCTGCAGTCAGGGAAGGTGATTCCCTTGTGAGCCAATTTTCATGAAGTCATACAAGGATCTTAAAACCAGATTCATTCTGCTAGACCCATGTTAGACGTAGGAAGGACGGAGGTGGATGCCTGCTACAGCTCTGTGTGGCCATGCTCAGCAATGCAGGCTGCAGAGGGACACTGTCTTCTCTCTGGAGGCTCCCAAGAGCTCTGGGTGTTCCCAGTTATTATTGCTTAAAGCACAACAGCTTGCTCCTGGACCAGCAGAAACGGGGGGTTTCCAGGGGATATCTTTATAGCAGTTGTCAGAAGGTTTGAAGTGGAACAGCTATGAAATGGAGCATTTTCAGTACTCAAACGAGGGAGAAGGAGCTTGCTTAGCCACCTGAGGTGGTGATGCTGCCATCAGGCCAGTGCAGTCAGTCAAACAAATGCAACTCCTTTTACAGTGTGAAGAAAAATAGGTTTTAAAAGCATCACCAGCCTCCCCAAAAGCAAACAGTGTTGGTGAGTCAATAAATGATGGAGTTCATAAAGTGCCATTTACTTCCCCCTCCGTCTGCAGCAGTAAATTCCGATCAGACTTTCAGTAGCTGTCTGGCCTCACAGGGGTCTTGATTTCTTTTTGAAAACCATGGATGACAGTTACTTCTCTTCTCCAAGTTGTCAAGAAGGAGCTGATATGACTGTCAGAGGCACAGTGTACATGATGTAAGCAGCGTTTCTGTTTCCACCTCACAATTGTAAATGTTGCTGCTAACATCTGAATTCAACTAATTTCTAATGATTATAGTAACACTGAGCTGGCTTTCTCTTTCTGTGGAAATTTTCACCATTTGCCAAGTTTCCTGACAACATCTTGAGTGAGCAGGATCTGTCTGTAGATATTACACAGGTCCTAGCTTCTGGTAGAGGAGATCAGTGGGAAGGAGGAAAGACGCTGGTGGTTCACATTTAGGGGGCAGGAGGCAGAGAGAGCTCTGCTGCAAGGTGTTGATGTCAGCATCCAGGCCTGTAATCTTCAAACATACTGACTAGCTGCCACCAAATCTTGATGTCATGGGCTCAGCTGCTTCAAAACCATCACAGCAGCCCACCTGGATCTCTCAAGCTTTGTTAATCGTGTGTCTCTACAACACTCAGAGCTCGGGAGGAACCAGGTTTAGAAGCACAGGATCACAGAAGTGTTTTGTTTTGAGGGGACATTAAAGATCATCTCATTAAAATCCCCTGCCATGGACAGGGACACCTTGCACCAGATGAGGTTGCTCAGAGACCCATCCAAGCTGGCCTTGAATATTTTCAGAGATGGGGCATCTATTCTCTGGGCACCCTGTGCCAATGCCTCACCACCCACAGAAAAAAGAATATTTTTGCTATCTTTCAGATTAAAGTCATTTGCTCTTGTCCTGCCACTAAATGCCCATGCAAAAAGTCTCTCCAGCTTTCGTGTAAACCCCCTCTGGGTTCTGAAAGGCCACAATAAAGTCACCTTAAAGCCTTCCGTTGTCCACATTAAACAGCCCTGACTCTCTCAGACTCTCTTCATAGGAGAGGAGCTCCACCTCTCTGATCATCTTTGTGGCCTTCTCTGAACTCGTTCCAACAGGTCCATGCCCTCCCTTCTGCTGGGGACCCCAGGGCTGGACACAGTGCTCCAGGTGGAGTCTCACCAGAGCAGGGTAGAGAGTTCCTTCTCTGTCTTACTTGGACTTCTCTCTTCCCCACCCTTTCACACCTGCTTGTGCATGGTGCAGTAGAGATCAACCTGGGTTGAGCAGCAATACACAACTTCTAACCATGGTTAGAAGAGAAGATGCATGGCTCTCAGCACACCACAGACCTGTCCTAATATTACTTTCTGAAAGTGATTAAATGCAGTGCTGGGCTTTTTTGTTTTAATTTGGTTTTCAGGGTACCAAAAGTGTGCACGGTTTGAGTTCCTGGTGTTATTTTTTTACCCACTGTAAGATAGCGCCTCACATTACCATTCTTCTGCAGAAAGCCATTTTTAACAACTGCAGGTCAGGAGTCTGTTTTTCCTCCCCAGCTTCAGCCCACAGGGATTTTCATGATAACATTTAGTTTCGGAGCTGCGTGCTCTATGGAGAAATGTGATTCAACAGCTGCCCTTCCTTAACTGTGTCCTTAAAGTAGAAGCAAACCTTTCATAAAGCCAGGGAGGTAGGGGAACGGGTTTGTATGTGTGTGGATGGGTTTATGTGTGTATATATAGGGATCACCCATATGAAGAAAGTTTTGCTCTCTCTCCTCAGATGACTTCTGATTTCAAAGCACTGGACAAATCTTGGTGTCTGGTCGTTTTGCTTGGAGACAGTCTGTAAGCAGTGAGAACAAGCAGTAACATTTTGGTAGCTGGAAGCATTGGGTCAGGGTGTAGGTGAAGAGGGAGAGAAGCACATCCTATTCTGCAAGAGAGTGGAGGTCATTCCCACACCTTGGTAAACTTCCACCCATTTCAGTGTCAGGGTGCTGCGTGGTCCCTGCCCTGGCAGGGCTGCGTGAGTGTGAAGGGACTGAGGATGGAAAGCAGGTGACTCCTGCATATGCTGAGGTAGTGCCCAAGGGATGCCACCTGGGCTGTCACTCAGCTAGTTTTCTTTGTCTCCTTGTTCTCACAGTCCAAATGTGTGATATCCCTCTTTTGTTTGGTTGTCGGGGCTTTTTCGTTTGATTGTTTAGTTTTGTTGTTGGGGTTTTTTTCCCCCAGTCTCCTCCTTCCCATAGGTTCTCCTTGTAAATGTTGTTTTCTTAAAGCTAATTTGTTTCCTGTGCATCCTCCATCTGCCCCCTTAGGGAGGAGTTGGACCTCTTCCCTTTTCACCCACAGACTCTACTTCCCGCCGTCATTTGGTGTGTGAGTGCGTTTTAGGGTTCGTTTTAATTATCATTAGTGTCCTGAAATGACCTACACGCATAAGCTGCTTTGCATTCCTGAAAGCTGGAGTGGAGTAATGCCTGGTCGGCTCCTCTCGGGCTGGGTGGGAGCTCAGTGACGGATCACGGCTCAGCTCCTCGCCTCCCTCTCTGCCCTTCACCCACCCGCCTGCACCCTGGGGAGCCCACACAGAGCCGCCTTCTCCTGTCACCCCACAGCTGATTGAAAACCATGCTCCGTGGATTAAGACACAAAAGTCCTAAGTGAATTAAATTGCTCAGTCTCAGCTCTTTCCTTCGATGAGAGATTTCGGAGAACAAAAGCCTCTGTAGGTTTTTTTTTTCACATGGTTCAGCACAATTGGGGCATCTTGCTCTGAACAAAAGAGATGTGAAACTGAAGGGAAATTGCAGGGCTGGTTGTTGGACCCTGTCCTCCACCCTCCCCTCCCTGCTCTGCACCAAGTGCAAAGAGCTGAGATGTTCCAGTCATGCACATGGTGTGGATCAGGTGGGAGCCTTCCCTCCTGCACCTTGGTCTGAATAAAGGGTCCAGAACTGCCCTGGCCCCAAGTGTACATTCCCTGATACTGTCACTGGAATTAAAGACGGATGATTTTCACATCATTCCTGCCCTGACAACATTAATCTGATGTGGCTTTCACAGCTTTAGTTGCAAATCCAATCACTTGATGGATGGGAATGTTTACCCACCCCAAATCTCAACTTTCCTGCCTTCCCCGCCTCCTAGCTAGTGTCAGCCAAGTCAGCAAGATCTCTGTCTATAAAATATACCAAGCAAGCTGCAACTTTGCAGTCTTACTGGGATTTATGGACAGGCTTAAATGATAGAGGATATTTTTTGTTTTGTTTTGTTTTTGTCCTTTTAGGCTTTTATAAACAAACGTTTTCCATGAGTAGCTTTGTTTTCCTGAGGTGCATGTCAACCCAGCTCAGCTGATGCAGAGACCTTGCCCGTCTTTCACAGCCACCTTAATTGCAATGAGTATTGTGGCAAACTGAGAGATGAATTTCAGTTTGTGGAGCATGGAATGAAATTCTTACAAATTACTTTTAAGACTTAAATCCCCTTTTCTTTGTCAAACCAAGAGAGAATTGGAATACTGAAGACTATTGAGGCAGGTATGGGGGGAAAATTGGAAGAAAACAACAAAAAATTGACAAAAAAAGCAACCAGATCTCAATCTTTTTTGTCTCTAATAGGACTGTAGAGGATTGAGCATTATTTATTTTACTGTTGGCCTCCTCATGTGACTATCTCAAATACACTCTCTCTGACCAAGTCAAGCAATGCAATGCGTATTCGTGTTTGTATTTGAATGCCAGTCCATGTCCTACCTTGTGTGACTGCACCATGTGTGGGGCAGAAATATTGGTTTTGACTGTATCAGAAGATTGATACCACACAGGGTAATTAAACAAGGCTTTTTAAACCTCTTAGTAGAGAGAATGGGTCATTTTGTAAAGATTGGTCCCATTTTCTAACAATTAAAAGGACTTGGTGTCATCCTCCCTCTGCTATCTCACTGTTATCCATAAAGCATTGGCTTTTCAATGCATTAATATCCTCTCTATAATCTCTCTCTGTTCCCCTCTCTGACTTTCCTTGAAAGGACAATGTCAAGATAAAAATCAAATATTTACTCTTGTGGGTGTAGACAAATCCTTTCTGTGTTACTTATAACGCCTCAGATTATGAAATCAGACTTGATTTCAATCCTCTAATTGATCTGTCATCATTTAGGCTATTTACTTTAGTTCTTGTGGTGCTCACGGCTTGGACAGTGAGTTCAAAGGAGGATGGGGAAGAGAGATTTTATTTGTAAGTTGGATGCCTTTTAGTACTTTAATGGCAGTAGAAACCTTTACATCAGGTGATAACACTGAGGGGAACAGCCTGACATTAGCTGTGAGTAAGCACGGCATACAACCACCTCCCTAAAAACGTTATTTTGCTTCTCTGGTCTCTCATTAAAGAACTACAAAGCATAATTTGAGGAAATTTTTCATGTAAGTGCTATCCTGGAAAACCTGGCTATTAAGGTTTTGTA
The DNA here is from genome assembly GCA_013399195.1 of Dicrurus megarhynchus. Classification (NCBI taxonomy): domain Eukaryota; kingdom Metazoa; phylum Chordata; class Aves; order Passeriformes; family Dicruridae; genus Dicrurus; species Dicrurus megarhynchus. The sequence continues at coordinate 1,033,556 of VXAD01008426.1, read as the reverse complement.
TTGACCCTCAATGTCCACTGTACTGAGAGAAATGCAGTTTGATAGTAAGGCTGTGAGTCATATGCCCTGAAAGCTTCATTTGAGGGAGCAGTAAAGTCAATTGGAAGATCTCTCTTGATTTCAGTGTTATCTTCCTGGCTTTGTATGTACTGACCTATGCTCCCCGGGTAATTCTGATAATTCAGAGGATGCCAGGGTGTCATTACTCAGTCCCTCTGTGATAGATATTGGAAGGCACTTCATTTTCAGCCGTCACTGCTGAAGGATGGCCTTATGTCAATGTGCTTCAAAGGTATGATACAGAAACTAACATTTTTTTCTGTGTTCTGCAAACCAATTTCTCAGTAAACATACACAAGTCTCTTTGAGAGGTCTTGGCTTAGGTTTAACACCAGATCACTTTTCATTGTCTTGAAACTTAATCACTTCTGCTGAAACTTTTTTGGTGAGGGACTGAGAAGGGCAGAATGAAGGAGAAAAAGAAAACCCTTCAACTTTTCCAAAGGGTTGGGATGTGAGAGGCACTCTCCTATCTAAGAAAACCAGCAAGTTTCAGCAGGCGTATTCGTGCTTGGTGACCATTCACATCATTTTAAGGCGTTCTCTGAAGACGGTGCTGTGGAATGATGAACATGAATAGGTTCAAGTTTTCTGACAGATCCAAGGACACTCATGGGATGCTGGAACCTTCTCCTTTCCTTACGGCAAGACATTGCTGCTTGTTGGAGTGGACAGATGGCTACATGTTCATCCTGCAATCGCACAACCTTGAGTGTTTTGGTAAACATGACCCTGAGGTGACGCAGTGTGATTGGGAGGACCAGGAATGCAGCTAAGGGTGCATCTTGCCTGTGTCAATCAGAGATGAGCCACTGGACGGTAGGAGAATTTGAGATAGAAAATACTCCTGGCCTGGATCTTGCCTTCTTCTGTCACCATACACATGAAGTTTAAGCCCAGCTTAGTGCCTAATCACAACATATTTCATTAAGAGTAACTGTTAAGATGGTTGTTTTCACTTTTTGCCTAATGGCCATTGAGAGGTAGGCTGTGCTCTGCACATGACAAGGAGTAAGTTCATGGCTGTCATTTCAGTTGCTTGTAATAGATACTGGGAAGATTTTAGCATGTTCCCTTTTCTTCCTAGTGTCTTTTCTCAAAGGCAGTAGGATGACAAAATTCAGATGTGACCATCACTGCCCATGGCAGTAAATCCATGACAGAGCCTTGATTACAGTCCATCTCTGCAAATTTGTTGCCTGGTTTTGTAGCTAGCTGACAGACAGAGTGGTATTAGCTGCAAGCATGAGATCAGATGGTGTGGGTATTACTTGTGTCTTTGCTTCTGCTCTGATTGGTGGCCTTGATCTTGTCTGTTCCTGTATCTCACCATTGGAGGATAAAATCTGCCATCTGCATGTTTTAATGTTTTATTCTAGCAAGCTTTATATCACAGTGACCAAACACATCAAACCATTTAAAGGTCTCGCTCCTGAGACTACAATGGTGGGAACACAAGAAACTTTTGAGGGAAGCAGTCTTTATTTGTCTGTCTTCTTAACCAGTCTCTTTCACAAATCAAGTCATTACCCAACCAGTTGACTCCTTGGCAGTTTGAGTACCAAGCTGGTGTGTCAAAAGGGGAGCTTTCCAGGGGAGAGTCACACAAATAAAAGGAAAATAAGTGGCTTTTGTCAAACAAATTTCTGAAATGGAAAGCATCTTTATGTTTCAATATGAATGCTCAGGGAGGGTAAAGATAAGAGGAGAGAAAACAGAGTTAAAAATTGCAATCAGTGTGTAGTGGGCACGGTCAGCTGAAAGAGTTAAGTGACAGAGCCTTATTCACTCATATGAATTAATAATTGATTCAGTAACAAATCACTAATGTTGCAGTAGTCATGGTGAATAAGATAATAAATGTGTCCTGTCCAGGGAATGCAATGTTGTTAGAATTCAGCTGAAATTATTCATAAATGTGCTACTTTTCCTCATCTCCAACTACTGCTAGTTTAGCTTTTCTTTTTAATCTTCCTAAGCTGTCACATTAGATGGTGGAGCTAGTCACATTCTATATACAGTGGGATATTAAGGAGAACTGTGGAGACATTATGTCAAATTTCAATAGATAATAGACACAAATTGAGAAACAAAGTGCCTCCATACCTTTTTGTGCTCCTCATCTAGCTTAATAAATAAATAAAATAGAAGCCCAAAGGCTATTTAATAGCTTTTGCATGTGACCCCTGCAGATTTTCTGCCCACTCCCTCTTCTGCTTGCGGAAGGAGATCCAAGGACTCCTGTAGCCCTTTGGTGAGATGTGCATTCTCCTGACTGAAGAGGCTCCAGGGTACCTGGTATTTGACCTGCAGAGAGGATTCACAGCCCCTACGCACCAGTCTGAAACACCACCACCAGGTCCTTGTGTACGTGAACCAGTCTTCACCAGGGCAGCTGAGTGTCCTGAGTGACAGGAAACAAGAGATGGCTTGTAGTGGTATTTGGAACACGAGGAAAAAGGCGTTAGGGGTGGAGAATCACTCAGCGAGCAATTAAAGAGAAGGTGAGGCGGATGGAGCAAGCTTGCGAAAGATGAGAAATGCTTAAGAGTGTCATAGCTTAGATGATGTGAACAACAAAATATCTCTAGTTTATCAGCGAAAACAACACCAAGGACTAACACCTGTGAAAGCAAGCCAGACAAAAATTATAAGTAAAGTATGCTTTTTTTTTTTTTTTTGGTAATCAATGAGTATAATTGAACTTTGTCATAACTTCAGATGGGTGAATTTTTCATTGCTTGAAGTTTTCAAATCAACATTTGGATTCCTTCCTAGAAAAGATGCTTTAGCCAAGGGCAAGGTGTTCAGTAAGTGAGTGGAAATTGTGGTGCATCATGTTAACGAGGTGAGATTAGAGAAATCTGGCCTTAAACTCTTTGAACACAATCTTTAAATACATCTGGAAAATGGCAACAGTATGGAACAAAAAACAGCGTAAAAATGAAGAATGCTGGAGAAATTATCAGCGTGTTCGAAGACGGCAAATAAGAAAGATATGAAACAGTTCAGAACTGAGGAGTAATGGCAAGCAGTCTAGAAGTAAGGACATGGTAATTTTCAGGACAACGGAGGGATAAGTGGTAGAATATAGAGGATCTCATTTTAAAAGTGAGGAAAACATGGGGAATTCACATGCCTACAATATTTAGGGCTAGTTTGGATTGCAGTGGACAGCTTTGTGGGAATGTAGGTCAGGAAGTCTTCAGTCCTGCTCTGTTCATGTCCTTGGTACACAGACAAGCACATCCCTCTGAGCCAGACAGAAGACTAGGGCTAGGTCAAAGACCAGAGACATCGCCAGAGGATTGCTCAGGACTCTTGGAATACTGAGTTGAGAAAGGGAGTGGAGTGCAGGAGAAATCAGCAAGCTCTTTGGAAAGTGATCTCAGCTCTCCCGAGTTTGATAGGCATACTTTGCTCATCTATGGCAATTCCATGCAACCTTCTGAAGCTTGTTGCAAATTCACCTTTCTGTGCTCTCCCCAGATATTAGCAATTTTGACTTTCACCTCCTGTTAAGATGTAGTTTCCACCAGGAGACTCCTGCTATAGTGCAGCAGCACAGCAACCCCTTTCTGTCTGGAGACGCAGCAGCCAGAGCACGTTTATCCATACAGCCTGTGATTCCCCAAGCTGGATGCCAGCCAAGATGACGTTGTCAGATCGCTTGTTTTCAAAAAAAAAACCAAAAAAACACTGCCATGGGGGCCACAGTGATCACACAACAAGAGGACCTCCCACCTCTGCCTCCCCATCCGCAGCTCCCTGGGTGCTACCAGGGAACAATAAAGCCCAGCAGAAACGAGCATCACTCCTCCTGTAATCACACAGGATAAGACACGCTGTCTCTGCCTCCCCCCCAGGTTACCTAACCCATCGTGGTGGCAGGAGCTGTACGTGCCTCTCTGGGAATGATGTCAGAGCGAGGCGTAGGGAGGCTGGGGTTGTGCCACATGGCGAGTCACATGCAGTGTAGCTGTCTTCATGTCCTCCTCCAAAAGGCTCCGTGTTTACTCACGCTCTGCAGCACTCTACTCCTCTGTACAAGTGAAATGCAGCTCGCTGGGATGCTCCGGGCTCAGGGACCGGGGTTCACATGTGTGTGTGCACGTGCCTGTGCAGGGGCATGCATGTCTGTGTGTGCACAGAGACAGGGCTCTCCTCCTCCCTCACTGCTTTAGTATCAGATTAGGGACATGCTCTCCCCTTGAGGCTATGAGGTTCCTTTAAGTGAAGCCTGAGCTCTTCTCCATGCAGCAAGAGGGACAAAAAAAAGTGAGAATGGGGCTGGAGGGAAGTGGAGAGGACCAGAGTCCTTGGCTGGCTGTTTGCCCTGTCCGTTCGTCCTCCCTCCACTTCTACGTTCCCTCTTCCTCCTGCCACCCGGCCCTCCCCCTCCCTCCATACACATACACTCCTTTTATTCTCAGTAAGTTATTAAAAATGTAGACATCACTGGCTCCCAGGGTCAATATGTTGTTTTTAAATTTAAACATGAATTTCCATTTCATTGAGCCTTCAGGCCTAATGAGATGTGCTTTGACAGGAGCAGCTAGCTGGAAAAGGCATGATTGAGGGGCGAGCCAATAATATTAACTCACAGCAGAGTGTGCACACACAGCGCTGGAGCCACGAGCCTTGATTCGCTCCTATCCAGGGCTCCGGATACAGCAGGCAAGGATTTCTGCTGCAGGCCCTGCAGTGAAATGTCAAATGCATTTAACCATCTGTGAGCTCTGCTTGCTCGTGCTGGCCCAAGTTGGACAGCCTGAATGGAGTTTCTTTCAGCTGGGATGACAGACGGGGCCAGGAGGGCTCTGGAAGTTGGGCTCGTCTGTTTAAAGGGCATCAGCTAAAACAAGGGGAAGAGCTGTGGAGAAGGCACTGGGATGGGACTCGGAAGATGTAGACTTCCACTGGCTTAGTGTGTGACCTGGGCAGATCACTCTGCCTTTCAATGAGGGTCAGGAAAGGCTGTTTGCATCTCCTGGTGTTGGAGGTCTCTCCTTTCCCTGGACAGGTAGTGGAAAGCACCTCATTCTCCCTAGGGAAAGCTTCCAGCACACAAACTTGGTGATATTTCCTGTGGAGAGCATGATTTTTGCAACCCAGTCTGTATAAAGCACACGTGGGAGTCTCTGTCAGGATTGCACTCTGGGAAGAGACTGCAAGCCTAACCCTATTTCCACAGGGAAAACCTACTCTCAGTTATAAGGTGGCCCATGCTACCAGTGTGTTCTGAGTGCTAAGGGACTGTAGGGTCCTCAGCCTGGCTCTGTCACCAAATAAATATGTCACCGGAACTGACATTTTCCCATATTTCTGAAAGATGGCTCATTTGAGAATACCCATTCCAGACAGAACCTCTTACCCAGCTCCAAGCCCCATGTTTTGTTATTCTGAAGGTGTGTAAGACCACAGATGTGTCAGAACAGCAAGGCAGGCTTGAAAATACAGTGAGAATTCATGTAAAAAAAGATAGGTAGGCCTGATTTTTCCAGCTTTCTAGCAGAAAAGATATTAGTTGGAAAGAGTGAGCAAAGGACCTCAAAAATGAAGAAGGGAATTATTTGTAAGTTGTCACCAAATTAGGATTAGCACAAATGTTTTATCAGAGCTGTGTTTGAGAGAAATTAGGTATCTGACCTTTCCAGTTTTTTATGAAAATACTTTTTCCTCACCCTCTGAAAATAATGATTTAGCATTGGTAAATTAAAAGGGGAAGTAGTGAAGAAAATCAAGTTTCGGAAAAAATAAATAATTTTGATTTTCAATGCAAAATTGATGCTTCCCATAGTCTCAATGCAATTAAAATGCTACTTTTTCAATCTTTCTGTTTCTCTGTCTGAGCATATAGAAAAATCCATTTCCCAGCCAGACCTAATCCAGACCCCTGGTGACTCAAATCGCTTAGGAGGTTTCTGTCAGGTGTCATTTGTAGGGCTTCCTAGGTTTTGTTGACCCAGACTTAAAACTGGGAAGAGTCTTTCTCGTGGTACCTTATTGGGTTTGATCCTGCTGAAATCCACAGCGGCAGACACTGATCTGTGTGCGTGTGTGTGGCTATAAAATATGAAGGAGAAATGCAGCATGATATTAAATGAAAAGTAAATCAGAGTAATAATTAATAATAAAGGCTGCTGAATATTCTGAATCTTTGAAAAGGGTTGCTTTTTTCCCCCCTGAATCCAGTGAGCACTCACTTGTATGAATAACATTACATGCATGAGTAATCCTTTCGAACTCAATGAAACCCAAGTTAAGTATGTGCAGGAGACCCACGAAGGATGGGGACCAGGAGCTTTAGCACTGAGCTGAGGGAAGCTGTAGCATTATGTTTGTACTGTTGCTTAATTGCAAAGCAGAAGTAAATAGTAGGTCTCTCCAGTTCCACTCTGTTTGGGCTTGGCTGGAAGAGATTCCCTCTTGGTGCCTCAACCTTTCTGGACTCATGCATTTCTGGCCTTTAAAATGTGATATTTAGCTTTCAGAAAGCAAATAACAACCATTGTGCACTTTTTTGCACCTTTCTCCTGAGGGTCTTCCAAAGCACTTTTGACAACATTAACTGTTGAGACCTGACAACTCCTCTGTTGAGGGACAGCATTTTGGATTTTCCATTTCTCCTTCTCCCCACCTCTCTGAGTCTGCATTTATTTTTCACTTGCATAATGATATTTGGACCTTCCATAAAGCTTCTCCTGCTAGAAACATGTTTATATAAGAAGCTGAGTTTCCATTTCACATCTTTTCTAGGAATAAATTTCTAACTTCTACACACTTAAAATTAAGGAAAAAATGTAACTTATAAAAATCCAACATTTTGAGCGAAGCACTTCAATATGTCTTAATGTTTGGTTTTGAGAGTCCTGGGTGCTCAATTCTGATTTTATAGAGAACTATATAGATAAAGGTGAAGTCTAATTTAGAGCATTGTGCCCAGTATCATATAAATCATCAGTGTTAGGAGGAAGAATAAGAAACCCAGAGTACCAAATCCCTTGCTTTATGTCCTGGCTGACACTTGTAGTAGAAGAGACACGAACTGCAGCAGCTAAGATGGTGTGAGGATTTGCTGCCTTAACATACGGAATGTTTTCCATAAGCTGAGTTTCATGAGTCAGCATTTCAGAGAGCAATAACTTACAGTAATAAACAGGGAAAGAACACCAAGTTTGTGTGGGTAAATTTGGTTCTAAAATGAGTGATGTACTTCGTGGTAATCAGGTACAGTTGTGATTTGAACCCCTTAAAGCCTGTGAAATATGTTCTCTGTTGGATGATTCCAGCTTTTTTTTTTCCCTATCTTTTATTTTCAGGTTGGTTTTTTTTTCTTTCTTCCTCCCCTTCTCTTTAGCTTTAGCTGTCTTTAAGGGCAGGTGTCTCAGTGGGGTATTGTGCATTGCCACTACAGAAAAAGAGAATAGAGAGTGAGGCATGGCGAGGGAGAATACAAATTTCCCCATTCGCTATTGATTTTTGTGATTTGCAGAGGGAAGCTGCTGTGGCTTCTATATGGAGGCTGTAGGTGGGGAAAATGGGGAAAATGATAAAGCAGATTCAGGAACAGTGGTTCCATGTAAATTTTTACCCATCCCTGTCTTCCTGCTCAGTGGAATCTTGGAGCAGATTCAGGCTTTTCATGTTCACAGAGAATTGGAAGCTTAGATCTCTGACCTTTTTAAAATCCATTTTGAGTCTCATCTTTCAGAGATTTAAACAAAAGATTTTGACCTAAAGGGCCATTGTTTTACACTTTCTGATAGAGGGGATAAGAAAGACTAAGAGGAAGGAGGGGAGAAACAGAGATTATCTGAAGCAGGGCCTGCTGATTCAGGTGGTAATTTTGCAAGTGGGAGAAAGAGAGAGAAACCTGTAAAGGATGCAAGTTGCTGCTTTAAACCTGTAGCAGGAAACGTGGCAAGAACTTTTGGGGCACAGACAGAGTCACTGTTAGGTTAATACAGTTTTCCCTACTATAGTCAGGCTCCGTGTTAGAGGAAAAGGACACTCCTGATTCATTGCTGTCATCATAATTAACTGTTTTTATTGCTTTTATACTTAGACCCTGAAGAAATGTCTCAAGCAGCAGAACTTCAGAGAGGGAGATGTGGGATCCAACCGTTGGGCATGGTGGGAACTGAGACCTCTCACTATCTTAGCTTGGAATCTTCAATCTTGATGTTGAATTTTTTTTCTTGCAGTCCTTTCAATTTGAAAATCAGTAGTATCTATGAAAAGATATCCATCCCAAGCCTTCTTTATTTTCCTTCTCCCTTATTTTTCTTTCAAATACTCCTGTTTCTGTTTGGAGATTTTGTGGTACATTTTGGCAAACACACAGGATTAAATTCTTCATACCTCTTCTATTTCCTACTGACCCACCCAAATATTTACCCACTCTAAGAAAAAATAAAAATAGGAATATGCGGGTGGGAAATTCCCCATAGTTAGGAACTTTGGAAGCAGATGTGTCCTTTCCTTAATCACTACGGGAGGACTTTGTGATACAGGAGTGTGCTACCACTGGAGTTTCATCTCTGCTCTTCATCTTCAGAAGGAAACATCAGTGGGTACAGAGAGAAGAGGCGTCTGACACACCAGACACAAAAGAGAGAGGAAGGATTTGCTCCCTGTTGAGAAAGAGGCTGGCCCCAGTCTTCAGAAAAGGCTAGAGCAAAGCTCTGCCCCCTCTCACTCCTGCCTGCCCAGCTGCTGTAGGCTGTACAGATGCAAGGACATTCAGTAAACATTCAGACTGGCTCCAGCTGTGGAGTGCTCTGTTGGGAAGAATGGATTGAAGCAAACTTCATTTTGCCTGGATTTGAGCTGGTTTTGGTCTTGTTTCCAAAGACAGAGCCTGTTCATTCACACAGCCCACCCACATCTGTTCACCTGCATTTGTGCTGCCCCTGTTTCCATCTGCACTCCCCCAAGACATTTTTAACCTATCCGTTGGTTTCAACCACATCTAAAATATCCCGAAACTCTTGATGATAATTGTGGTTCCAGTGGTTGTGTAAAAATTGGCTGAGGAAAGGGATACCGGTGCATTTCCCTTCCGAGGAGGTGGTGGCCAGAGTCCACCCAGGGCAGCAGCTCCAGTCTGCACCCAGGTAGCAGCCAGTGCAGCTGGAATGTGTCACACCCTGCACGAGCCACAGAGCTCACAGGCTTTTGGACAAAGTGGAACTTACGGAGGAGGCTGGCTTATCGAGGTGGGAGAGCACGGGAGGCCTGAGATACAAATCTGTAGCAAGCCAAGCTTCATTAGCTTGGCTTCATACTTTGAGAAAGCAATTATTATTTCTGAAGCTTTCACAGTGTAAGGAGGATGTGCCGCTTAGCTTAGAAAAATGCCATGTCCTTGAAAAATACCTGTATCATTGAAAGATCCAGGGTATGTACAGTCAGTCCTGAGTGCACTGAGACAAAGAGAGGAGAAATTAGCTAGGCAACATTGGGATAGCTTGGAGTGGAGGCATTAAGATCCAAGTAGGAGGTGGAAGCTTCTCTATTGAAAAGAAGAAGTCTTTCCCACACAATAGGCAAAGTGTTGAACCAATAGTTTCAGGACATTGTGGAGATCAGGAGGTATTCCTGGAGTGGAAGGTTTACATAATTAAATAAATAATACCACTAGGCAAGTTTGGTTTAGGAAAATTTCCAGAGAAGGCGTTTATGGTGACTCTCAGGTATGGTTACCCATGTAACCCATTTCTGAGAAATTTCTGTAATTGCTGGTTTCCTGCGGATAAGAGGCTCTGGCTAGGGGGGATTGACTTGTATTCTTTCTATTTCTTCATCCACAAACATCTCCTAATTACTGTCTGAAATAGGTGCTGGACTTGAAGAGTCATTAGCTGGGTCTAGCCCTACTGTATTCATTATTTCATCCTCATTTGTTGGGTATTCTTAGTACTATTAAGGGAAGGATTGAAGTTTGAAACAGAATTCATTGGGAAGGAGCCATGGACAGATTGACAAAGCTGCTGTGGGATGAAAAACTGATAATTGTGGCAGAATTATGATGACCTTTATAAGCGGGCATTGGAACCTTCGATTCAGGGAGGAAGCCATTAACCCTTTTGCAGATATTAAAAATAATGTCATGGGATATTTTAAGTATGCAAAATTTTTCCTCCTGATGACACACTTTCCTTTGGGTCTGATCTGAAGAGCTGTGCATTCTCCCAGGGGCTAAGCTTCAAATAATAGAGAAGTGTGCAGGGAAAGAAGTTACTTTCACACTTCATAAAAGCAGGACAACTTTCCACCAGGGAACCAGCAAGCAGTGTCCCTGTAGGACCTGTAAAGGTGTGTTTAAAACAAAAGTGAGGCAGGTTAAGAGAAGACTGCAGTGATTACCAGGGGGCCAAGTGTTCCCTGTGTATAATAATCTGATTATTGCAGCAGTGACATCAACAGTTTTACTGATTTAGTCTGTCTGTGGTTCCACCCATTTATTTCTTTGTGAAAACAAGAAAAATCTGGTAATACAATTTTCTCACATTATAAACTATTTCAGTACTCCAAAGTTATCTGAAATATTAATGTTTTGGGAAAATGTGATGCATTTTGCTTAAGAAAGGCAACTTGATGAGAACAGTAGCAGATTTCCTTAGAATTTGATGGCAATTGTAGTCTTCAATGTGCTGAGGCTGCTAAGATTCTGGGGAGACAGTGGAAATTGTTACTTCCCCAGTGTGTGAGTGGGGACACTGAGGAAATGAGACTTGAAAGGACCTCTTGAAAGAAATCTGTGGTGAACTTTTGGGGGAAAAACAAGCACTTCTGCTGAGTTTAGAGTCTCCTATATCAGCGTTGTGGCAAAATATAATTCTGTTTTCAAATTCAAGACAAAATTATTTTTGTGAGCACTCAGTGGGTGTGGCTTATAACTTGCTGCCCAGTGATGAGGAAATACCGAGTAATTGATCAGCAATATCCTGAGAGGCTTTGCATCACTAACAGGAAAGGTACCAACAATTTTGTCATCGCTGTGCAGAATGGTGGTCACAGCTCCCTGTAAGATTTGAACTGATGCCTCTCTTGAAATCCAGTGTTCCCAGCCCACAGCTTTCCCAAGCACCATTTGAAGTCACTACGACTTTTGTTCCTGTGGCACTGCATGCTTCATCCTAGCCTTCGGAACACAGTACTGGTATGAAAAGTTCAGATATTGCCTGGAAAAGATAAAGGTAGGATAACAAAACCTGCTCCCGGCAGCATTGATTGTATGACCTCATATGAACAGTTTTTTCCCTTATTTCCAGGCTAAATAGACCTGTTATGAGGGTCTGTTGGTCAGATGTCTGATAGGAGGAATAGGCTCTGGCTGTTCTCCATTGCTGTTCTGAGCAAAAGCTTCACTTTAATGCACCTAGTGTTCAGCATCCAGGGGACAAAAAGTGCACTCTGCCCTTGCAGGCAGGAGCAGGAGGGATGATTCTCCCCATTAAGGTTTTGGAATATGGAGAACTGCTTTACCCCAGGATGGCTGATCAGTCAGTAGGATATCTTTTCTTCCACGGCCACCCACAGAGGTGGTGGGGGAAAAGGAGAGAACAGTAGAGAATAAGCCTCTGCCAGCTTCTTTTCCTTTCCTTGCTCTGCCCCGTTCCTTTGATGTAGCTACTGGGACATGTGCACAGGAACAGTGAAAGGCCCAGGCACAGAGGGGACTGCCCAGAACTCCCTCAGAGCACATCAGAGGAGCCGTAAAAACAGTGTGTCCATGGTGAGCAGGATGTTCCAGCAACACTGTGGTGCTGGGGCAGAGCAGGTCTTTCCAACAGCTCTTCTTCTGGTGTGTAAATGAAAATAGAGCTGGTAGTGTGGGACACTGGAGTCTGAAGCAGGAACATATCATGAACACAAAATGAAAGCGAACGACAGTTACTTTTATCTATTTGTCTTCATTTCAGTGGATTCTCCCTTCACCCATTTCCACCCGCCTCCCGTCCCTTTTTATTGGGTGAATAGCAGTTTTTGAACAATCTGATAGTAGTTGCTAGCTCAGCTCCTTTGCTTTTGAGCTGTATTTATTACTCATTTCCTGATTTCTTACAAAAGAGTTCTGCTGCCTTTGAGATTTACAGAGGGGTCTCTTTTCTGCAAGGAAAGGAAGAAGAAACACAGGGAAGACTTTGCTCAAATCTGGCAGTGGAAAGAGCTTCCCCTCACCTTATTGCTCTCACTGACCTTTTTTTCCAACACTCCTGCAAATTAAAATCAGTTTTTTCTATCTATCCATTCCCTTCGCACTCTATATATCAGCTTCACATTGCAGATAATCATTATCAAGGAAATCCTACTACAGTGCACTTGTTGCTAGGGATCTGGAAAGTGTGTCTCTGTTCAGCTGCAGGCAGGGCCAGACGTATCTAATTGATGCATAATTGTAACCTATCTGGTCTTCCAAGCTGCTGCTGCTGGAGCTTATCTAACCTTAAGAAGGACTGGCTTCAGCTTCTGCAGCTGCCACCTCAGGAATGCCTCGCCCAGACCCACAGTCTCTTTGGCTCGGGCTAATAGACATTAACCCTGTTGCTCTGGGTTTTGTTTCCAATTCATGACACGTCTCTTTCTGACAGCTGGCCGGCCCTGAGAGGACCTGGATGTGCCCATTAGTGGAGCGAGCCCTGGGACTCAAGGGAGCACAGTGCACAGTGGGTTCTCCTCTGGCTGTTGTAGTGTGGAGGCTTTTCACCACCACCACACAAATGCAGCTCCCAAACGGGAGTTTTGGGCACTGCAACTAAGGAGGGCAGCAGTGAAGATGTGTGGGAACTTCAGCTCTAAAGAGCAGTGTGAACTGTGGGTGCAAGTCCATGGTGACACCTGGCCAGAAACATATGGGCCCAATGGGACACCTGGCCATCCTGATAGGTGGGAAATTCAACCTAACTCCAGAAACACACCTTCTCCTTGTCCTGTGGCACATGTGTCTGAATGTATTTGAACCCCTAAACTGTCCACATGTAAGCCAAGTAGGAATAGAGGGAGGCATGGAAACACAGGTCATTCATTTACCTTTCACTCTGCCCTCTCTAATACGTTTGATTTACCTCTAAAACATTCTGCGGAGGGAAGATCTGCCTGTTTACCTGCAAAATTGCTGAACTCCAAGGATGGTAAATGGCTTAATATTATCACACGGTGACTGAAACATAAAAGAACCCAGATGACTTGACTTCTCCAACTCTTTATGATTTTCACCCTGTTCTCTCCCTTTCTGCAAAGTGGTTGTGCACTAAAGTGCGTGGGAGCTGCTGCACTTTATACTCACTGAATACAGCTTTTAAATTTGGGCTGGTAGACCTTTCTCTTGAGTACCTGCAATTTACAGTCCCTCCTCTCCACATTTAATTGTGTTTGTAAATAATCAGTATATCTTTGGGTAGAAAAATAAAAGTGCAAAGGATCTGTTACAGCCTAGATTTGTAAACTAAATCTTCCTTCTGCAAAAAGGAGATAAAGGGGAGGAGCCCTTTGGTAGTTTATTTCCTGCACAATTAAAAAGCTCTCATACTGCTGTAAATAAAACTCCAGTAACCATAGTCAGCTGGCACCATGTGGAAATCACTGATTTTCAGGCTGAAAAAAACTGTCCTTTTGTACACCTCTGCCATTTGTTGGCACTGAGCCGAAACAGTTTGTGTGTGTGGAGAGGCAGCTGGCTGTTTGCTCTGCGCCTTGCCTGTGTAGCACTCAACACAGAGATTTTCTGACTCAAAAAGAATATTTTGAGGACGTTGCAGTGGTGAAAATACATAATTATGTGTTGGGCGGTAGGTCATTACTGTGCTGACTGCATTTGTTCCTTAAGCAGCCTGAGAGAAGCCAGTATATCCCAATAGCTAAGAAAGGATTTGCACGCCTGGCTGAGGATCTCAGTGCTTTATCTGCTCTAGTGAACCAAGCTTGCAGCTCCCTAAAATGAAGAGAAATGCAGTCACTCAGGACCTTTTCCTTTGTCACTGAGTTGCACAGTCCTGGACCAGAAGGGTATTTAAATGAAGAAGGGAGGGACGGAGCCTAGGTGTGGTTTTTCCTTAAGATAGCTTGCTCATTAGCTCCTATTCTTAACACTAGATCACATTTTCTTTTTGGGGTTTTTTTGGGAGGTGTTTTTTGTTTGGTTTTGTTTTAGTTTGGTTGGGTTTTTTTGGTTTTGTTTTGGTTTGTTTTTTTGGATTTTTTTGGTGACTAGGAGGAAAAAACATCCATGACTGGTGTAAGACTAGGACAGGTTTATTTTCACGTGAAGTTTCAGACTGCCGTTTCCTGTCAGCTGAATATCCTGATGGAGGAACCAGCTTCCAGGACACCTGCCCCTGCCCCATGGGCTATGGAGAGATCCCTGCACAGTGTCAGTAGCAAGTCTGCAGTACATATAGCAGAAAGTGGCTTTATCCCATTTTTTCTGTTTTGGCATCTTCTCACCAGTAAGATATGCGCAAATTGAAGGAAGTTCAGACAAGAGCCACAAAAATGATAAAGGGCCTGTGAGGTGTTGACTTATGAGGAGAGATTAAAAAGAACCAAATATGTGTAGCTTGGCTAAGGGGTGACTGGGAGTAGGGGGGAGGAAGGGAGTGTGATATTTATCTCCATGTACATACAAGGATGTAAATTCCAAGGCAGGAGATGAACTGCTTATAATAGTACAAAAGAAGATTTATTAGAAGTTGTAGTAGGAAATTAAGCAAAGGAAATTTTCAGCTGAATATCAGGAGAATTTTGTTAAGGGTATGATAACAATGATAAATATTTATATAGCATTTTAATAGTGAGAAGGGGAGAATGGTGTCACAACGATTCCTGCATCCAGTGTTTCAAGGCAATAGGGAAGCATCGCTTTTTTTTTTTCCCCACCCTGTACTGCTATTTGATAAAAGCCTCAGTGCAGAGAAGGGAAAATTTTCCCTCCACTATATGAAGCCGAGATGGCTAAAATCCTTGTCTAACCATAAATGGCTTTGGAACTCTGGCAGTAGTATCTTGGAGAGATCTTGACCATTTTGCCTGGTCAAGTGGTGTGTAAGCCAGTTGTTGGCCAGCTATTGCTGATATTTCTGAAGACAAACAGATTGGTTAAACTTTTTCCTGGGCAGCTCCAGCAGAAGATGTGGCTGTCGTCTCATGGCAGGGGTTTATATTCAGAAAAACTTTGGAAAACATACCATTTACTTGGTGAATAATCTCTGCCTTCCAGCCTGTGATCACTTCACTTCACAGCTCTGTATTAGTGCTTTCTGAACTTAACAGGAATTTTCCAGCACCAGCCCAAGGAAAGATATCTTCTTAGTAGGGTGGTGGAAAGCCAGCTCTTGAGGTCCTGGAGGCAGAAACGTGCTTTGCAAGGGACAGTGCCATACAAATCTGGAGAAAGCGTGTAGGATGGAAAGCCAGCAGTGTCTTCTGTGTCTCATATCAATTACTGTGACCCCCATCTGATGCCCCTCAAACCCATGCTGGAGTCACTCTCTTGACTTTGTCAAGCAAAGGGAAATCCCAAAGACCTTCCGAGCCTTACGCACTCTTTCAGAGAAAGATTTCACACAATTCAAGGCAAAAGCAGAGTGGGTTTCTTTTTTTCTTTCTTTTTTTTTTTTTTTTCTTCCTAGTGCAGTGCTCAGTGTCTGGGACACAAAAAAACGGTATTGTCAGATGTGTAAATGCAAATTTAATGAGCATGTAAAAAAAACCCTTTCAAATCAATGCAAAAATATTCCACAGTGGAGTCATTTTGATTAAAAAAAAAAGGGGGGGAGGAGGAGGAGGTTGCCTGAAATAAGCAAAATTTCAAGCTAATGGGAATCTCATTCATTATTTAATCCACTCCTTATCTGAAATGTACAAAAAATGGAATCTAATATGGCGTATGTATGTTGTTGTCTTAGCGAAAAGACAGGGGCAAAGGCCTGCAATTTCACTTAATATATTAAATCCTACTGCAGGCTTTGAGCCAGATTAATAACTCTAGCGAGCTAGAAAATCCCAATATATATTTTTTCTAGCTCCATGCATGATGCGGCTTGATTCATAAGCAGCTCTACTGATGGGCTTTATTAAATACAAATAAAATATCTCTTCTATTGCAAAAGCCCACAAGGTGACAGAAAAAGGAGAAGCAACTGTCCTTGCTAGTTAAAATGTATTTTCTTTGGCTTCCTACTCCTTAACTCAGCCCCCAAGTCCCAGGTCCCTAGAATATTTATACAGTCATAACCCTGTGCATAGAATCCAGAGGGATAGACTGAAAGGAAAGAATTTGTTCCCGATCACTGGGGCATGCTTGTGCAAAAGACCCTGCAGCATTCCTACCCTCAAGTGGACACGACTCAATTTTATGTCCGCTCAGGAGAAGAGTTTCAGCAGCCCAGCACGCTTCCTTACAGACTGGGACAGCTGGTTTGTGGCTGATTTAAGAGTGTTACCCAAAGACTTGCTGGCAGCTCTGCCACAAAACCTGGGTTGGTGCTGTGTCTGCCAGGTGGCATGTTTGAATCCCCAGCTTGGAAAGCAAGAACGGTGTCAGGGAGCTCAAAATCACCAGGCTGGTTTAAAAATCATCAGATTGAAACTGTAAAATAGATAGGAGAGACCCTATATAATTTTAAGGTTGCCTTTTTAAGGTTGCCTTTTCGTGTGCATGCAGTGATAGTAAAACAAAAGATTTAGGAGAAAAAAAGAAAATCAAAGTTACATGAACAGCATAGTCCTGCCTATAAGCTGCGGCACTAGTTTGGGAAATCAAACCTTTTTTGGACAACAATGAAACACATGCTGTATGCATAGCTAAGGATGCACTTGAACATCCTGAAAAGAGAATGATTTACTCGTGTACAAACTTGATCTAA
This sequence comes from Dicrurus megarhynchus, assembly GCA_013399195.1. Lineage (NCBI taxonomy): Eukaryota > Metazoa > Chordata > Aves > Passeriformes > Dicruridae > Dicrurus > Dicrurus megarhynchus. The sequence goes on along the minus strand of VXAD01008426.1, from coordinate 1,016,625 downwards.
ACCTGGGCTTCTGTGGGCACAATATTCAAGGCCAAGTTCTTGGGGTCTGTACTGGAGGGAGTGGACAGGGCTTCCCAGGGAGTAGAACTGGATCCCGTTGCAGCCCTTTGCTTTGGTATCTTACAAAGCCTTTAAAAAAACATATGAATATGCCTTGGGTTTAACAGTGGTAATCCCTGCGTGGGACACCAGCAAAACTCTGGGAACATCAAATTTTCCGTGGATGTAGATCTGCTGAAGTAGATACAGTAAAAGTATGTGGAAGTCAGAGCCTTCTCTGGAAAGGTTAATATGGAAGTAGGCAGAAAGATGGAAAAAGTATGGAGAAAGATATTACATGTTCTGAAGTGGGCAGAGCTGGCCTGATACAGACCAGAGGAGAGGATACCTGCAAAAGCACTTTGGGGGAACATGATACCCTCTTCTTAAGGGCTTATTTGAGCCATCACTTATTCTTTCTAAAATAAACAGAAGAATAAGATCTTATTTAATTTATTCCTCTGGAGAAAATGGAGCTTTCAGTGTACTGGAACAGGATAAAATAACTTCTCTAATGTAATTTCACAACTATTTTTTTTTAATTTTTTTTTTTTAAATCATAGATGACCAAAGGGGTTTGTTTTGTTTTAATTAAAGGAAGAAGAAAAATGGAGACTTTAGTTAGTGCTGCAGGTTTTCAGATATCTGGCCGCGAAATAAGAAAGTAGTGCTTTTTATTGCTGCAGTTGTTTTTAAGGTGGGAAATTAGTGTAAAGTTATTTTTAAATCCACATTAGTAACTTGATGGATTTTTCCGCTCACTCCTGGCACAGACCCAAAGATTCCAGTCCTGACTGCACTGAACTGGTGGCAGTGGTGACCAAAGGGACCAAGGACAAGGGCATGGCTCAGGAGGAGGGATGGATTTCCGTCTGTGTCTGTGAGGTGTGTGTCATGCTTCTGGTTGGGGGCTGAAACTGTTCTGGTGTCACTGCAGCGTCTCTGCTGTGCTGTGAGCAACAGTGAGTGGATAACCTGAAGAAATTTGAGGCTGGCACAGGCTACTCTGGTCGTACTTCACAGCTGGGCCAGTCCTCAGGACTGCTGCTGTTGTTGGTTTATTATAGCATACATTGCCATGGGCACAGGAGGTCCTATTTGAAGGTAAAAGTCCTGGACTACTAAGTGCTTACCACATGCAAAATGAAAAGATGGTCCTTGACCTGAACTGCTCGGAGATGTGAACGCCTGAGAGAGGCCACAGCAAACAGATGGAGGGAGAGCAAGGTAATATAGAGCGGATTATGATTTGGTTGGGAAGTTGCAGTGATAGCACACTGGCTGCCTCGTGGGTGTTGAGTGGTTTGGAAGTGTCACTGCAAAGGTGAGCTTCAAGGAGGGATGACGAGGCGGGCTCTGTAGTAGATGCCTCTGATGTTGGCAGGACTTTCACATCCCTGGTACACAAAGGTCTCTGGACAGCAGAAACAGCTGACATAGCTTTGGGGTTAAGCCAACACTATCATGCTGTTAGGATGTTTATCTGAACCAACCGTCGCAAAAGGCTCTCCCATGCCTACCTCAATATTAAGGACTCAGAGGATTTCGAGGACAGAGCGCATCATTTATCCTGACCTTCTGGATGTAGTAGAGGCCACGGGACTACAGTGATTCCCGCACCAGGCCCCAGTCACTTGGGCTGAATCACAGCAGCTCTCTCAGAAAGACGTGCAAGCCTAACAGAGGGCCTTGAAGGGAGATGGTGTCTCACTTTTATAGGACTTGTGTATGTGTTTGCACAGCATGTGAAATATAGTAAGCATATATTTGTGGGGTGTATTTTTTTTTTTTGAATGTTAAATGGGCTTAAGGGCCTTTCTGAAAAGCTCAGGGATTTTGAGCACAATTGTGTACTGCAGAGGCAGCAACTGTAGGCTAATTTGAAAAATTCACGCTGGACACTGGGCTGAGATGTGCCCTTTAAATGATGGTCAGTGACCCAGGAAGAATTTCCTGAGCGCAGGAGGACCTCAGCGGAATTGTTTCATGTCTGCAAGTGTGTGGCTAAGCAGTTTAAATGGAAATAGTACTAAGGGCATATTGTTTTCCTTTGCCTTGCATTTAAAGTGCTTATCCTGTGCTTCAAATGCTCACGATTTTACACAAACTTAAATTCAGCATAAACATTTTCAAACTTTAGAAATAGAAAGTCAGTAATATTACAAATCCATATTTTAATTTATGGGGTTTTTTTTCCCTCTTTTTACCCCAAATGCCATGTTACCTCTTCTTTTTCTCATTTCCCTTTTATAGTCAGCACCATTCAAAGGGTCCACTGAAGGTAAAGTTGGCTATGACCCTAAGAAATGAGATTTTAGAGGAATAGAATTCAGGAGATGGCTTTTGCCTGCACCACAGAGTTGCTTTAGAAGCCCTGAGTGAAACATGAAAACATTATGAAAAGGAAGAGTTAAGGAGAAGGGTGGTATTTGGTTTCACAAATTGATTAAGTATCTTGTCTATCTGTATGATAGTGAATGAGAGAGAATATGTTTTGTTCTGGGAACAATGTGGAGCATTGATCATTGCTGATCATTTTTTGACACTCTAAATGGAAGTGAAAAATGAAAAATTACTGTAAATTACAGGGAAATTTAAAATTTCCCCAGAAATGATGGCATTAGCTGAGCCCCATGTTGTTGTCAACGTTCTTCTAAACTTCCCCCATCCATTACAACCCCTTTTCTCTGCTGAGATCATGTCTGTCTACTTTGTAAGCTCTCAGTACGCAGTCCAAAACCACAGTTTCAGGCCCTACTAAGGAATTGTGTTAGCACCAGGACAGAAAATGGATTAGTCCGTTTTCTCTGTTCCAACTTAAGAGAAGAGTGAAGCAGTAAATAGTGTTAATGCTGAAAAGTGAATTAGATTTCTAACACTGTTTCTGCTTTAATAGTTTTTTCCATTTGCTAATAGCCCAGATAATAGCAACTGCCCTTCAATAACATGTGTTGTTTTGTTTGTATCTTTCTTCTGACAGCATCTTTTTAAAGCAACATGTTACAGCTCATTCATGAAATAGTTATCAATTCTGTCCTTGTTTGTTTCTCCAGGCAAGCTAAGTATGTCCTTGTTAACACTGGCTGTCGGGCATTGTGTACCTGCAGGCTGTGCTTAGCTCCCTCCTTTTAAGGGTCTCTCAGTCAATTAAAATTGCAGATATAAATTTCAGGTGCTTTGGAATAGGGCTTTCAAACCCAAACGCCGATTTCGCACCGTGTTGGAAAGCAGAGCAGCACGGATAGGTGGTGACATCCACTGTAGGCTGGAGCAGGAGTGTCCCCTGAACACCAAGGATGCTGAGCCAGATTGGATTATTTTGGTATCGCCTTTTCCAAACCTCCTACCTTATTCGTCTCAAATTCCTCCTTAAGCATACTTTTACCAGTTGGGCTGTTCTTGTCAATTCCAGCTTTCTTGTCTAGTCATTGCTGTATCCAAACACCTTCCAAAAGTGCCCAGATCAGCAGGGCTATTATGTCACCTGTAGCTAAAATTCTTTGTCATCATCTCCTCAGATGAGATGAGAATGGGATGAGAGAAAGAGCGAGTGGGGCAGTGTTCTGGTAGGATATCTTTTGTTTCTGCCTCTGCAATCCATGTGCTGCTCCATGTGAACATTTGAGGGAGCAAGTTACATTTGCTATAAGAAATTGACATGTCCAGAGTGCTCCTTCATGCCTGTGTTTGTTCTGAAATACTATATCTGTCTTGAAAATTATGGTTCCCGGTTAAGTAACGCATATGGAGAAAAGTCTGTCATGCTTTCAAAGCCTGTCAAATACAAGCCATAATGTACTGCACTGGGACACTTCCACAGGAATAGTCTGTGCCTTCGAGGTGTTCGCCACGTGTCCTTTGATGATTAAGTGACAATTTGCGATTTTGTATTGCCTAGCAAATTCCTTTCCTTTCACTGTACCAGACTTCTCAACCCACCCCATTCTGTTTTGTCCCAGCATTTCAATGACTAAATTATTAGGAAACTAGGGCAGAGACCATTTACTTTGGGATGTCCATTCGGTAGTTTTCCCAAGTATTTAATCTCAGATTGGTGACTGTAAAGCTACTGTAATTTGTAATTGCAATTACTGAGTGATGACAGTTAAATGGTATGTAATAAGAGCCTTTTAGCTACATACTGAGTTTTATCCTAGTTTATCACCGACATTTCATTCAAAGAAAAAATCTCTCAAAGTTTTGTAGATACAGTCAGCTAGGGCAGAAATGTTTGCAGAGGAGTGCTACTCAGTTGGTTCTGTCATGCTATCCTTGGCAAAATGCATGTTTAATTACAAAATGCTCTTTTAATTTATTTGATAGTTCAAAGATCTATGATTTTTTTCATTTTTTAACTTGGAATTGCTATTTATTTGGATCTCAGAAAATATATCTAGCTTTTTTGCTAAATTAAATATCCTGGTTTGAATTTGTATCTTTAAAAAAGAAACTGATGAAATTGGCATGGAAGAATTATTTAATTAGTGTGTTCTCAAATCCATTTGAATAACCAAATTCCTTGTTCTGCAACAGTGTGCAAAGCCTGTACCTAATCCCTGGGTGAGAAAACTCACAATTATCTAGGTGGAAACGTTCCCTTGCCACATATCCCTGGGAAGCACTCCTCTCCCCTTCTCCAGGGGAACTAGCAGAGCTTGGCAAGAAGAATGAGCTTGGGAAAAAGTTTCTGGAGTTCAAGTGGGATGTTTGATAAATTACTGGCCAGCGTATTATTTGTTGTACTGTGATTGTGATTAGTCCAGACATCACCCTGGTTTTTTCCGAGGTTATTTCTTTGAGATTAAGCAAAGCATAATAGTGTGATAGAGTTGAAGTTTATAAGGAAAGAGGTTAGAACATTCATTAAACTTTTCTGTATTTATCTCACTCTTCTTGCAAGACAATTTCTTTTAAAGCCAAAGCCAGATACTTGAATGAAAAATGACCCATCTCCTTAGCTCTCCTATCCACCACTTTTCATGAAAATTGACCTCTCCATTAGATCAACTAATCAGTGGAGCATAACCGAGGTTTAATGGCCATCGAAGAGAAAACCAATTTAGTTTCAGCTGCTTTGACAGGAGTGCATCTGCAGGACTTTGGGCAGACTGATCAGTTGGGTTTTTTTCTGGTTGTTGTGCCAAGTCTTTGCTAAATTTCAAGTAACGATCTCTCACAACTGTCCCTTTACTTTTTGCTTTGTGCTAAAAATAAGTTACTGGGTATTTCACAGGAGGCACTGTCAAAGCCTGGACTTACATGTATGAATGAGGGCTATCATGTCACACACTCCTGTGGCAAGGATAAGGGTTCTAACCTTTTTTCAAACTGCAGGAAGTCCTGCATTTCTTTTCAAGTGCCAAGGCACCACCTACAGCAATCGCACAATTTTCTCCAGGTATTTTCTTCTGGATATATAATCCCTTTTCATCAAAGAGTAAGTTCTGGAGTTAAATAAGGTGTTTCACATGCAGCAATTATTTTATTTATTTATTTATTTATTTATTTATTTATTTATTTATTTATTTATTTTTTAGCTAGCTCCATATTATCCTCCATGTCCTTCCTCTGAAATTGATCTTTGCTAACTGGATCCAGTCTTCTCGGAGTGTGAGATCTGCAGTAATATGTTAGGGGGAGTTGGTTGGTTGGTTGGTTGGTTTCTTTTTTGGTAGAGCAGAGTTAAAAACTTAGATGTGGACCCAAGAAGATGGTTTGGGAATCTCCAGACTGGTATGACATGGGTAGATCCAACTAATTAGGATTGCATTTTCCCATGGGGTTTTGTCCAGCATCCCTCATGAATAATCTGAATATAACCTAACCTGCATCTCTACCACAGTGTAAGGTATCAGTGCAAATTACTTATTAATTCACATTAGCCTCAATTCATAAGAGTTCCTAGTTGATTTTCTTTCTTTGTTGCTCCGGAGTTGGTTGCTCTTTCAATTTCCTGAAGTATTCTGCAACCTCATTGGCTTCAGGAGAGGGTACAGGTTAAAAAATAAAATAAAAGCTTTTTACAACTCATTTGGCACCTAGAGTAAACATGTTTCCCATTCTTGTTCCAGGGATGTTTGTGTCTCTCCAGACTCTGATCCAGAGGACCTCATTGCTATACAATTACAGTCAATAATTTTTATAGTCTTTAAACACAGAAAAGAAGAGAAAAATGAATATAGAAACTAGTAAATTAAAAAAAAAAAAAGGAAACATTTTAAGACAGAGTAATGCAAAGCTTTCAAAAGCATGAATTAAACCAACCTTTCAGTGATTAGGCATTAGGATGAAAGTTTCCATGGGAACATATTATCTCATCAGTCTCTACTTCAGTGTTCCTTGTGTCCTCAATTGAAACAGCTGGAACTAGCTAAATTATGCCATTTTGTTTGTTCTCAATTGTATGAAACCTTTTTCTTTCTGTGTTTCAACTGCAACTCCGAAAAGTCAGTGTCTCTTTTTCTCTTCCTCCTTCTTTCTTGGCCAATGAATCTTTAATTATTTATACAAGTGGAATATCTCCAAGAGAAGTGAGGGAGAGAAAAAGAGAGGGCTTAAAATGAAAAGAAATTGTTTTAGCTTTGCTGGTGTGGAGTTGATCCCAGTCTTGAAATAAATATCAGCCTTTTTGGTCTTGATTATTTACCAGTTAAGAAAAAAAAAAAAAAAAAAGAGAGAAAAATCATGAACCTCTGATAAATAATTCAGTCTCCTCCATCTGTGAAAATGTTGGATTTGGCCTAATTTTTCATATAAACAAAGACCATCATCTGCTCCAGAAAATAAAATCTGCAAAATTCAGGTTCTGAAGGGGCACTTTTCCCCTGCCAAGATCTGATACATTTTTTCCCACACACATGGAATTAAAAAGCCAAACCAGGAAATGATAAGAGAAAATCAGGCAAGCTATCTTTCATCCCTGTTCTGGTAAAATGTCAGTCACTTAGGGCTATGTTTTTGAAACACAGGTCAACAAGAAAGGAGTTCTTAGCTTTGCCAGCTTCTGCTATTCAGTGCCTAAATCCCTTTGGCAGCCTATGTTAGATACCTGATGCTGATCTGGGAAGGAGACTCTGTCATCAAGGACTGAGATGGAGCTTGAAGGACAAGAAGTAACTCTAGCCTGTATCCTGTGTTGCACAGAATGGGTATCTCTTTCAAATTTGCATCAGTTTTGGTAAAACCCCTCACAGGGTTTTATTTTTTACAACTCTAGAGCTATGTCTGGGTGCAAATATACGTTACTATTTGCAGGTCACCTGAATTTAATGAATTCATAGAGACCAGCTGCAGCACTGAGTGGTTTCTGAGACCTCAGCATTCAGAGGTTTCAGTTGGTAAAGGCCATTATAACAGCCTGAGGTTCAGGGATCTCATCATGGGTCAGTCTATAACCAAGAAATTGGTCATCTTCTGTCTTCTACATCTAAAGTAAAAGTTGGAGTGCAATGGCATGTGGTTGATTTCTCCAGGTTTTGAGAGAGCTAAGTGCACGAGGGTGGGCAAATGTCAGGGGAAAGGCCTGTGGGAAGCTGGATTTGGGAATGGAAGGAAGGTATGCCAGGCTGCAGACTTTGATATATAGTCTAGAATATAGTGTTCAGAAGTAAATCTATAGACTTCAGAAGGAGACGAAAGTTGCAAGGAAGGGAGTCTGGATCCACATCTTAGAAAAATTCAGCAAGAAAAAATGGTTGAGGGAACTCTGAGAGGCCTCTTGTAGAAAATGCAGCATGATGCTGGTAAACACATCAGCCCCACGGCAAATCCTTCTTTGCATTTGGCTTCTTCCTTTGATTTTACAGAGGTTCAGGGGAAAAAAATACACCCACAAAACTACACCAAGCCAAATTTGATCACAGCTTGTTTGGCAATTATTGTATTCATGTATGCGTGAAATTTCTGATGGGAACTTCTCAGGGAGAGTTTCTGGCTAAATTATCATCATTTCTCTCCTAAAACTCTAAAAATGTTAATGAGGGTTGGTGCAAAAACTTGTAAATTTAAAATTAGATTAGTCCAATAGAAATTACCTGAAAGTGAGTTCCCTGTGACAAGCAAACCAGAAATCTCGTGAGAGCAGAATGTCAGTTTTCCCTCAAGAGTGGGGGTGGTGAACTCAGTTCTGCAACATCATAATCAAACCCAACTATCTGGCTCTGTCAGACAGGTGGAATATTTATCTACCTGCCACACATACACATGTTTCTACTCAACAGTAAACATAAGTGACGTAGAGGAAGAATCTATCATAAACTGTTTAGGAAAAAGAAAAAAAAAAAAGAAACAAATCCAAACCAACAACTTTAATGTTTCTCTTCTAGATTCAAATAAAAATATGTATATAAGAGCCACATTGTGAAATGAAATTTAAATAGATGTGGACACTTGGACTACAACCAGCATGCTGGACAGTGCTCACAAGGCTGTGCTGAGCTGTGACATGACTTTAGAGAGGAAAAAACAATACATGTTACCATTTCTGAAATGCTTTTGATGCCTTTATGAAGTGGCATTTGCAGTACAGGGTGGACAGAAACAGTGATACCCAAAGGCCAGGCAGCATTTCCACGGTTGCTGAAGTTAGATGGAGTAAAGTGGCTGTGGCTGAGCATCAGGGTGCCCAAAGCCTTGTGCCTGTCCTGAGACTCACCCCAAGGAGCAATGGCTGGGCTGGGCAGGACAAAGAGAAGACAAGCGGAGGTAGGAAAGAATAAGCAGGATTCTTTGGTGGCGTTCAGCCAGGCTGCAGTTTCCACAGTTCTCCCTAGGCAGCAGGTTAGCCTCTGCACTCCCCTCCTGCTCCGTGGAGGTGCAGTGAGCACTGTCTGGAGTTGCTGTACCATGAGAGGAACCTGTTTATATCATGTGGGTTAGAGCAACAAACCCGATCGAATTCCCCAAAGGGAACTGCCGTTTCTGAGGCTTTCAACAATCTGTTGGGAAGATATTTTTTCCCTTTGTCTTTCCTTCCTGTGTTCCTCACAATCTGAGCAGCATTTTAAAGAGCACTGCACAGACTGCAGAGAAAAGAGGAGAGGCTTTTCTCAGGGTGCCCCTTCCACCCGAGCAGAGCAGACACTGCACTTGTTTCTTTGGTGGGCTGAGAGGAATGGATGGAGACCTGCCTTTCTCCTTCCCTTGCCGAGCCAGACCTGGTCATGCAGGGAGGAAAGAAAATGAAACTCTCTGTTGGGATCAGGGGAGGGAGATGGGAATAACTCCTCTTCACTGTTATTTCCAGACCGAGATTAGCTAATTTCTGAGTGATGACGCTCCATTAGGCTTTGGGGAATCAGCTGTCCAGCCCTACACTGCCAGAAAATCAGTCCTTTCACAACGATCAACCTATTTTTAATTCATCCGCAGCCAAATCCTGGGGAACAGCTCTGTGTACACATCTATATGTGTGTGCGAGATAGTTATGAAAGACCTGTCTTTGACCTCCTCACTTTCAGCAGAAGGTTATTGTCTTAAATAGCACATCCAGCTCGCAATTCCCTTTGATCCTCTGAAACTTCAGCTCAGCCACCTGATATAATTTTCATCCCCCTCTCCAACTCCTTGCAATCCCTCCTCCCCATCCACCTCCCCCCAAACATTCAAAGACATTATAGCAGGAACTAATTTTGTCTGGACTATTATTAGATCATGAGATCAGGGCAACATAGAGGTCGTAAAATGTTTCATTCTCTCAGAATGGCCATCGTGCCCCTATCAGGTACCATAACGTTAGGTTTGCTTATTGTGCAGATTGCTTGAGTTGCAAATTGCACATTATCCAGCTTAAACACCTGGCATTTACATTCATTATAACCCTGACACCCCCCCTTTATGGCCTCCCGTGAGGGTCTTCCAATTGGTCAGAAGCGCAAATGAATGTTTTATGATTATGATGAATAATGCGAGGGGCTGTGGAGGGAAAAAAAAAAGGAAAAAGAAGAGAAAGGAAAAACAAGAATGAGATGTAGGCAAAGGAAGGGCCTTATAAAGCACTTTGTCAATGCAGAGCTTTTTGTCAGAGGTGTACAGTGATCCCTGTAGCTGGAAAACAACTCGATGTAGCTGAATAGAGCTAAAGCAGAAGTAAAGTAGTTTTCAGGAAGGGATAAAGATGTGTCTTCATTGAAAGAAGGTTGAAGGTGTTGGCATCCTGACACTACACAAAGATTTAGAGGGAGGGGGTTATATTCCTTGTGGTGTTCCTTGTTTCTCAGTGATTTCAGGCCAGTAGCTGCACATATTTCCATGCCTCAGTTTCCCCTTAAGCAAGCATCAGGAGTGGGTTTAGCAGCCACTTCTCCTCCTCTTCTGCTCCCCACCTGTCTCAGGGCCTTTGAACTGAAACAATCCCTTCCCCAGCCCTTCCAGACTTCATGCTTGCCCTGAGAAGAGGTTCTTGGAGACTTGCTGGTAACTGGAGCCAGATCTAGATGCAGTTTTGAGATGTGTGACTGTAACATCCAAATCAAGAGCTATTCTTCCAGTGTTTTCCTGCCTCATTTGCTGCCATGAGCAAGGGTCATAGCTTTGAATTAGGAAGCTGCAAACTAAATGTATGAAGCCATTTACTGCTCTACTTCTTGGGTATTTGGCTTTTTATTGTCTCCTTCGTTTCTGCTGTCAGTGGCTGCTGGGCCAACTCTATCTCAGGAAGTCACACTGCATTCTGAACCTGGGTGTTATATTTTCTATTTTATTTCTCAGACAAGACCTAGTTCCACTACCCTTATGCTGTTATGCCTCAAGATTGTTTTTCAAGGGGCAGCAGAAGGTGGACAGAGTTTATCTCTTGCCTCTGAGGCCATCTTCAAAGCTGAAGAGTCTTGACTATAGTTGGTTTTTTTTCCAGGAAAGCTGTAGCTATTTTGTGATTGACTTCAGTGGGGCCAGAACTTCAGAGCTTATTTCCTAGACTGTGGTCAGACAGAAAAGTTGGAAAAAACAGCCTTTCTCTTGTGGGACTTTCATAGCCTAACAAGAGCCTGGAAATTGCCTCTGGGTTTGCTAGTGCCATGTCTTCCCTCAGGAGGCACACAGAGATCATTCCAGGATGCTCCAAGCAAGGAGGAAGGAAAAAAAAAAAACCAGAAAAAAACCCCCAAAACAAAACAAAAAGTTTAAATGAGACTCCATGTCTCCAGAGATTGTTTCTGTGGCTTAAATGATTTTAATTAATAAATAAATAAATGGGATTGAAAGTTGCCCGGGAGAGAGTCTGAGGTTCTGAGATATTTTTAACCCCTCACTCCTCCCCCCCCGATGTTGTTTTGCTTCATCTCTGAGCAGGATCTGCTGGTTGCTGGGTGCTGTTGTGTGCATCTCAGTCTGGACTAATGAGACTTTCGTGTGATGGAAAGCTCAGAGCAAGGGCAAAGATAGATTTGACTATTGTGTTCCGGGCTTGTGTGCATTGTAGGGTACCAGCTGGGCAAGGGAGGGTGATTTTTAAGGGCTGGTTTTGTTACAGCCTCACAATTTAGAAACAATCAAGCAGCATACTGATAATGAGAGTTTTTAAATGCAGTCTTGGGGTCTGCACAAGACTGAACTGGTCGAATAGCAAATTGCTCTGTGTTGCTTTCTCTCACATTGTCTGTGATAGTTCACTTATTCATGATGTGCACTGAGCTCAGGGAAGCCACATGTCCAGCCTAAAACCATACAGAAAAAACAAGTCAGTCTTCTAAGACCCAAGACGAAAAGACAGGAAGATTTGCCAAAGACTAGCATGACATTTAGGATGGAGAGAAAAGACACTTCTGAAAGCATTCTGCCTGATCTCTTTGCAGAGAGCAAGGCTTAGAACAAAAGGATAGATGTGGGCTGCTGTCCCTTACAATGGACACGTATCTGTCTGCAGTTTTGTAGTCTGTGTGGTTCATAACCTAAGATCTCTCTGACTAAAACATAAATCTTGCTTGGTAGCAGTGGAGGATTCATGTCCTTAACAGAAGCAGAAGTGGGCTCTAGCCCAGAGGGTGATTGAATCAGCAAGGAAGCCCCGTGCCCAGTCTTACAGGGTTGTCATCATACTGCAGCCTTCAAATCTACGTATTCTTTAATTTTTCAAAATAGCTCTTTAATTGAATTTTCAGCCGTTGATGAAAACATACCCGTTGCCCACTACAGGCATAATGAGACCAATTCTTCAGTACTCTTGACATATCAGTTTCCTATGGCAAAGTCCTGCAACACTCAATAGGAATGAAATCATCAGGATTTTATAGAAACAACTCTGGGAGGGCATATAATCCATTTGATAATGTTTTGATCTTATGGATAGATAGCTCTGGATGTTTCGATACATCCTAAAGATTTTTCTAGCATCATATGCAATTCAACCCTATAGATGTGTGGACATCCAGGTTTCTTCTCTCCTATATCTGTAGACAGCATGGATATCTGTTATACACAAAATAGCTACGTAAGTGAAAAAAATTAGTCCAGGGGAGAACGGTGCTTTGTGTGTCATCAGTTACTTGAAAATTACACTTGTGTAGTTTACTCTTGCTAGAACTTCTTGATCGAATACACTGTCTATTCCTACCTTCATTTTGGTGTTACAGGACAAGTGCTAAAATCCACTTAAGGGGTAAGTACAGAATAACCCGAATTTCTTCCCAACTTTGTTCCCATGCTGTTGCCTTTTGCCTGGAAGCGTGAGGGTTATTTCCCTAGCATTTCTAATCTGAGACAGTGCAACTGTGGATGTTCTCATTATGCACAGAAATATCTAATCCTGTTTGGAATTACGGTAAGGTCTTGGCTTTCGTGGAACCTTGTGGCAGTTTGTTGCACAGGGTAATTATGCAGTGTAGTTAAAAAATAAATAAAAATCTTTTGTCGGCTTCAGATTCATTCCCCCTTTCAGCTTGCTGAGACTCTCCCTCAAACTGGTAATATATGCATATATATTTTATGCAGGGTTTTCACAGAAAGACTGCTGATCGTGGTTTCTTGGAAGAATGATGATTGTGCTTTCTGGTGTCACAAATTTCTTTCTAGGTACCTGTTTCTTCATCTTTTGGGAACGTGTGTTTGCCTGAATATCCTTGCCACATTAAAAAAAAAATAGATTTAGTTGCACATTCAGTTTAGGTAACAGTATCCCAGAGTTGCAGGTGATTAAATTTAAAAAAAAAGGATTTGAAAGAATATGCAAAAGGGTCGATGCTGCTGGGCAGTGTATCTGGGAACATGATGGATCTTCCATCAGTAGGGGATGTTCACATGAAAATTGGATTGTGTTTTAAGATGAGACAAAATAGAGGGACATGATGCAGACACTATAGTGTAAGATCCTATGAGAACACTTTATATATGATGTCAGACTAAAAACTACAGTGTATCCTTGTATTCCTAGTGTCTTAAAATAGAAGGAATATTTTTGCTTATTATTTTTAATTAATTTAACCCTAATTCCAAGTTGTTGAGCCATTTTTTTCCCAGTCGTTACTGGCTGGCAATTTTTTTTGTTGGTTAGAGTTTTTTGGTCATAAAACATTACTTTAAATTAAAGTGTTGCAGAAGATGTTGTTCAGAATATATTCCCCTTGAACTGAGTAGGATGTTATCAGATTTTAAGTTTTCTATAGGAAATGAGTCAATAAACCTGATGCTACAAAATAGAAAGTAAGATCTTTTTAGGGGGAGTTTTCACTATTCCTAAAGGACTTGAGAAACTGGGTGTGAGTCTCTCTTGAATGTTATGATGTGGCTCAAAATATTTAGGGATGGCTGATAGTTTCCTGTTAAATTCTAACGTGTTGAGAAATGAGACAAAGATGGAGCCTGTGGAAGGAAGTGGAGTTCTTTTCACCCTTAGTGATTTATGCTAGCTGACGTCTTCAATTATAATTCAAATTTGCAATTTCCTCTTAATTGTTTTATAGAATCAGTATCTTCAGACTACCTTTTTCATGGCTACATGTAGGGCAGTTCTCTGACTCCAAACCTCTCTTTAAAGTTTGCCCTTTCTCAGCTGTACTCTTCCCTAACTTTATCTGATTCCTGCCTTGGTATCTGCAAGGGGCTGGCATTGTGTGAAGCTACAGGAACACAAAAAGTTGCCACTCATAAAATGATTTTCAAACATGAGAAACATAGCATTCAATTTTCCTGTCCAGAGCTGCATCCTTAAGTTGGCATTGATAAATCAGCTCTTTATTTGGTGTCACAGAAGCCAAGTCCAGGAAGATTTCCTGATGCTTCTGGAACTCTCCCTCTCCATCTGTGTGGTGGATAGACCTCTTCCTGCTGTGAACCACAAAAGAGCTGCACCACAGATGTTGGGGACTGGCACAGACCTGGTGGTGGAAACCAGCTCAAGCTGGTGGGGCTGGGACACTTTACACCAGTTGAGGGTCAGCAGGGAATGGAGCACCTTTTTGGGACTCTCATTTTGGACACATTCAGCTCTTTTCTCACAGAATTTCTTAGCATCCCCTTATTTCCTCCTCCCCTCCAAAAGAAATTTTAAAAATCCCGAACTACCAGAGTGATGGTCTGCCTCGCCCTGTCCTCCTCCTCCTCCTTGCCCAACTAGATCATGCTGTGAGTCTGCAGAAGTTTAGCAATAATTAGTGCCAACCTCTAGCTGCTCACTGCTTGCTGGGAATCCGGGTTGTCAGCTCCGCCTGTCACAGGGCTGTGAGGAAATGAAGCATTGGGAGGCACAGAGATGTGGGAAGGAGGAGGAGAGATGTCCCCGCGCTACAAAGCACATTGCTATTAAAGTGTCAGTTTTTTGGTTTACTGTTGCAGTTTGTGTGAAGAGTTTATGGATCAGCAGATAACAGTAATTATCACAGAGACTTTTCTGCTAAAGTCTAATCTAACCTTTTATAGTTTTGTACCACAGGGCATCCTTCTCCTCACTCCGCCCCCCCCACCCTTATATTTTAAGAGCTTATTGGGTGATTTTATTTTTTTTTTTTTTTATGGCCTTTAAATCATCAAAGTTGACATCAGACACCTTCACACAAAAAAAGGATGCATAGATTAATTGAATGAGGGGGAGGATGGTAGGGTTTTATTAATAACACCAATCTAGAGAGTTTATTGTAGCAAAACCCAGGAACAGATTAACTGCATTAGAAGAAAAGGGAGGGGGGAGTAAGGAAGAGTGAAGAAACTCAGAAATGTTAGTCAAGGTGAGATGCTGTCCTCAAATTTAAAGCATTTGAAAATTTATTGAATAACATTCAAGCCTTGGAAATACTGGTCCCAATCTGGAATCATTCTGCCAAAGACAATGCCTTTACTCTCAGTTGGGGAACAGAATGGGAAGGCTTATCCAGTAAAAGTCAGAGTGAAGAACAATTGAAAAAAAAAAAGTAAAAGTCATCACCAAAATTGTTAGAAAGCATAGAAAAAGTACCACAAGGCAACTTTTTAACAGTTCTT
>VXAD01008426.1:860995-1001135 GCA_013399195.1 Dicrurus megarhynchus | reverse complement strand
TAAAAAAAAAAAAAAAAAGAAAGTCTTTGGGGTAGTGTTGTAAACCTTACTGGGGTATCTTGTGCTTTTCTTTTGCTGAAACACAATTTTTCAATGAAAATATCTGAAACACTTATAAAACATGATGTGTCATTTTAACAGAGGGACAAAGATTTTCATTATTTTTATTTCTGCCTTCACAGACTTTGCTGTGCAAGCATTACAAAGAGGTCCTGATGGAGTTAAACTCTCAGTTTATATTACTTTTTCCCCCTTCTCTCTCTCACCACTCCCACTTCTCCAGAAGAACACAAAGGGAAAGAAGTATCTCTGGAAACTAATAATGCAAGAGAGTAGGGGTGCATTTTCCTTTCCCCACCCTTTGTGTTTTCCTTCGAAACACTTCAGAACTGTCAACACAGGATTTTATTTCATTTGTTCACTGTTTCATAATATGGTAAAAGTCATCCCAAAAAGGAGTGTTTATTTCTGTTTGCTTGAGTATATGTTTTTGACAAGCTCCTGCTTCACAATTGCGATGTGGTGTTTTGGAGACAACACGCCAATAATCAGAGCCCCCAGTTCAGTAAGCATGGTTCAGACATCTAGGAGGAGCTGAGAACTGCTCTAAAGAGCTTTCATATTCAACAGGGAAGGCTGGAAATACTACATGTTGAGGTGGAAGGTTGATGCACAATGGGCAAGACACCAGGTCAAGTTGATGCTTGCGGCATGAACAAGACTGACCGTCTTAAAAAAATGCCAAAGATGCTCAGTGAACAGCATGATCCACAGCTATCTGAAGTGCTTCAGATCTCAGAGAAAAATCACAGCCAAGCTCTGTCAGTTCTTTGGGACCCTTGAATTTCTGGTCTTTTGTCAAACCACCACACTTGGTTTAATTTTTGATCATGTTTCTAAACAGGCTGCTGATAAGGTGATATGGTGATAAGGGTGAATGGTGTTGGATTGGAGCAATATCTTTTGCATGCAAGATGTTAAGCTCTTCCATTGAGGTGTAAGTTTTCTTCCTGTGATGCTGACAGCACAGACTTAGGCTGGGGGCAACTACTTACTATTTCAGTGGGGAAAAGGAGAAATAACCCAAAATGGGATACACTGTCATTGACCCCTTGTAAGAAGAAGCAATAGTTAAAGAATTACACAGAGAGAACTGAGAAAGAAAATACTACAATACTCTTGAGGGTTAAATTGTTTCATGTTTAAGGTACCAGCCTGAGATTTGGGAGATCTAGTCCCTCTTTATCACAGTCCCTCCTTTACCTTTGTGCTTGGTTTCTATTTATAAAATGAGGGGATGTTTCAGCATGGACATATTTGGATTTTAATACCCTAAAGAGCAAGGTTCCCCTGGACAGAGTAAGTCCATACAGCAACTCAGGGAGCTTCTCTATTTTGTGTTTTCTCTTGTCTCCATGCTGGACAGGCAGGATTACAGGTCTCCAGAACTATTCTGTTGAGGTACAAAGTACCAGCTGAAGTGTAATTTCCTGCAGGGACATCAAGAAGAGTCATGAAAAGGGAATACCGAGGCAAGCTATAGTCTCTGGAAGACCATGTGGGGAAAAAAAATCTTTTAATTTATTTATTGTTAAAGAAAAATAATGGCATTGGGCAGCAGGCAATTTTAAGGGTATAAAACATGCCAGGGGGATGTGGATGGTGTTTTCCTTCCTGCCTGAGGAGTAGTGTGTATAGTTACAGTCTTGGTGCAGAAACCCATCACTGGTGCAAACATGTCCTGCTCATCACCTAAATGATGGGAAATGTCCTCTGTGTACTGGTCTTCCCCTGGTGCTCAGCACAAGGATGAACTCCCCTTGGAGGAATTTTAAATGACTAATTGTATCATATTCCTGGGTGCCAGGCACTTCACTTCTTTTCTCCTACCGTTCATCAAAATAGAAAAAAAAAAAAATACCCAACCCAAAACCACAAAAAAAGCCCCAAAACAAAACCAAAAACAGCCACATAAAAAAAAAATAAAAACCTCAAATTTTCACCTTCTTCCTTAAAGTATGTGAGTCCAGCCTTTTTCATCCTAAAATGACAGAGAAATGGCAGGAACAGTGAACATGAAATGTAACAGTTCACTTAGCAGGAGAGCAGGCTCCTGGTGTTTGAGGTCTCTGAGAAGCCTCTGTCAAATGGCAGATGTGGCACTGGTGATCAGGCTTTGCTCTTGCTGGATTTAGCACAGTCAGAAGATTTGGACTGTTCAAGTCAACTGTGAAAACAAAGTTTCCTTTTTCTGTTTTGTTCTAAATCTGAGGAGAGAGGAAAATAAAATGCCCGTCTTCCAGATACACTGAAGGGCAGTTTTATTTATGTCATAGTGGGAAATATTTTCATCTTGCAGATCCTTCTCTGGATGCGTCAAATTTTGACATTGTTTTTATAATCTCTGTCCCTTTTCTTTGCCCCTCGGCAATATTGACTATTGTTTATCTAAGCTCTTCCTCAGTCACCTGAATATGTGTTTCAAAGATTGAATTTCTTCCCCAGAAGTAGCTCTATTCTATTTTCTCTAAAAACTGGGAGGAAATTGCTTCCAGGAGGGTATGTGGCAGCTTGGATTGCAAAGGCTACCAGCATCTTCTTTCTCAGGCTCCACAATACATAGCCAGAGATGCCATTATTGCTACTGGACTTTTCATTTCTGAAATTAACCATGTAACCAGAGGCAGTAGCTCATTTCATGGCTTTGCTGGGAAGCGAAGGAGCCAGGGATGGATATCCAGGCATTTTAGCCACATCTGCAAATTGATTTCAGCTCTTGCTCTGGAGTTTGCAGCTGGCCTTTGGCATCTGGAATAGCATTTGCTGAGGAGTATCCAGCACAAATTAAGGACTCTGAATATTTTTCTTTGGACATTCTCTTTGCAGGAGTACTTTTTTACTCTCAGAGAATGCAAAGGAAGGGAGGGAGGGTGACTTCTCAGACCTCTTGGCACTTCCTGCAACGCCACTTGCAAGCCTTTTAGCTCCATGCAGTAGCCTTTTGGGGGTACAGACTTTTAACCTCCATTTAGAATTAGGGACAACAGAGCTGCCTAGAGGTGATATCAGAGACATGGTATAAATGCTTCTGTGTATGGTTTGACACTCACAGGGCACAGAAAGGCCTTAGGTCTGATGATTGCAGATCTCAGAGGATCTGTGGAGGTGTTTGAGTTTAAGCACTCTCGTTTTGAAAGTTTTGCCCTATGAGATTTGACAAAAGCGGTGCTGCCAAGTTGGTGATGGGAACAGACACAAAACCAAAGTCTGGCTCTCCAGATGTCTCCCTTAAACATCAGCTACATTGCCTCTCTTCTGCTATGGTACAATCATGCTTATGGCAGCCTACAGGGTTATGGAAAAGTGCAGAGATTTTCTGCTGAACATGGCTAAGAGAAACTACATCTTGGGAAACCGAGTAGGTTAAGCCAGTGTTTCCCCCCCTCTTCATTTTAGACACCATGATATCTGCTAACAACAAAGAAATCAAAACCATTTTTTTTTTCCCCCCCAGGGAAATTGGTGTCTTTGAAGGTTAAGATGGGACAATAGAAAAATGAATGAAATAAAATGTTGGGGAAAAAAACCTGATAATCTGAAGGCTTTGCCCCAGAAATATTTTTAAATAAATAAAACCATGACCAGAAGTTCCACATCAGTTCTGTTTCCCACTGCTCTGAGGAGTCTGTGATCTCAGCTGTTAAATGTTAAAGGCAGGGAGATGTCAGCCCCATAGTATGCATCTGCCCCCTCACTGTCAACTCTCTTCTCTAGCCAGTGCAGGAAGCCATGCAGCATCTTTCTGGTCAGGAGGGAGCATAATATTCTATATATAAACATAGTGGTTCAGGAACCCCCCTCTGCAGTGGCATTTAGGAGCTGGAAACCCCTTTAAATACCAGTGCCTCTGAGGACCATTCGGTCTGCAAACAGCAGACAAACTAGTTAACTCTTGGCTTTGTGTTCTCGGACATTCCATTTAACACCCTCCTGTACACCTGCAGCAGCCAGAGCGCTGAGAAATGGTCACCTTCACCCTGCTGCTTCTGCCACTGCTCACACCCCATCATCCCTCCTAAGACTGGCATGAACTTAGCCACTGTGGCCAAAACCTTGTAGGTTTCTCCAAGACTGTTCATGTTACTGACCCCGGAGCAAATTCATCCCGGCATTGTTGCCTCATACAGGGGCAGATTCCAGGCTTCCCAGATGATACACCCCACAGGTTTTGTCTGAGCTCAGCCTTCTGCCACCATCTCCACTAGTCCCCCCTGGAAATTTCCACTGAGAAACAGAGAATCCTTGCTGTTAATATTATTGGTGCCAAGAGTCTGGTTAATTTCTTCTGGCTGCAGGTCTCTGCTTCAGTATGAAGAACACTGGAAAATAGTATGGAATCTGTGAGTGTCCTGGAAAAGAACAGGCCTTTTACAGTTTAGTTAGATAAACAAACTTATTTGAATCCTTTTCCACCAGCCTAAAACTTCCTGGAGACAGATTTCATTAAAAGGGGGGAAAAAAATAATTCTTGTTTGTGTCTTTCAAGTGTCTTTTTGCAACAATAGTACACTGAGGGAAAAGGCTTTTCCATCACTCCACACCTCTTGATTAGTTTGGATTATCAATACATCCTGATTATCTACATGGAATTGCTTCAAGAATTATCAGAGGTGACATTAAATTGATTAATCCAGTAAAGCTTTTCTTGCAATTAGATTCATCCTATTTCCAATTACCTAAGCACTTGCCTGGTATTTTCTGTGGTGGAAGAGGAATCACTGAGATGCTCTTGTGTGCTGGGTGCACTTTTTCCCCCTTTGCAGGGGAGTTTATCTCAGAAATAGAAAATCACAATTCAGTGCTGTGTTTCCAACAATGAGAGGTCAGTGCTTCCAGACCTTTCAATGAGAGGGGCAGAGTTGAAAAAAATACCAGCTCCAAGTCAAAGTTGTAGAACATAGTCAAAGTTATCTTTTGACAAATCCGATTCCCCTATGGTATTTTTGGTGATTTCCCCTTGGAAAATGCACCAGTCTCCAGGCTTTCCTGTACTATGTTTTGAAGATGGTCACTGCTGCTTCACACCAGAGATGTTCTGTGTTTGACTTGCTGGTTTATGATGCAGGAGATTTCTGGCTGCTCCCGGGACAGTGTTTCCATGTGAATCACCCTTTTCTGACTCTGCTGTGCCATCCATAAAACATGGGCAACAACATTCCCAGTGTTTCCCTACTTTAATCTGGTCCCTCTTGACAGTAAGTTCTTTGACTTCAGAGGAGCTGCACTGATTTACACCAGCGGAAAGTCTGCCTTGGAAAGTTTTTGATGTGTTTTCCAGCTCTGTGGGTGAAGAACACACTAAGTTTCCCTGAAATTAAAGGTGAGGGTGACTAGTTGGCTGTGTAAGAGCGGAGTTCTTGTGAGATGCCCTTCTCAAAGGGGGGAGAGCAAGCTGTTTTGCCTCAAC
This sequence comes from Dicrurus megarhynchus, assembly GCA_013399195.1. NCBI lineage: Eukaryota > Metazoa > Chordata > Aves > Passeriformes > Dicruridae > Dicrurus > Dicrurus megarhynchus. The sequence goes on along the minus strand of VXAD01008426.1, from coordinate 995,668 downwards.
CCCATGCTGTGTGTCTTGTGTACAAACCAGGACCTGATAGAGTGAGATGCTTATCAGCTGAAGTGAGAGAACAGGAAGAGCAGTGTAAGCAGTAGGAGGGAATCTTCACAACAGCTTTGAAGGAAACACATTTGAAATATAATGAAAGGTCTCATTGGGCTGTAAAAAAATAGAGAAAGGGAGAGGAAACAGCAACCAACCCTGCTGTTGTATTGTCTTGTTAACAGTGTGTCACCAAATTTAGCAGAAGGAAGCTTCTCCCACACATCTCCCCTCGCACAACTGCAACTGTCACAACCTCCCGAGCTCTGAAGCACAGCTTTGATCCTGTGCAGCTCTGCCCCAGTTCTGCAGCACACAGAAAAGAGAAGAAAGGGGAATCACCTAGCAGATTTTCTGGGGGAATGAAGAACACCGTTGCCAAGACAGGGTTAATTGCCATGACAACAGCACTTCCCCAGAATCTTTCCAGTCTCTGTCAGAAGGGCCCCCCTCCTCGTGTCCTCCTCCCCTCACTGCATGTGTTGTGTTAATCTAATTTGTTCAGCTCAGTGGCTAAACAAATAACTGCAAACCTGGTGCTCATTCAGATGCATGGCAAGAGGGGGCAGCTCTCCGAAATGATATTTACTTGGTTATCTGATGATACACAAGTTGTGTAAGAAAGGACAAGGCCTGGGAAGAGAGCAGACGGAGAGCAAGGTGATATAAAAGTGAAGGGGCTCCTTAAGTGCAGACTGATTTGTGACTGTGTCCTGCTGCGGTTGGGCAGATTGTACGGAGCAAAGTTGGTCACTGGAGCATGATGTGGAAAGGCTGTAGAGGAAATCTGCTTCCAAGGATTTCCACTGAAGTCCCAGCAGCAACTGACAAAACTGATAGAGAAAAAGAGAAATGTTTTCTGGAATCACTGGGTCCCAGAACAGTTCTTAGAACAAAATCTGTTCTAGTCAAGACCTGGGCCTCTTTGTAAGATGTCTGATCCAAAGAAATGTTTGGCCTTTTCAGTTTATTTCCTTGTTTAATAATTACACTTGTGACTATGAAACCTGATTCCCTCCTTTCAGGACATTTTTGAGTTCCCAGAAACCCTCAGGAATGCTCAGTCTTTCACAATTATGTCATTTGGTTGGCCTAAAATTTGAGAATTGGCTATGAAAGGAAAAGTTTCTACCCAAAAGGTGTTCTTTGCCTTGATTTGCAGAGATTGAGTCTTAGATTTAGCCCAGAAAATCAGAAGTGAGCTGCTGGGTCCCAGCCTACACATGGCTCAAACAGTCTGTGACCATGCATCTTACACGATGAGCATCACTTCTAAAGCATTAATGTTGCCTCTTGGATACAGCAGATCCCTCCTAAGAAGCAAGGCAGAGAAGTACGTGGAGGTGCAGGGCATAGAATTGGGCACCTACATGCAAAAGTTGTCTTGCACATTGCTAAGTGCCTTGAGCATCTGTTTCCAGAGTGGAGGGTGCAGGCAGCTCCTCACCTCTCAAAGTCTCTCCTATGTCCTTATCTGAAGCAAAGCTTTTGCCAATGAACATGAATTTCCACATAGATTCCCTAGAACCAGTTATATTTCCAACCAGGCTGGGGAGCTGTAATTGTAACCAGCCCATCCTCAGATTTCAAATTATTTTCCTGCTATGTCTGTGCTCCCTGGATGCAGGGCAATCTGAGGGACAGGGAACAAAACCCTGAGAGTCACGTACTCCGCAACCTCTGCATCAGCTACCTGCACTTCCTGTGCATCTGTTTCTCCTGCTAGCATTGCCTGCTTGGCTGTTATGCTCAGGGTGTGCATTCACTGGAGTCCCAACAGGTGTTGCAGCAGAGTCTTATGTATTATTAGCAATAAATAGCAGACCACTGCTGCAAAATGCTAAATATGTTTTGTTTTCCTTAACTTCACTAAGCAGAAGGAACACCTATTAGCTCCAGTCTGTTCAGACCTGTAAGCAAGGGCTTTCTTAATTTAATTTTAATTCTTCTCCAGTTAAAAATGATGGCTTGTTAGAAACACTGCACATGCACATAAGATTCAATGCCTCTCTTAGGGCTAACATGTCCACATTGTTACAGTAGTCTTACATTTTAACAACAAGGTCATCCATTCCACCATTTTTGAAGGAAATTAAAAAGCTGAAAAACTTTTGGCCTTGGAATGGTTGTTTTTTAGTGCTTGTGGTTTGGTTTTTTACCTGCCAGAATTAGAGCAGTGCTCTCTGAGACCCTAGTTTGTTTAGAGGTGGCTCTGTTTTTGGGAAAAAGAACTCTGAGATGATACTTCAGCAGTCCTCCTTTCCTCCTCTCAGCATTTTCAGGTCATTTTTTCAATCTCCTCTTTCTGTATTTCTCCAATTATGAGAAATTTGGGGAAGATACAAAAACTTCTCTGCAAATCTCCTGCTCCCCTTCCTTCTTTGCAGCATGGGATTTTCCATCTCTGGCTTCATATAGAGAGTGGTGACCAAAACATCAACATGCTAATCTCAGAGCCCCGGGCCATTTTCCTTACTGTTGCTAAAGAACACAGCCCTACTGGCTGTGCCCTGAAGCTCTTACAGCAAGGAGCTGAATTTTGATACTCCCTTTCCTTCTCTTGCCCTTTTTTTTTTTTCCTCCCCTGCCTTATTTTATAATTATATTTATTTGAAATTGAATTTTAAAGGTTCAGTCCCCAAAGCAGTGAGATGTAATTTCTGGTGGATATTAAAACTGTATAAAACTGCTCATATATCCCCTCATGAAGAACAGCTGGTACTCAGAGCGGAGGAGAGAGAAAGAGACTGACTCTACCATTCTTGCCAGCTATGCAAAAAACCGATAATAATAAATAAAAACTTATTATTTCCCCTTGAAAAAAAAAAAAAAAAAAAGAAGCCCGAAGTTACATGAGGCATAAAAGTTTGCTGTGTAGATTATAAACAGATATTCAAACGTATAATTTAAAGTATTGCCATTTAATTCAGTACCATGATACTGCCTTGTGCTGGTGGAAGGTCTAGCATGGAACAGCTGAAGCTGCTCCTGTCTGACAGTGCAGGCTAAGGGACAGCTGTGGGTCCTCAGTGCATTTTGTACAGTGGAATTCAAGGCCACATTTCTGTCCAGGATCCAGATAGTGATGCCTGTACTTTTAGTTAATCTCTTTCTCAAAGAAGCATTGAAACACAAGGATGCCAATAAAACTGAATTGTGTTAACCTGCATGGAGATGACAGTAAGGCCTAGGGTTTACACAGAGACACAGACACAAAATAGAAAAGGACATGAAATACTGGGATAGAGATAAATCAGTGGTGGTGTTCATTTGATCTGACTTTAGGTCCATTCAGTGTAGGCTTCTATTTCTCAGTTCCCTTCATAGTTAATGGAGAGGTAGGAAAGACAGATGGCGAGTTTTAGGGCATGACTCGTGTTGGCCTTGAGCAGATACCTGTGTTTAGTTGGATAAATTGCACTCCAGACTGGTGGGGCTCTTGGTTCCATCCCCAGTGGCTGTGAAGAGAGCCATGGTTGAGACCTGCACAGGCTGTGTGCTCTCATTGCTGACAGGTAATTACATTGGCTGATACAGCCAGTGACCTGCTCAGTGTTTCAGTGGCAGAGACAAGAAAGGAGCTCAGGTCCCTTGAATTTGAATTCTGTGTTCATCCTTCACCTCCTTCAACAATGGGGAAATTTTTTTTCTGGTTTGGAGTAGTGGTTATCCTGTACATTTTTCCTATACAGATGCAGGGTTTTGGATTTTTTCCCCGTTTCTATTGCTTTCCAGCTAAATTAATGAGATTCAGTTTTCACTGAGAAAGCAATAGAAAAAAAAAAGTGGCCTCAGTGGCCAAATACCCCCTTAGGGTAAGGGCTGAAACATCTTCACTGGCCCTTCTGGGCCACAGGGCCATGAACATGACTTGGAAAGGACAGATTCCCAGAGGGTTGTGCAGAGGGCTACTCACCTGATCAATAATTCATTACGTACAATTTGTAAATAACTGAGTGGAAAATATCCTTTCTTTTCTTCTAATCATTCCAACTAATCTGCTGATCCAGAGAACAGACAGGTTGACAGGGAATGTTATCTCACACTCCAAATGTAGGAGGAAGAGGTCAGGCTTCTTTTTCAAGTCTCACCTCATAGACTTTGGATGCATTTTGGTCCAGGTGGTGTTACTTGAGCCGCTTGTTTGGCTCCAACCACAGCCTGATCTCCTTGAAAAAGTGCTCCCAAATCACTGACAATCTCACTTTTTTCACTTTTTTTTTTAAATCTCAGCTCTTTGCTCTTGTACAGAGGCCTGTGGAAATATCATATTCTACCCAATGCAACCATGGGTGAGGTATTAATGGGTGGAAAATTCAAAGATAGCAACAGAACAGCCTCTGGTGTGGTGGATAAGGGTGTACTCTGTCATTCTGCAGCCATAGTCACATCTCTCAGCTCCTGTTTCACCTTTCCTTTGCCTCATCTATTTTGACTATATGTTCTTGGATGGAATAGCTCAGTTACCACTACCATCACGATATTGAAACACAGTCTGCCCCATATTACCGAGGAATAGTAGGAGTCCCTTCCTCCTCCACATATGCATGCATTTCCTGCTGAAAATGTCAATATTCTGCAGAAACCCGTCTGTTTTCCAACCAGTCTTGTAAGATTTCATTACTGTAGGACAAAAGACAGAAGGAAAAAGGAACTTTTTGGCTTTCCAGCCAACATGCTGTAGCAGGAATGTAAGGGTGAGAATTTTGGAGCTCAGTGTTGAAAACAAATGCTCAGCTTTTTGACATTAAGCTGATGGTCTCAACTTAGACCAGAGGAGAGAAGTAGGATCTGAATGAGATGCTCTTCCTGGCATTTATGTGGTTCCACACAAACTCCATAACAGAGAGCAGCCCTGGTGTTCAGCATGTCAGTTCTTGTGGCCCAGCAGGGTTACTCTTTGCCCTGTCTCACAAGAAGGGTGATGATTTAATTTGTGTGTGATAGTGTTGCTCTAACCTGACACAGAATTGCAGGATCATTTAGGTTAGAAAAGACCTTTAAGATGGAGTTCAACCATTAGCACAGCACCTCCAGGTCCACCACACAACCATGTCCCTAAGCCCCATTTTTACCCATCACGACCGTAAGAGCTGCCTGTGGCATGCTTTGCCCGTTCCTAGGCCCCTGGGAGAGCTGTTTTCCTCTTCCACCATTTAAGTCAGAATAGAAGATGCAAGGCAATGTGAAACCTCATGTCTCACCCTCTGCTACCAAACAGTAAGACTGAGCAGTGTACAGTGTACTTGTATTTAAATATCTGTGTATTTCCATACACAGGAGCAAGAGTACAGTGACAGAGATAAGGCATCATTTGCCCTTTGGATTCCGGTCACCTGACCTTATTTTCTGTGTGATTGATCTAGAAACGCATCATAATATTTAATTAGAAATACACAGGAGAAATTTTTATCATCAACAATGATACAAAAATATCAACTTGCTTCTTTATTCCCTTTGTTTTCTTGGAGAAGTTAAACTGTAAATTAATACCAATTTAGGTTTTCTGAGAAATCTTGCTGTGATGCATATCTTGCAGTGACCTAAAGAAGCTCACACTGGTTTGAACTCTGCAGCCCCTGGTAGAAAATGTTTAATTACCTTTATTTTGCCAAAAGCAGAGCTGTTTATCCTGCAGTTCTTGGAGATCTCTTGGACTCCCTCTGGTGGCTCATCTACTACGATGTGAAAGGAAGGGAAAGAAAAGTTGTTTACTCAGCTTTCGTGCTGCTGCTGTGGTTTGCATTAATCTCTCTTAGTATTTCCTAGGACTGTGTCATCCTCTCTCTGCCTAGTGCTTCTCAGTCAAAACTCAGTGAGGGTGCAATGGGCTCAAGGTATTTTAATGCCTAGTTAGTGGGAACAACAAACATAATCTTCAATTCCCCACGGCATTAAAAATAAAGAAATAAATGTCGCCATGCACATGAATGCCCAGATGTTTGCATCAGTGCCTGGGGAAATCTGCTGGATAGCAAACCTGTAAGGCGGGACCCGGGTTACTCCTGCACTACTCAATCTCTTACTGCCCTTTTTCACAGTGAGATGTTCCTGTGGTTTGAACACCAAATGAAGAACATTACCCATGTACTCAGACAATCTTGGAATTCATCTTGACATTATACAGATAAATATAATTTAATTTTGTTTTGCTGAAAGGAACTTTCTTTGTGGAAATGAAAAACACCAGTGTTATTTGCAGCACAGCTGTTTCGCTTTGCTTGATACTTTTCCTTCCTAGTTTTTAAGTCAGCTCTTTTTTGTTGTTCTGTTTTTGTTGGTTTTGCTATTGTTGTCTTGGTTCATTGGTTTTGTGACTTTTCTTTTCCTTCTGGCTGGTTTCACATGAAACTGGATGCAGTTTTCTGTCAAACCCATCCTGTGTTGTGCATCTGAGCTCAGATATTGGTGAGTCTGGCTTGAATCTGGACACAAAATCAGTGCATTCAGAGAGCTATTAAAATATTCTTGTGATAACTTCTCTTTAGTTCTATGGATGCCAGTTCAGTCTTATCCATGATAGCAGCCTTTACACATCTCAGAAACTAGGATAACTTTTCCTGGTGCAGACACAGATGCAACAGTAAATCTGTTCACAGTACAGAGACAGCCAAAAACTCCCTATATGGGCTCAGTGAGACATCAAGCTGGCTGGAGTAGCTTCATCTGCATCATGGCGAGGATCAGGGATCTTCTGCTTGTAGTGTTGCCCACAGAATTCTCCAGCACAAATCAAGCTTTTTCCATGTGCCCACTCAAGATGAGCCTCAGGGATGATATTTGTTTAAATGTCTAAAAGACAGATATTCACATCTGAAATTATTATCTCCACCCCTTCTGTGGTCCATGGAGGGAATGAACAGCCTCTCTGTCCTTGAAATAATCATATTAAGCACTTGGGTCCAGTGACAATCCATTCAAAATTATTTATCTGTAATGGGATGAGTATCTCAAATTCAGATGTTAAAGATTTAGATGTCAAGAGCAAAGTACCTCAGAAGGGCACAGTGCTTGTATTTAGGACAAAAAATGACTTTTCCCTTTTGGTTCAGGATGGAGTGGAAAGTGTAAAATACATTTTTCATTAAATCTGCTCTATATGGCCAGAATTTAGGGTTGTGTGATGCATCCTCGAATAAGAGCATGAGCTGGTAAAACAACAAGTGTTCAGGGACAGCACTGAGAAGGAAGAGATCTGCTCAGAATGTGGCTTCCTTGGTGGTCCACTTAGCATGTCTGTGACAACACCTTAAGTGCCAAGAAAGGATGGCAACCTGCTGTAAAGGACTGTCATACCCTATGGGACTTGGGTCTAGGCCCAAGAGTAACTCATCCAGTAAGTGACACTTGCAGCACTTTGCATTAGTGCTATAAAAGAGGTCAGATTGGGCAGGTAATTACCTATACGTATTTCCTTGAAATAAGTATTTATAGGTGTGGATTGTGCACATTGCCACATGTATTCAACTCCATCTGACCCAAGTAAACTGTAATATGTTTTGTTGCAGTAGTACAAAAATTGTTGGGGTGGGTTTTTTTGTTTGTTTGTACTTTTCCAAGAGCAGAGAAATAAGCACTTTGCAAATAAGGTTCACATATATGTTAAGTGATCCCTTTTGACATCAAAACTGGGCAAAGAACTTCATGGAAGTTCTCATGAGAGACACAGCAATGCCTCAACTGACTTTGCAGTCCAGGTGCTGCATGTTTTTTTTCATTTTTTACCAAAAATACTGGTTTTCTTCATTAACAGAGCTCCTGAAATAGTTATTCATTAATGTACTTTGGCCTCATTTCATAGCAGTCAGTGCCATTGCACTGATTTGTACCACCTAATAATCAGTCTACTGCCGACAAAGATGATGTCTCCTCATGGGCCTGATATGAAGTTCCTGAAGATAAAGGGATGACTTCAGGGTACTTAGTAGCAGGCCCTCATTAAAGTGCAGATCATGACAAGCAGAGCTGGAAATACCCAGCTCTGACTTCACGTGAGCAGGAGCATCACTGGCAAGAGGGTTGAGGTTCGTACCCTCGATTACTGGCACTGATCATCTGGTGCCCCTTTCTGCTACCACAGCAAACTCTACAGCTGGGTGTCTCCTCTCAGGGGGAACAACCTCACCCTGGGTCAAGGAAAAAATGCTGGAGGGAGGATGGAGAGGCAAGCCCATGTTTGTAATCTCTAGACAGAGAAATGCATGTCAAAGTGTTGGAGTCAGCTGGAAATGGGGCTTGCAGCAGCTCCTGGTCACTGGCCAGTTGGTAGGTTACACATGACGTGTGCAGCACACTGGTTGCCACACACGAGGCTCCCTCCCTCACAGCGGGAGTACCAGGGAACAAAAGCAGCTCCCTGTACCAAATACCTGCATAACAATCAAACAGATATATGGAAATGCCAAAATTGCACATGCAGATGCAATCCCTGGGAGCAGGCCCAGGGAGCAGAGGAGCAGCCACCCTCTCTGCCCCACTGTCTGCTACGAGGCAGACCTTGTCTGGTGAATTTTAAAGCATCTGCTGCCTTCAGAGAGGGAAACGTGAGGGGATTACTTTTTTTCCCATTTTCATTTGCTTTTTGGTTTCTCTTGACGGCATTGAAAAAGGTTTGCCTTGATACTCACTGTCGAGGCGTTCCCAGTGATTTCCCCCATGGCACATGCCAGTTGTCTTTACCTACCTGTCTGTTAGCACAACACAGGGAATCTCTTTGGTGTCTGGGGCTACATCAAGAATAAAGAAGCCAGTCTTTTCCTGCATGGTTATCAGACAATAGATGGTGGGCAAAATATATTCCTCTATTTGCACAGGGTTCTGTTTGTTCTGCTGAGTGAGGGATACAGAAGACACTTAGTCATTCTGGGAATTACTGACTTAAATTCTGCTACCAGGGATTCAAAATGATAATCCAAATTGTCCATTCTGGCTTGAAACACAACAGCCAGGACCCATAGCTTTAGGACATTAGAGATGTTAGGTCACACCATACACTCTTGAAGACTCTTAAGATCATTCTTTATCAGATTTTCTTTGTATGGTTTTGCATCCTTTCTCCAAACGAGCTTAAAATGATCCCTCTCTTTTTTTTTTTTTTTCAGTCACCAAAAGGCTTATATCTTCCCCAGTCTGGTCAGATCTCCCTGGAAATACTTGTCAGTCTTTTAACAGATCTGACTCAATTACAAATCTTTAAGAAACGCCCCCAAAGTGAGATGGTCATGGCCTTAAGCTATCTTGCATGCATTTCATTACACTTCCTATCATGGAGAGAATTTTGAGGGTCTCTAGATACCTCTAGGATGAGCATAGGTACTGATTCAGGAATGCAAATAACGTGGGATATTTCTAAGTATGTAATTGAGTCTTTGCAAAACTGTTTATGTGTATCCCATATTCTCCCAAAGCAGACTTCACCTGCTCCAGCCAAACTTCTTGTCCCTCTGAGTTGTGTTTGTGTGCCAAGAACCACAAGTCATAGACCATCTCAGGTAGCTCGGATGAAAGGAAACTATGGGTGTGATCCACCCCCTGGAAGTGAAACTCAGTCCTCTCAGTTTTGAAGAGAAGGAGGGAATTTAACTACATGTGAGCAAGGCCTTCATGCTCACAAGGTCAAAGAACCAGTCCATGGTCTGGTTTTGTTTTTTAACAGATATGTGAGAGCTCGGAAAAGTAGTTTTGAAAGATTTCCACTGGTTAATTTCTTCCCAAAGCCAGAAATTCAGATGGAAAACAGGTATAGGTAGGGGCGCAGCGTCATGGTCAGGAGCATGAATCATAGAATGTGAACCTCGACTTGAATATGGGCTGTGTCACCTCAAGGGATGAAGAGAAAGTTCAGCTCAAGACAGGCAGCTTTTCACTGTTTTCAAAGCCCACTTCAGGGAATCTTGGGAGAAAGAAATTTTCCTGTGACATACCTTGCAAGGGTACCAGGAGCTAGAGGCCTCCGGTGTGCCTCTGCGCAGAAGAGGGCAAAGGAGAGGTTTATTGGGTGTTTGGATCTCTGTTCCTGAAGGACATCACCATAACTCAGCTCCTCTTCCCTGTGCAGCTCTGTCAGTCTGTACATGCAGATAGAAGCCTCTTAATTCACTGCATGCCCTTCTCTCCCTTTTTCTGGTGCAAACATATGTGCATTTACATGCTCTGCTTTCCTGCATCCTCCTCACAGCCCCTGCCCTCTCTCCCACCCACACGCTATAAAAATCTGCCAGGGATCCAGTTAGTAAAAGGTGAATTTTTCCTGCCATCTGGGTGTTCGGTGGCACAGATTCTCTTGGCCTGCCTACACACACTCGCGGGCGCAATACGCCCTCCTCTTTCCCCTTCCTCTTTCTCTCCCCCTCCCACGAGCTGGCAGTAAAAACAAAAGGGAAATCTTCAAAACCACAATGTCAGCTGCCTGTGTCAGTGTGGGTTGAGAGGACGGATCACAGTGCACTCATCTCCCAGTAGGCAAAGGGGACTCTATTTCAATAAATTTACATACTACAGAAGACTCTGTAAGAGATTGCTTTGGGGATCTCTCTGTCGAGTTGCTTTGGGGACGCCAAGCCCTTGACTTGCTCAGGAAGGGTTTGATGCCACCTGCTCTAAAACTCTCATGTTCCCCTTATCCTTTACATTTCAATACCAGTGTCCATTGTTTGTTTCACAGCACAGTTTTGTTTTCTCCCAGTTTGACGAAAGGCTGTTTATTTATAGATCAGGAAATGTTGGCTCTGGGCTTGCTCTCAGGGAAGACCAATGCTAGCTTTCCTCTGGTTAGTTCCTGTACACACCTTGCTCCTGACCTTCTTGGGTCTCACTTAAAAATCGTGACCTGTCTTGAGTGGATCATTCAACTTCTCTACCTTTCTTTAATCTTTGGCTTCTCTTCTGATTAAACCCAGTGGAGCTATTCTAATTTAGGACAGCAATCTGTGAAAAATATAAGGTGTCACTGAAAACAGCATTTATGTGTTCATCTCACTTTTCTTCAGCATTATGTATAATTTTCCTGTGAAAAGATAATATTGAAACACTTTTTGCAATTGGCTGTTCAGTACAGATTACATCTTTTTGTTCAGAAGAGAAGAAGAAATTTTCCTTAGACATCCCTGCATTTAAACATTTCTAAATGCATATTTCCACAAAGCAGGTGTAGTTGTTGCCCTTTTTTTTTTTTTTCCTCTGGCTTCAAGAGAAGTGGCAGCTGTAGAAATAGCAAAATTTCCTGTGTTTTTGAATCCTTGTATGCCTCATGAAAGCTTGCTTCCACGAGGACCTTAGCTGGACTGATCATGGACCCAAATCCCATCCCAAAACAGTGCAAAACACAGGGACTGCCTTCCAGGTGGTGGTTGCTGTTGCTTATTGGAGGGGTTTGGTGTCATTCCCAGAATTATTGGGGTGATCACCTCCAGGTAGCACAGGGAAGACCATGACTACACAGTCTGCTGTAGCATAACTCACCTCTATGCTTAAGATGACCCTTCTGCATATTCCTGTGAGCTCAGACTGATGTCAGAGAAAAGCTGTCCTACCATACTCTTCAAGCACATGAAGATATTCTCACCTACAGGCTGGAATTTAGAGCTGGGAGTAGAAGGTTGGTTTGAGGAGCACAGCGAGAGAGGAGCTAGTCAACATTTCATACACCCGCAGCTGGCATGAAAGAAATGTCTTCAAACTCCCTCTTAGGCACGAGCTTTCTGCGTGACAAGGCAATTAGCCTCCCTGTGGCTCCGTTCCCAGTCTATGCAGTCAGGATTCAGCACGCAGCAGAGCAGCAAAGCACAAGTGCAGGGAATGCTGGTGAGATGTGCCGTGGAAAGGGGATGGAGGCATTGATGAGAAGGGATAAAACAGGAGTGGGTGGCAAAAAACCACACCTGAGACCACATCCAAACAGAAGTAGCGAGCTGCTGCTTAGGTGTTTGCGTGGCCCTGGAAGTGCACCATGTATTTATGGAAGGGCAAGGCCTGGAGAAAGAGGCTCTGAACCAGGTCATTTTAACAGCTCCTGTCAGAGGAGCATTCATTTAATGCAGAGAGGGAGCAGCTGAGCAGCTGCATTTAGAGAGAAACACCATAATCTATTACGGGGCTTGGGCCACCATTGATCAATATGGCAAAGTCAATAATAGTTTTTGATTCCAGCATATTAGGCTGACTGTCAGATTCATGTTTATTAGAAGTTTTTACAAATAAGTCAGGCTTGAAGGAAAGAGAATATGTGCCAAAACTCCAGGTGGAAGCTGATTTTTATTTTTTTCCCCCTCAGGGTTATCTTAGAACGATAGAATAGTTTAGGTTGTAAGAGACCTTACAGATCACCTGGTTCCAACACACTGCCATGCTGCACAGCTTTTTAAGGAGGGCAAAAAAGCCCCACCTTTCCATATACGGAATGAAATTCAAATAAAATCCATTAAATTTGAGTTTTCAGTTAAGGAGGATGAGGATTATCTGAGGTTTAAACTTGTAATGACCAAAGCCTCATATCAATTTTTTTTCTCCTGAAACTTCCAGCTCTGTAAATAAGTCAATTCCATTAGTGCCTCAAACTCTGCTTGAAAAGAAAGAAATACAAACCCAAAGTACTTTAGGCATTCCACATGACATCAAAGAAATGTTATAACTATAGCATGAATTTATTTTAAATGTCCAGAAAACATGAGGACTGTTGTATAAATAATAATATAATTGAAACACTACAGTATGTTTTAAACAAAGAAATTTAGAATAATTTTTAGACCCATCACATATGTTTCTACCTCTTATGTTTAAAACCATGAATTTAGAATATTTTGACTGAAAAAAAAAAAAATTTAAAATTACCAAATGTACAAATACTTCAGTTATTACAGATATTATACTGACAGGGGAAAATTGAAGTACCAAAGTGAAAATACAGAACTGCTTGAATTTAATCTCCTCTATCTTTCTTAATCAAGTATGTCCCAAAACACTTCCTGGGAGTTAAGCAACATCGGTACAGAGACAGTGTATTAAAGAGAAAGGGGAATTAAAAGGTATAAGGAAAGGAAACAAAAAAGCTATAATAGAAACTAATTGGAATAGACAAGAAAAAAAGGGAGGGTTTGCCTGATGTCTGGAAATATACAACACAGAAACAAGGTCTGAACCTAGCAGTGACAAGATTGTTTTAAAGACACACACAAGAGGTCTCTGTCCTGGATGAAACTAGGGTAATAGGAGCTCACAGAGGTAAGTGAGATTTGTGTGACTGGTGGAGAAATACACACAGCAGCATTTTGATCTTTAGTTCTTCTTTATTAATAATCAATGGAGGTCAGCAAAATGAGATCTCTCCATTAAAAGAGAAAGGCTGAACGAACAAAGAGGTGAACAAACCTGTTGGAGAGTAAGTAAGACTGTGTGTCAGAGCTCAGCCTTGAAGGAATATGTAAGAAGAGCTACTTGTGTCCTTATCTGAGTCTCCTCTGAGATGTTAGTGCATCCAGTGCATTTTAAAATTTGATGGATTTCTGTGGTCCTTATCTTCTTTGTTCTGCTGGTGCTTTGCCCTTCTGCTTTCCTTTGATCGCTGCTTAGGATCAGTTTTTTGTAGCGCTACTGGGGCAGAGTGTGTTGGCCGCCTTGCTAGTCGATGACCCAGCAAGAGTGGTACAAGGACATTACATGGAGAGGAGTTTTTCAAGAGATGCTGGATGAACAGGTTTATCATAATTAATGAACTTGCAGAGAAGAGAGCCTTGAAATCCTCCTGCTCCGGTCCTGTATCCAGCCCTTCAGCGTGTAATTCGCTAGGTTCATACATCTTTGTAGGTTCGTGCATTTTGGTAAGAGCTGAAGGGTGTGGGCCTGAAACAGCATCCCAGAGCAAAACAGGCTCTCACTTACATGGCAGTGGTGGTTTTAGTCAACGGAATAAAACCGTTTGGAGTAATATTATAAAGCTGTTCATTCTTAAGAGAGAGAATGGCTTTCACCAGTACACATCTGCAGTGCCTGACTTCCTGGTGGATTTCTGTAACTTTTTATTGCAAACCTTCTGAAGTTTGAGAAACAAAAACCTGGGAAGTTTCTAAACTGCTGATTTCAGACTCGAGTACAGCCAGGGGAAAGATCACTCTGTAATTGCCATGGTTTTTATACACTTTCCCCAAACATCTGTTACAGGTCACTGTCAGGAACAGGTTATTTTGTTACAGACTTTTAGTCTGACCCAGGATGACAGTTTTTACGTTCTGATTAATAGCTTTAATCCAACATCTCCCACAACTCCTATAAATCCTCTTACCTCTTCTTTGGCTCTTACCTACCAGAACCCCAGGAGTGGGAACACTACAAACAAAGTGCTCCTTTCCCTTGCAGCAGAATCCAACTTTAAATCCAACCCAGTCTACCAAGTTTATCATTCATTTTTTCTTTAAGCCTTGCTTTATCTGTTGTTATTCCCCCTCTTGGATCCAGAGCATTATGTGAAAAGATAGATGGTTGAAACCTAGTGTGAGGGCCATGATGGTGGTCATTCCATCAGCAGAGGAGCAAAGAGAGGTTTGCATGACACCACAGTACATTGTGGTTTTATTCCCATGTTGTCATCATAGCACTATCTAACAGAGGATAATTTCCTCTATTTTTTTTTAAGAAAACAAAGAAACATATTCTTTTTCAGCCTGCCAAACATATAACCCATGTACCAAAACCAGGAAAGAGAACATGTTCATAACCTTACAATGCTTACAGGAGTACCACACATATTTTCATACTGGAATAAAAGTTATGTTTGCATCCAAGGCTTATTGCTGTACCTCTACCAGGTTGTTTTGAAGTATGTATCTTGGAGGCATAAAACTGTTTTCTGTAACACTGGTGAGGCAAATTGGCTTAGTGCATTTTATTTTCTTGTGACTCAGACAGAATTGTTCTCTCCATTTGCTGAACAAACATGAACTCGAAGCCAGATCCTTCCTGAGTTAGTCTTTCCAAATGTTTAACAGGACTAGTGTAGGTTCCACACCCTGATGTAAAACATGATCTGGCTCTTCTATTTTTCTTGCTTTAGTTGCAATTTTTTTCTATCCAATATTTTAGAGGAAAGAAGAAATATGAAGTTTTTGATGGTTTCTCCATGATGCTGATGTGTTTGACTGGTGTATGTTCATATGACCTTTCTTCTTTTCTCCAAGTTCTACAGCCATCTACACGCAGAACGGCCTTTTCTGTGTGTTTAGCGTGACCGAGTCTCTGTTTAAGGTCCCCAACTACGAGCCTACAGGCAAGAATGAGAGAGAGAGAGAGAGAGAGAGAGAGTCCTTCTTTGTGGTAACTAACTCTTTATATAATGAGCCCTTTGCAAATTCTCCTTGCATACTTACCGACACCCCCGCAGTTACTTAAATGGGCATTATTGGTCACTAGGTCCCAAGGTCATTCAACAGAATGGGGTTGTTAAAAATAGGAATGAGGGTTCAAGGCACAGGGTCAAGAGAGATTAATTGAAAAATCTTCCGCAGGCCTGACATCATCTGTGGAATGGCAGTGCCCAGACACCTCCAGCTGCTGTTACGTTTCTTGCGAATGTAAATGAATGGCTTCCTTTGTGGCGCTGGGGTGGTTTCCAGGCTGGGTTGTTCATTTTATTATGTTCCTTGCCTTTCATTTTACTTTTTTTCCCTGCAGTTTGTCTTCTTAAGGAATCTTTTCCTCAGTGCCTTTTAGTCTTCCTTCCAGCCTTGTCCCCAGCTCTAACCTTTGAACTCTTTGGACAGATCCAATTAAATGTGAAGTTCTGGCCAGCTTTGGGGAATCAGGCTCCAAAACGAAGGAAATGTTGTTTCTTTTACTATCCAGCTCTGGGAAAGGGATGCTTTAGTAGACTGGAGAATGCCCACCATTGCTGACACATGAAAAAAATATTTCACAAGGCAAAGTGCGTTACTTCCCTTACAGAGAGAATTGCTCGTCTTTGGAAATGGGTGGGTGTGGCTTTTCTTTATACTAGGTAAGAAATCAAAAGTTATTGACTAAAATGGTCTGTAAATCCACTTCCTTCATCAGCACACATTCCTGTTCTAAGCCTCTGAGCTATTGCAGATCATGGCAAATGGTGAGCCTCGAGGGGAGTTTCCACAGGTCACTAGGATCCCACATTCAGGAACTAACCACAAACCCAGTCATAGAAAGTCTAGATGGTTCGAGGAGGGTGTCTTCTGCAGGGTGTCACAACTTGGGATTCATTAATAAATGTGTATAATGAATACACATCTGACCTAACTGCCTAAACTCTGTGCACAGTCAGTGGAGAGAAATAGGCAATTCCAGAGTGATTCTCCTGACATCTACATTTGAATTAAATGGATCATCCTCTAGAATTGACTATTTCTCATGGGTTGTGAAGGTGACCTAGATGACTATCTCAGATGTAAATGCCAATACTGTAGATGACTAAATCTGTACCAGTGAATCTACTCCCAGTGTTCTGATGAAGATATGCCAGTCCTGAATTGCTTCTGGCTGTTTATGCTTTAGAGAAGCCTGAGACCAGGGCTTGCATGCCAGGAGAAAACCCCTTCCCAATGCTGGAGTTTTTTTTGTAAAGAAACAAGACAAGCAAAAGAACATCCCTTTTCAACAAATGTGACTGAAGTTATGTACCTTTCCCCCTGTGACTTGGAAATTTTGGTACAGTATTGGTAATAAGACTGAAGCATTTTCAATCTTATTCCAGCACCTTAATCTTAAAATTAACTATTTTCAAAACATGTTATTTTCAGAGTTTGAAGTCAGAATAATTTAAATTTGAGGTTTCTCATAGAGCTGAACAGACTTTAGACCATGAAGACTCTAAGAAGTGTTGGATTTATTCCCTCCTCTGGTCAGAGAAGAACTTTACCAGGGCAGAAGTCACACTGCACGTGCCAAGTTCACATCTAATTAGGGTATGGTGCTCAATCTGCGAGTCACAACTTTTATCAGCCACCTCCTCCTGCTCCGATCTGCTGCAGAGGATCACTTCTTTCTCTCTCTCTTTCTTCTTTAAAGGAAAAAAATATTATTAAGCTTTGAGGGCTTAAAACTGTTGCTGCCTGCACATCTCTAAAAATAATATAAATCAGTGCCGAGGGACCACTTGTATTTTGGCTGCATGAGGAACTTTAACAGCAAAAGAAAAAGGGGAAAACTCATCAGTGCGTAGATCTCAAAAACTAGGATGCTGTGTCTGCAGCCTTTCAGAAAGTTCAGAAACCCATTAAAAACTTTATTTTTTATTTTCTTTCCTTTGGCTTTTTCTCTCTGGTAAGTTATGCAGCCTTAACACTGCTCTCATTCACACTTTTAATAAGGCTTGTAATACAGCAAACAGGATCATCTCAATCTGACTGCTCCTCTAGAAATAGGTATGAGGCAATTGCAGAAAGCGAGATGCAGGGTTTTAATTCTTCTTTGGCCTCTGATTTCGCACTTATAGCTCACAATCTGATACAGACAGCAGTGGTAACACCAGCCAGCAATAGGTGCAGGAGGGATAAGCTGTGATATCAGCATGTAAAGAGGAATACCAGAAAGGCAGGTTCAGTGATAGAGAGGCAGAAGGAAGTCAGCCAGCATCACCAGGACATGGAGAGTTAAGCAGAGGTCCATTTGTTTCACATTTGACCTCTTCAACTTCTTGCATTTTATCCACAGCTGATGCGGCCTTTGAAATTCACGTGGAAGAGCCGAAAGGCTCGTCCAGGCATCTTCTTTATAGATTCATTTGTAAACACACATTTAAAAATTTCACGCTGTTAATGATTCCCTTGATAAGCTGCTTGCTGAGGCAGCGGAGGATATTTAATGAATTTGAAATACTCCTCTATTCAACTCCATCCTCTTCCTCAGATGAAATATCAGCATTCAGGATCAGATCTGACCCATGATCTGGGTCTATTAGAGACAACTGTTGAGCCAGGTTCTCCCCTGTTGCCATACCAACTGAAGCAGAGGAATGAATATTCTTAACATGAACCCATCCCTCTAGCTGTTAAAGCACAGAAGATATTCTTTCACACGTAAACTTGAGATGGAGAAACAGTGATAAAAGCTAAACGATCCTTGAAGGCTAGATAGCCAAAAACAAGAAGGATCAAGAACAATACTAAGGTTGTCCCAACTCCCTGCCCTGTCTCTTACCTACAAGACAGACTTACTGACTGGATTTAGAGATCAAAGCCACTCACAGAGCTTCTTAAGGCTGTCTTAACCACACTTCTTGAATATCTTTTCTCATGGCTCCTTGAACGTCCCCCCTTCGTCCCTTTTTTAAATTCAAATGCACTGACTGTAAATCTGTTTAAGTAACATGATAATGACCAAAGGAATGGTTATGATGTCACTAAAATGAGCTATATATAATCAACTTAGTGTATTATTGGGAGCAGACAAGACAAGGAGATGGGAGAAAAGAGAGGGAGGAAAAGTGCTTGGAGTTAAATACCGATGTTTATTAGCTACCTTCTCAGAGGTGCTACTTGAAAGGCAACTGATCTGTTCCCTTCCAGTTCTTTTGCCCCTTCCCCTTCTGTTACTGATGTATAAGAAGTTTAATTTTGATAGCAGAAGTATTCCCCCCACACTCCCTTTGGTTTACACTAGACTGTCTGATCTGTTTCACTGACATAGCACAATGGAGATGCTGCTAAGAGATATTAAAGTCAAGTATTATCAGCTCGGTAGCGTAATATTATTTCAATCTCATCCTCAATAGATTGTCTGCATAGTGACATGCTGCCAAGGTGAAATGAATGAATGAACCTGGAGAGGTTCATTGCATGGTGAGCACAGGAAATGAAATAAACAAAGGGCAGAGAAATCCAATGTTAAGGAGGAACAGAGACATGGGATATGGAAGGGTTGCCTTCACCATTCTGCTAGAAATTGGACATAGTGGTGGCACAGGGTTAGATTTGTGCCTGGAGGGCACGTGGCAGGAGTTTAAATTCTTCTTGAATAGTGGAAATTGTCTGGTCTGGTTATGTCGATTAATTAATGAGAGAAAAGTAATAAGCCCATTCCTCCTGTAAACTATTACTTGAAAGGTCTGAGTTTGGTTCAAGGGAAACAAAACCCAATGAAACCCTAGACACAACCCTCCAAGTACTGCAGGATTGTCTCAAATACCAAATCACCAGTGTTTAAAGGTGGGATATTATTGAATGTGCTAAGCTAATATGTGGGAGTTAAAAGTGGGTTTATGCCACAATGTTTCTTCATTCCTTGGACAATTCATGTAACCCATTTTTCCTTTTTTCTTCATATCACTATCTGTCCTTTGGGGTTAAACCCCACTTCCTTCCCTTGTGAGACTGATATTTCTTAGCATTTACCAGACATTTCCAAATATTACAGGGGAGTAGGCCCTTATACACTTAGACAGGGCCTGACTGAATGATGGGATCAGACCCTCAGAGAGGGGCAGTTGTTGGTGAGGCACAGGCTAATCAGCTCAGCAGAAGAGTGGTCATGATAATTTTGTTATCTCAACCTGTTCACTGAAGAAATTATATAGTACTTCCATGGAGATCCCCAAGCAGCTCCAACTTAATCTAAAATTATAAATCTGGCTTCATGGGGAAGGAACACAGTCTGTGTCTGTCCTTCAAATTTTGAACTCAGCTGATTTTGGATAAATTAAGCAGTGGAGGTAAAAAGACTCAGATGCATTCTGCTTTAATATGAATTTTGGAAACAGGTAAAATGGTAAGCAAAAGGCATTACCACTGCTTCCACTGAAGAAACAGCTAATTGATGTTGTCCTTTATTAGACATCAGAGAATCCAGTCACAAGCAAGCCATTGGCAAACACTCCTCATTAATTTCACAAAGTCTGAAATAACTTGTTCCTATTTAGGAACTAGGTTAAAATATTGAGGAAGCAGCTTCCAGCTCTGTCTATCAGTAAGCTGAAGTACACTACTGAAAATTAACAGCTTTAACAATCAACCTTTTGCTAATGACCAGCATAGACAACTGATTTTATCAGCCTCTAGGCAGCACCTCAAGACTGGCTTTGCATACGTACTTGATTGTGCATTGTGACGGATTTAGGCTGATTCTCACTTGAAAGTATTTCCAACTTTCCCTCTGCCTGTCCCACACTTCATTCCTCTCAGCACAATTCTCACAGCCCATTAGAGAGAGTTGTCCATGGTTCAGATTGCTGCACTCAGCCAAGATCGATGCAAGCCAGTCCCGATTCCCTTGTTCTCACAGTCCACTCTGTGCACCTGCTGTCCTCAGTTGGAAACACTCATCTATCTGCACACCCTAGACTTGCTGCTTCAACTGGAACCTGGCAGCAGTAACACGTTAAAGATGCACCTAGTGGAACCTACACCCACAGAAATGCCAGTTGGTGCTTCATCCACTGCAGGCAGGGAAATCAGCCAAGAAAGGACCCACTTACCCAATTAGGTCTTGATGAGCTGCTCAACAAGCTTCAGGCAAGAATGCCTTACTCTTGTAAGTCATCCAAAACAAAGTAAACAAACAACACAGAAAGTGTTTGACTCCATACACGTTTTTGCACCTGGGTTCCGTTCAGAAAATTCGGTTTCATATTTTCATTTTGTCATAGCTATACCACCAGTGAATATCTAAGACTGCTCCCCGTGCCCCATGAGAAACTAGTAGCTACTTCACTTCCATTTGATGGACGGAGATGAAGCAGAGACAGAAACAAAGCTACTTGTGTTCTGTAGCATGATGATGGTCCTGAGTCACAAACATCTGAGGCTGCAAAAGAAACAGGCAGATGTAAAATTTTCTTTTGTCCTACAGCAACTTCCTTCAGCTGCTTTCCAATTGAATGTGTTTAGACAAAAATATGAGCAGAGTCTGAAGATAGCTAGAGGATCTATCAAAATTATCTATGGGACACCACAGTCCCACATGAGTGTTCCTCCCCTTCCTGGTCACCTCTCCATCTGTTTCTACAGCAGTTCAGTTTTGCTTCTAAGAGCCAAGTGTTGTCTGCAATGAAAGAGTTCTACCCAGTGACAGATTTTTGAGGATTTAACGTATTTTAGTGAATATTTAGAGTAATATTAAGATCTCTCATATTTATTGTCCACAAGGAGAAGGGTGGGGCAGGTAAATCCACCCACATGAGAGAGACTGAGTGCTGCCCAGTGGTCATTGCATTTGTCCAGCTGATAGGAAAGCCTTTACCTGTTCTTTTCTTCCTTTGCTGAAGAAGGATTTGAATCTGTGCCTTCAGTCTTCCTAAACGAGTCCTCCAATGACAGAGCTTTCATGCCTGCACCCCCATTCCCTACAAATGTTTCATTATGTATAAAAGATACAACTGTTCCAACTGTAAGGACTGACAGGTTAAGGTACATAGGATGTTAAAGCCTCAGGCAAAAGTTTCTGTCTAGTCTGCTATCCAGGCTTGAACCCAGGGATCTCATGTGAATACCTAAACTGTCTGTCTCTTCAAGGTCTCCCTGACTACCATCCATTTATTCTGGAATGAAAAAAAGCAAACTACACATCAGACACCAAATACAAAAATCCCAGGGGATTTAAAAACAAAACAATACCTGACTAATTTTAGACATTTTCTTCTCTGTGTTATTGGGGGGGTAGAAGTAGGAGCTGTTTGTATTTTAATCAATCCTATTGACAGGAAATTAAAACTGTAGTTGAATTCTGTAGCAAAGACTTTAAAATGCATGCACATATTTTGCCTTACAGAATACACATTGACTTTAATAATTTATCTCTCTAGAATTGTTTTTATTTATGTTAAACTCTTCAAAGTTTGAAAGGACTTTTTCTTAAATTAAATGGTGTAAACTCTTTTAAGTTTTATAGATATTTCCCACACAGTTAAAGGACACATTTCAGGGGTTTAAACCTCTCAAGTCTGTGGAGACTTGCCAATGGGAGCTATTTTTGTGCTACTAGAGCTGGTCCAAAATAAGAAGGACTAGAATAAGACTCTGTGACTTTGTTCATTTTTGTTGCCTGCTGCATTATTGATGCAGGGATGGAAAAGAGTAAGGAGTGGTGAGTTAAACAGGGAAATATCAGTTGGTTCTGGTCTCTTACAGCCTGTCTTTCTGTCTAGGACTTTCAGCATCAGTCACATACTTTCAAAGAGTTTTAGAGATCTATTCAAGGACACCCTACCACCGGATAATTAAAAAAAAAAAAAAAAAGCCACCACTATTCAGCACTTTTAGTAGACTTCTGGAGTCACAGTACTTCTAGGAAGTCATTGGATAAATCAAATTATGCTTCATCTTGCAGACGAAGCAAATACATATTTTCATGCTGACAAAACCAGTTACGATTGGTTATCTGCTGGTGCCTAAAGTACCACCTCTTCCTCCAGAGTGAGAAATCTTCTTGGGATTGGGAACCTCAGAGGAGAAAGTGATTGCAAATACCTTGACCTTGATCCCAGTAAGGTGAGATAAGGTCCAAGTAACTGGCCTGGGAAAACTGAGGATCATTACTTGGGGCTGTACAGAAAAAACAAACAAACACACAAAACCCAGAAACCCCTTCAAAGTAACTTCTCAAAAAAAACTTTCTTGGCAAGGTGAGTTGGACATTGGTAAGCTGGATGAGGGTGGTTTGAAGAAGAGTCTGCTGCCAGTTGTTGATTGTCTGATGGAGCTGATGGGAACACTGGCTGAGCCTCTGCCCTCGTTGTGTTCATTAGCATTCACACCATTCACTGGCCACCCCCTTGCACCAAAGACATTTTCTGAGGTTGCTAATTTTCATGAAAGCAAGTGGGGTCACTTTCCACCTTTTTTCCTCATCTCGACAAGGCTTGTCCCCTAGAGAGCTGAGAAGAAAGGCGCTTTCTTGTTGTCATCTGTGCAATTATCAGCTTTGAACACGATGGCAATTTGTTGTTGTTGTTGATTTCCTTTGTTATGCAAATGTACCAGCTCATTCTCTGAGTGCTTTTTTCCCCCACACAGCATAAAAAGGAATATTACACATTTAATTTCATGTTATCATTTGTTTCCCTCTGAGATTTCCTACAGCCATTTTTTGGTCTTCTTCAGGCTAGTGGGAACTAAGCAGTGGCATTTTGAATTCTGACTTTGTCACTTCTATTTACTTTTTATCATAAAGGGGTATTGTCAATAGGTCTTATGTGGCACCTATAAAACCCATTTAGGAATTTAAATCTCCACTAAAACACAGAATTTATGCTTCCTTTTATGATTTATGAGTAAAAGCCTAAATTCTGCTTTTAATAGTCTACGCATTTATATTCAAAGCAATCAGCTTACATGCTGCACGAGCCTTAAAGTTGTTAGTGCACAACTAAAGAGAATAAAAGCAGGAGGATGTAGACAGAGGCCTAAGCCAGGAAGTTCAGAACAGAATTCAAATTAGGACTTCTCCAGGGCTTTAAGATGCTGCATCTCTCTGACACTTATTATGGTTCAACTCCTCCATGCATCCTGTATTTCACCCTTTGGGAAGAAAAACAATGTTTGAAATCAAGAAGCAAGAATATCTTTTTTTTTTTTGATCACATAACCAAACATCAGGTGGTTCACTCAGAAGTATAAGTCACTCAAGAAGTTGAATACTTCTCTGACTCAATTGTTCAAAAATTACCGGTCCATGCAGCTAAGGTGGTAAGTGGTCAAAAACAGACTTTTTAATGCTAGCTGTTCTTATTCATTTTCAGATAAATTTAATCGTTGTCATATTAAATTCTTTCTTTAAATCAAAGTGAGTAATAACACTGGTAAGACTTGTCTGTAATAATGCTTCAAATAAAGGAAAGAGACTGATGAGTACTTAGGTGTTTTCAAGTTTTTTGATTAATTGAATTTCTTTCCTCTGAATTTTGAGAAAGAGTAAGTGGAACAGGACAAAGCTCTTCCCTCGTCTGGCCAATTACTGGTAATTTGTACCTATCAATAACTGCAGATTCATATCTCTTGATTTACATATTTGGAAGGCTATTTGTTGGATGTCAGTTTAATTTGTCTTCCTTTTGATCTCCCTGGAATAAATCTAAAAGTCTTCAGATAAATGAATGACTCTGGAGTATCACTATCATAACAAAAATTATAATGTATCTAAGACAAGCATAAAATAACCCACACCTCTTAAGGGTTAAAGAATTAACCCAAATTTTTCCTACGACCTGACATCTTTTGCTCTCATGTTTTCATCATTGCATGCAGAGGCAATCTCAGAAATCGTACATCAAAAATGGGACTCAGAAGTTATCTATTTATGACAGAATATCTTTTGCTGATGAACTCTGTTGCAAATGATTTTATGCCTGGTGGGTTTTAAAGGAGTTCTCACAGATCATTATTGAGGTTCTGAGGAATGAATATGAGAGAGGATGCGTCAAAACGTGGCCAGTTTAAAAATATCTTCTACTATAAGTATTGGTGCTGTCTATTGATGAGCATTGTAGTGTGCATATCAAGCTTTATCTTCACTGTAGATTTAGCAACATGCTATGCTGGAGCTGAAATAGGTTTCTTGATGCAACTGTGGTACCTCCAGTCAGCATACATAACACTCTGGTCTGTCTCCCGGTCTGAAGCATGAAAAGCAGAAGCATGTAGCGAGATAGTCCCTTAAGATCCTTTTAAACCCTCTGCATTTCAGGCCATTCCAAGAAAATATTCAAAAAATGCATGTGGAATATCATGCAATCAGTCAGGTTCCCTGGTGCTGTTTGCCAGTTTAAATGCAAGGTATTATTTGTGTTTTGTTCTTAAGAGGGACCATCAAAGTCTATAGTGAAACTAACCTATTGTTTTATTCACAGCCTTTTATGCCTTTGTTTAAGGCAGATTTGGTTTTGGGTTGTTTTTTTTTTTTTTCTGTCTTCTTGGGAAGAAAGGCAGAACTCAGCATTTTACATATGTATTTTCATACAGAACTTCTAGTGAATGTGGACCACAAGAGGCTTTCAGGTATTCTCCTTCCTCAGGCATGGTGATGGTGTATGTACCAGGTGAATGAGGCTTACATTTCTGGGCAGACAGATGCAAGGCACAGAGGGAGCACAGTGGCCAGTCTAAATCCTGAAGAGCAGCCCAAAATTAAGTTTCTTCTTAAAAAAAAAAAAAGAGTAATGAGGAGTCCACCTGTAATTTGGCTAGCTCAAGCTCTGAGTATTTTTTGAATACATACTAACTTTGTCCGTTGCTCTGCAAACCCCAGTCAGGCTCTTCTCCACACCCGCAATGGAACAAGGATGTGGCTCACTCCTTCCAGGACTCACAAAGCCTTAGATGAGGTTAGAATTTTACCCATTTCTCATTCCCAGTCATGTGCTGGGTACCAAAAATATGTCATAACTTCTACCCTCTTTTTAGAAAGAAGACTTTTCTAACAGCACTATCAGGACTTCCCTGGTGAATCTCTGCTTTGGATCTATATGCTCACTCTTCCAATTATGAGTACTATGGTAAAATGTCTTCACAAAGGACAAACTATTTCCATAGCATCAGTCAGTATCATTTAGACTCCAATGCCCTTGCTGACTAGGTTTATAAAAATGACATCTACATCTCAAACTCTTGGAGCAGAAGAAGCAGCTGCCTCTGCGAACAGCCATTTTTTTTCTTATATTATGCTCAGAGTGATAAACAAAGCCTCTTTTGAAATATTCATGCTACTGGCCCACCTGGAGTATAAAATATCCAGAAGGTAAATAATGAGCTAAGGTTTCACAAAATATATCCCCAGCCAGAATGGATCACACTGACTTCTCCCAAATTCCCAGAAAAATAAGTCCCTTAAACTTACTCCTGCCTTGGATAATGATGTGTTTGCAGGAACAGATGATTTCGCTTAGTGTCGCAGGAGATCGCAGATCTTTGACCCCGGAGATATAATATTTTAGGGACATATAACCATGAAATATTTTCTATACAGATCACAGTTAGTCCTCACTAAGCAGATGCTTTAGCATGGTACTGGGCTTGGCCTTGTATTACCTAATTTTAGTTACAGCTATTCAGCTTGGAGTGAACTCTTGATCAACCATTGCTTACATAGTTTTTTTTTCAGAACTGGCATGTGTAGGACCTGCCATAGAATAGGCCATGGACATCATGTCTACTATCAAACTAGTACATAGATGTAAGAAAAATAAGAAATGACCAGTCGTTCATCAATCTGAGTGTTCAGTCTTCACCAGAGATCCTATTCAAGGTGAGCAAGCAAAACCAGCCCCTATCTGCAAACTATTCCTTTTGTCCTCCCACAGCTCATCCTATTGGTCTGCATTTTACAGACATACTGTCTGTGAACAACTAGTCCCTTTATAAACCAGCTGTTATTGTCCTTCCACACAATCTTCTGTGATAGCAAATTCCAGAGGTTCACCACTTCCTGCATAAAAAAGCTTTCCCTTTTGTCAGTTTTAAACAAACCTAACGCTACTTTCATTGTTTCCTTACTTCTTTTATTGCATGATGTGCTGAACAACATTTCCACATTCAGCTCACCCAATGCTTTTGTAAATATTTATGGTACCACACCTCAGATTCCTGAATTGTCCCAATCTTTCAATTTCCCTTCAAGAGGCAGCCACCCCATCACCCTGATCATAATACTTACGCTTCATTTTACCTTCCTTAACTTCAGTATGTCTGTCTTGAGCTGTGTAAGCCAGAAAAGCACAGAAACGCAAGATGTGATTTCACAATACCTTTTAGATACAAAAAAAAAATGCATCCTATCTTGCTATCAACACCTTCATGATGGTGCCCAGCATCTCACTGGCTTTTTCAGCTGCCACTGCAACTTGAGTCAAAGATTTCAGACACCTGACAACATGAAACCAAGATTTCTTACCTGGACTATAACTACCAGTTTCATGTTCAGCTTTATGAACCTTCAGTGACTGTTCAGGGGTTTTTTTCTTACTTGCATTAGTTTAGGTTTATCCACATTGGAGTTCATTTGCCAACTATTTGTATGCTTTTATGAGATCTGTCTGCAGCTCCTTGTCAACAGAAAAGTGATTATCATATCTACAAACTTGGATATTCCTCTCCTTATTTTTTCTCCAGGTCATGGCGAAAGATGTTGCATAAAATTGCTTCCAGGATCAATCCCTATTGAATTCTCTCTTGAAAAGTCCCTTCTCTTTAATATTCCTTGCCTTTCATCCACGCATTTACAGTCCCCTTGCTAGAATTTCAGCAAGTTATTGAGGTGGGGTTTCCCTTTGCAGAAGCCATGCTGCCCAACAGAAAATATAGTTCATGTACTGTATGATTTTATTGTTTATTATAGACTCTGTCATCTTTCAAGGGATGGAAGTCAGACTCACCAGTCTGTAGTTCCCAAGATTTTCCCTGGAGTCCTATATACTCTGAGTGAGGTCAGTCTTTGATTAGAAGTTATAGCCTGTCAGTATTGGTTTTGATAGCTAGGTTAGGAATCTCCTCCCATGGACTTTCTTGCACAGTTAGCCCCTGAAGCAGAGCAAGAAAAATATGCCTCCACTTGAAGAAAACTGACATTTCACTCTTCCCCAATTTTTTTTGAATGACTGAAATTAAAGGCTAACACTGATTTTATCATTAAAATAGAGTGAAACCAATGCAGCTTTGTGCCACGCAAAAGGTAGGGGGAGGGACAAAACAAAAAATGTACAAAAAGTCCTTTCTCTCACTACAGGAGAACATCATGTAAGAATTTGCTCACGGGGTGGATTTTTTGGCTTTGTAGAATAAGGATGTCATTTCTTATTCTGTTTCGGCTTTGGAAATAGTATATCTAGGACTTTCTGACTCTTAACACAAATACAGTCTCTGTAATAAGAAGATGTGAAATATGAATGAGTCTTTTCAACTGATTACTACTACAGGGACGAAGAGCTAGGACAGTCCAGCAAGACAGAGATATACTAGTCCTTTGCTAAGTATCTCATTTTGCTGATTCAAATGTCTCTGTAGTCAGGGTTGTTTGAACAGAATCAAATTTACTTGTAATGAGCCATATAGTGATTCTCTTGTCTTTTTTTTCTCCCTTTTTTTTTCCTCTTGTCTTCACATTAATTTCTGCAAAATAGCACATCTGATTTTGTAATGTGCTAAGCAACTGTTTCTCAATTACACCAAATTTTACTGCTCCTCAGTTGACTTTTAAAGACATGGCAACTCCCATATTATCAAAGGTTCTCCTCACAATAAAGTCTACAGTAATTCTTCACCAGTTTCATAAAACTTTCAGTACCAAATTACTCCATGAATACTTGAGTAAGTAATACTTTCTACCAAATTCTTAGAGTTGTTTCTAGAACATCATAGATCCATGGCAGTGAAATCCAAATTGCCCACAATGGTAAACTGATAATTCCTGCACACATTTACATTCTTTTTTGTAAGTTTTTTCTTCCTAACTCATTTTTTTAATGTATGATTTTGAAAGTGTGCTACAACTAGCAAGAAGCGGTGCATATATCTTTGGACTTGAATAGAACAGTAGTGGGATATGGGAGGTCCAAGGAGAGGAATGATGAAATAGGAACTACTTTAGTTATTAATTATTAAAAAAAAAAAAAAAAAAAAAAAAAAAAGTCATATTTGTTCTTTCTTTTGGTTTTCCTGTAACCTGTGTCCTTTCCAAAGCAGCTGTTTTGGGTCTCTTCTTTTTGTAGACTCTCTTTGTCCATCTGTCACTCCGTGCACTCCGTGTGTGCCTTTTCCAGACAGCTCATTCCAGTCTCTAAATCTCTCTTGCCCTCAACCCCCTGTCATGATATTTCTCTTTGTATGAAGGACACAACTTTATTCCTATAGTTTCTCTCTTTCTTGTGCATTTTGAGAATCTGGACTTGGAACTTTATTCCTTGCTGAGGGATTCAAAGCACCGTGAGATGTTTATATATGAGCCAAGGCTCTTACACTCAAATACTTGAGAAATGTGTATGTGAGGGAAGACGGGAGAAAATCCAATATGGTCACAGCCTAGAAAGAAAATGTCATCATATGTGAAAATATCTCAACATGTCCTTTATTCATTGTTGAGGTCAGTAGAGGTAATGGATATTATATATTTAAGTTTCTGTGCCTGAGAGGTTGTAGAGAGTGATGTCCCAGTTCCTGCAGCAAGTGGACAATCCACATGGAATAGTCTGTACATATAGGAACTGTTTCATGATTTAACAATGACCATCGGTGGCAACAGTCACAGATGACTTTCTTCTCTCTCCATCAGGTGTCTCTATCCTGAGTAAAATGAGTTTTTTCCTCAAAGCCGAAGTGTGAGATGTGTTACTTATAGACAGGGTTGTCTTGCACCTTTGAATTTCCTGTTTCAGCTGGAAGGAAACATTGCCAGCAACCCCAGCAACGTATGCTAGTAATTTTTCAGAGCCACCCACCTTCAGACCTTACACTTTCCTTCTGCTTTTCCCAATATTAAAGTTCTTTCCTATGATAAAACAAAGGGGTAAAAGAACCAGGCATTCTGATTATCTCCAGCAGTATGACGACCTACTCGTTGACATTGAGGATCAAGGCAATATGCTCTGGGCTGCAGAATCTTCCCAAACACCAACAGCCATTCATCATCTGTCCTGTGGCAGAAGCACTGGCATGAATCTCCACAGCTGGCTGAATGTGGTGGCGTACTCAGTTCTGCTGGGTCTTAAATTGGTTTTCAACACATCTTTGTGAATCATGGGCAATTGGAGAATCAAAAGTTTCTGTTGAAAACACCAAGGTGAAGAAACCACATAATTTTTGTTTATTTATGAGAGGACTAAATTCAGCAGAGACCCAAGTACTCTAAATTACAGCCTGAAACATATTTGAAAATATACCTTGCTTTTCTCATGGCCTCTTCCCTTTCTGGGACTAAAAGGGACTTGGTGAACTACATCAGTACCTGTGCTTCTGTAGGCAGAAATTAAAATCCTATGAAGCTGCCACACTGAAAGATGTTTTTCAGTGAAAATACAGTATAAGAATACAGGTTTTTGCTGTTCCTGGACACATAACCCACTCAGCTGTCACAGGAGTAACCAATGCAACAGAGTGAAATTCATCTCCCTCAGCATAAGCTGAATAATGAGAGAGCAGATTCCTGTGAATTCTTTCTGTTAAGAGTTAGGTATGACCTGTTAGAGCTCAGATGGTGCTCTCAGTGCTGCTGAGTTCACATGGATTTCAGTGTTAAGACACTTCCTAGAATATGACAGGAATTTCCACCATCACAGCCTGGCTTCAGACATTCCCTGTGGATGTCTGTCAACTCCCTCTATGGCCATGCAGGCTCTATTTGAGAGAGATGCATTCTCACCTTTGCAGTGATGACAGTGCTGATGACCATTTTGATCTTTCCTAAGTTATTCATTCTTCCTTTCAGAGTTCCTTTTTCCTCGTTTTCTGTAGTGGTTGCTCTTTTGGTTTAATTATATTAATGTTGTGCAGTGCATTGATTGCCTAGAGATGGGTCCTTTAGAGAACAGTACAAGAACAAGAGTTTGCAGCGAATCCTTTGTTGTAGAAATAGACACAAAATTCCAAACTTTGCCCCAAGGAACTGTCAATGTGACAATTTGCACTTCCCCTACAACTCATGAAGAAGGTGTCTTTTTGATGCAGCTGATGGCTAGAGGAACTGTGATCTTCATGCACATTTTCTCTGCCAAATACATGATTGAGGCAGTCCTTACAGCAGAAAAGACAGTGTAGTTTATAAGCACTGCAGTGAGGGAGGTGATCAGGAAGTGACAGCAGTGCACCTTTCTTAAGTTCCTCTCTGATTTGTCAAAATGCAAGGGAAGGAATGAGATGCAATTATGTCTGAGCCTTGACTAACATAGAGTGAGAAGATAGTAACACCTCCAAGCAATTTTAGTTGCTTGGTTTTTCACCACTGAGATGGAGACCCATTTAGGGTGAAGTTCCTGAGGAGATTTTCAGCATTTTGAGTTCCTCATCAAACTGAAAGCAATGTGAAAGAAGTGAATTCCTTTAGTGGTCTGGTGCTTTGTTTCAAAGCATAGACAAAATAGGCAAAAATCCCAAAAAACTGCCTGTGGTGGAAGGCAAGAGGGGAGGTTGTGAAGTCATCACCAGTAAAGGGGTCACTAGTAAAGAGCTGAATATGAAAGTGCTTGTTGGGAGTATGTAGTGAAGATCTCAACAGATCGTCCTTAATCTAGGACTTCTTCTTCTTTTTTGATCCAACCCTAGATCTCCCTGCTCTACTCCCCTACTCACTGCCTGAAATTTCTCATGGGAAGCCACTTTCTTGGTTGCAGTAATGTCATACCAACACAGCAGAGGAAAAAAGGATGAAAGGACAGGAAGACTAAAAGAAGACATTTTCTATTCCCTTTCTTCCCTCAGCTCGATATTTCTAGAAGTATTCATTCAGGTCCAGCAATAGTTACACTAGGGCTTATATAAGACAGCCTCTGAGAAGACAAAAGAACGTTGCCCTTTTGTAGCATAAAAACACAGTGATACTGCACAATACATGCAGGTTTTTTAAGGAGATAAGGTCTTCTCTTCAGCTATTAACTTTTCCTCGGAAATGCAGAAGTATACAGAAAGCATTTCTAGGTGGGGTTTGGGGCAGAAAATAGGGAGTCTCAGTCTTCTCTGACTCATATCCTACCCCTGTGCAAAGAAGAGGGTAAAGTGTAATGATGAACAACTTGGAT
Source organism: Dicrurus megarhynchus (assembly GCA_013399195.1). Taxonomy (NCBI): domain Eukaryota; kingdom Metazoa; phylum Chordata; class Aves; order Passeriformes; family Dicruridae; genus Dicrurus; species Dicrurus megarhynchus. Next base: position 963,963 of record VXAD01008426.1, on the reverse strand, counting down.
TGGGGTATAAGGGATGGGGAGTGGAAGAAAACCTCCTGTTAATTTGAGGAAACATTGCAAGTCCTTACCTAGTAAAGTTCCCATTTACTTCACTGACTACACTAGGTATCTCCCAGCATTAGAATTTTAGATATTCAGAGACAGTTTCAAGGCTTAAAACAACCTTCTTCATGTGGCAAAAAACTGTATGACAACTTAAAGCATTCTCATGCACCCTGAGAGTGCCCCAATGTTTTCTGACAGCTGACAAACTAAAAAGGACGAGGCTGTCAAATGCAAAGAATGGGTCCCCTCCTTTTGGCTTCTGTCCCTCTGGTCTATTCAATTAGGATTGATCAAGCTGTGTCAAAGGTCCCTCTTCTGTTTCAGTGGCCACCAAGAGCTTTCATGATGACTAATGATAGTCTATCCTTAAAAAGAAAAGGAGAAGAAATAGAAAGGATAATACAAGTGTTTCTTTTTTCCTTTCTTTCTTCTATCCTTATGTTCCAATTAGGCACATTACCTTTACGGTGCACTAAATGAATTTAATATAATTGTCATTGTTCAATGATACACCAGAGCCTTCTGTCTTCCAACATTTGCCTCTCAAGCAGAAACCACCACTTACTCAAGCAAAATAAGATTTAATCATATTTTGGTGAAAGACAAAGTGGGAGATAAATGTTTTTCTTCCTCTGAAAAGTATCTAAAAGATTTGAATTCAAATATCGATAGCAAAGGCAAACTGGGTAACACTGCTGGTAAGAAACATACACATTTCTTGCGTATCTTGCATAAGTTTAAGAACTGCTGAACTGTTCCGTCTCTGGTACTAGAATTAAGGAAATGACCCAATCGTCCTCCAGCAATTCTCATAGCTCTTCATATTTATCCTCAATTTTTTTTCTGGCATTTTGTCTCTTTAATACTAATATTCAGGTACCATTTACATTTGAAGGTATATGCTATACTTTTCTTTGGGGGTGTGTGTTAAGTTGTTGGTCCATGGCAGCCATTTCAAAAAATTTTTAACTGTCAATCTTAAAATTGGGTATGATTTGAAACAGATATTTCCCAAATCTTAAATTAGACCAGCACCAGAAAGACAGAATGATCTGTGCCAAGCAGTTTAGATGAAGGTGAATAGAATATAAATTTATGATGATAATTCTTATTATTGCAATAGCAATATAAAAATTGCATCTCTCTCATTATCCTAGAAACTAGAAAAAGACTGCCAAAGGCTCCCACCAAATATCAGTTATGTACAGGATATAAGCCTCTATCTAGTTACAAATCCTTTATTTATTTCTAAGGGTTAATTTTCTCTTAAAGCTAAAATATATAAAAGAAAGGAATGGGAAGATCTTAAGAGATTTGAAAATCAAATAAAGCCTGAGAGCCAAAATCTGTTAGAGTAACATAGGTCTAGGGATTTTCCTTTCAAGTTCACACAGAACTTCCTAATTTTCACAACCATATTCATATCTAGTATAGTAAAATTCAATGGCTACTCCCTTTCTGCCTTTCCTTGAAGCTGTTGAAAATATGTTCCTAGATGGAAAAAAAATCCACTAATGTCAGAAACATAAACGAAATTTAAAGACCGAGGTTGTGCAGTATTCTGATTCTGTTACAACACAACACTACATTTATCCTGATCCTTTGTACTGAAGGATCCTAAACCATGATGCAAATACTGTAACATTAGCCCTCGCAGCCTTGAAGCATCAACTATTATCATTGTTCAGCCCATGAGGAAGTGAGGCAGACACAGACTGAATTAATCCAGGTTCACAGACAGTCAGAAAGAGTCCTGACAATTTTGATAATCAAAGGCTACACAGATCACATACAGAGATGCCCTGGGAAGGTGAGGGGAAGTGACAGCTACCTAATTACTTATGCAGATCATCACTTTAATCACTTATTGTATATTTTACTGAACCCCAGAAGTCATAAGAACCATCACTGGTGAGGAGATGCCATAACTGTGCATACCAAAGACCCTGTCTCACAGAGCTTGCAGTCTAAGTCACTGGCTACTGATACAGAAATGTAGCTCACTGGCTTTAAAAAGAAATCACAAATTCCAAGCTAATAAGATTTTCTGCCATTATTAACATTAACTCCTCATGGAAACAGAACTGCCAGCCCCACCAGCAGGAGCTGAGGAGGTGGTGTTGCAAGACAAGCAGGTTTTGGAGCAGCAAAAAGTCATGGAGCAAGGGAAAAGAGGAGGAGGAGAAGATGGTGTCAGGGAGGTCCATCTTAAAAAGAAAAAAGTGGGGAACAACCTGTCCAAATGCACAAACAGATGAGGAGTGGGAGGGGAAGCAAAGACAGAGGGGAAGGAGTTGAGCCCAATTACACGATCACAAACAATATTTTTGCCACTGAAGAAGTCACCACCATCCTGGTGAGACACAGCAGCCAGCCAGCCATACTATTATCACACAGCAGTAAAAGGTCTGAGCTGAAGGCACATGTACAACCTTGTGCTGGTGACTCGATACATAATGCACTGACTTCTTGGCTCATGACCTTGTGGCCAGCCCTCAGAAGGAAGAAAATATGCAGTAATAAAAGACTCTTCAATCTAAGGCAATAAGCATTTCAAGAAAAAAAGACCAGAAGTTGAAATTAGATAAATGGATTTTTTCTTTTTTAAGCAGTGGGTATAATTGCCTATTGAAAAATAAGTGGTGTATTTTAAAATACTTTCTTCAAAAAGAGTACAGAGATCTTTTGGAAGACAAATTTCAACTTAAAAAGTCATTGCACTTAATAAAGAGCTAATTGGGAAAATCAGTGCCCAGTTATATGTAGAGGGTCAGACAAAAACAGTGATGGAGGACTGTTGGCATTGGTGTTACGCCTGGCACTGATGGAGGCCTGGAATGACACCAGCTGGTCTGTGCTGCCATGTTTTAAGCAAATTTGGCAAGAGGCACATGAAAAATTTTCAGTTGCAGTTCAAGCATCTAGAGGTCTTCAGAAGCAAATGCATTTCTGAATGAAACATTTACTTTCTGGAAACATAACTACAGTGTTTTGGTCAGGGTCCTTTTCGAAGGGTGTGGGAAGAGCAGCAGGCTTCATCAACAGACCAACATTTGTAAAACATATATCCACACAAATTGGCAATTACAGCAGAGACATCCTATCTGAAGGTTTAAGTTACGTTTATGTCTCTGTTACATGGTTGTCTAGAAAGATTGATTTCTAGCTACAGCCAGTATTGTGGAATAACTCTAGGGTTCACTTTGCCCAAATAAATAAGTAAATAAATAAATAAATAAATAAATAAATAAATATTGCTTACTGGCTCTTATGGCAGCTAACACTCCTTGGCTAGGCTTAGCTTTCCATTTCTTTATGTCATGGATCTGCACTCCGAATAATGTCAAATGCCTCTAAAATATACATCAGAAAACTGTAGATCTGTTAAGATTTCTAATCTTTACTGGTGAGAATCAACTTTTCATTGCATGCAGAGAAACCAATTCCCATCTCCTCTCCCTCCAGAAATTAGACTGTACAGTGGAAAGGCTCCAAGTCGCTGCTGTTTAATGGCAAATTGGCTTGGGGCACCAGCAGTACTAGTTCTAAAATCATTAAGTGAGCTGCCACCAATACATCTTTCACAGTCAAGCTGCAGATAAATGGATGGCGAGATTGTCAAAGATGGAATTCAAAGTTACTGATGAGTTCTATCCTTATCTTCTGATTTTTTTAAAAAATAATATTATTTAATATTATTTTCTTCAAGGGCAATGTATTTTTTTCCAGGTGGAAAATAAAGGGCTGTGATAGAAGAAAGCAGAGAATAATTTTCCTCTCTAAAACAATCAACTTCTCTCCCTACTCCCCTTTCTCCAAGACCAAACTCCATTAGTTGCTTGCTTTGATAGGAAGGAGTAAGATTTGTAAAAGTTTCTGAGATGAGAGGAAAGGAGATCTGAAAGGAAGAAAAATGATGCATGTTTTTGTTGAGGGGAGGGCAGCATGGCAGAGACATTTGTGGCTCCAACTATATTGATCCTGAGACAAAGGTACCCCTCAGAATTCCCAGGTTACAAATGAACATGTCTTTCCCCATGCCCATACCCCATTAATCGAAATAAGCTCTCTCCTTGAATCACAACTTTGCTTCTGCTGCAGGTCAGTAAAAAACGTTGACTGAGGGTTGGGAAAAAATCCCTTCCAAGGGAGGTGTGGCATGATCTCACTTCTCTTCAGCTACTGTGGATCACAGTCCAAGTGAGAAAGATGAGCAGATTTTTGAATGGGTGGTACACGAACTGATGAGATCTGGTGGCATGGTTTGATGACCATGGCTGTTAGAGGGTTTTCATGCAAATTGGGAAATCACATTAAAAGGTGTCTCCTGCCTGGAAGAGGTTGTTTCCTACAAGATACATGATGGAATGGAAGAGAGAGATTCAGGGAGAGCATTGCTGTGGGTGCCTTTCCCATCTTCCAATGGAACTAAGCTAGGTTTTATCCTTACTAAAGAGAAAGATATATAAAAACAATCACCTGTATTTTTAAGATATCATCAACTTTAGGATGGAATGAATGTTCTTCATTAAATTGAATGTTTCAATTCAAATGTCCTTGAATTGCAGATCACTTTTAATGATTAGAATGTTGCCTTATATGACTAGCTTAGAGGTTAGGCTTAAAATCTGAATAGCTTAGATGAGACACTCTTCCCTGTCTTCTCTGAATCTTGTAAACCAGGAAACCAACCTTCTCAGCTTGTTAACCCCTGGGAGGCTCATAGGAAGAGAGTCATTGGTGATTTTATGCAAAAAATATCTGTACCTTCAGCATTTTGTTACTCAGTGAGGGAATTTCATGGCCAAACATATGGGTGAAACTGTGCTATGCATGAGTCACAGGCGTGGAAGATAAATATCTGAGACTGTCAGCAGAGTGGTCATTTCATGTCCTTACAGATATTAACTCCCACCATAGTTAAAGTCATTGCCTGTATAGAAACACTGTTTATTGGCAGGAAGCACGTGGAAATCTGGGTCATTTTACAGACTCCTGACATATGTAGGGACCATGAGGGATATCAGAGTTGTAATAGATGATCTTCCTCCAGCACAAGACATTTTTTATACCATGCACTGCATATCACAGGTTCTCAGCATCACCCAGAAATCTTTGAAGGTGATTTGTTTGAAAGGTTTTCTTATTTACTGCAGCAAAAAGTTTTTCAGCCTTTTCTAAACTCCAGTATATTTCTAACCCAAACTGTTGCAAAGAGGTATCCAGATTCTCAGGAATATTATGTTAAACTGTTAAAAGGCTTTTTGCATAATCTTTTATTATAAGCCTTTGGGATATTTAATATTTACTCCACAGATTTATTCTGTTTTATTTTATTGTCAATGGTTAGAATGGATGATATTAAGGTCTTTTCCAACCTAAATGATTCTATGATTGTATTTTAATACTGCCCTTATGACTAATTGCAGAAAGACATTATTAGAGTGCAGATTCACCCCTTTCTTCCTTAGTCAATTCTACCAATGTCAGGGAAACAAGTGATTCTTCTTTTACAAGAAGATAAAATTATGATAAATGTAATATAAGGAATAATTGAATTAGTGTCATAACAGCAGCATAGACTTCAATTAGAAAAAAATATTTCCATTGTGATAAAGTTCTGGCCATAAATTTCAGAAATCATACATTTTTGTAGCCTTATATTTCTTTGCTCAGGAAATGTCTGTCACTGAGAACCTGAGGATGACTGTAGAAATGAAAGGGTTCTCTCACAGAAGAGCAAAAGGGGAGGAAAAGAAGCCTGTCCTGTAAATGAGATAACGTTTTCAGGATTCGAGTTAAAAGGTAAAAGATTCTTTGCTCCCCAAGCATGCGACTGTTAAGTTCAAGTGTTTAGTTTAACATGACAAAGAGCAAAATGTGATTCTATAGGTCTGTCTTACGTGTAAACATTTTCTCCCATTACTCAAAAAGAAGGAAGAGGACAGAGATTAACAAAATTTGAAGGAACCAGATAGTGTAACATCTGAACTTGTTTAGACCATTGCTTAAAACAGAATAGAGTGGTGGGTATGGATTTGTGCTGACGGTTATCAGTATCAGGTAGTGCACTTTTCAGCAAGATCCTCATTATTATATAGTTTTATCTGAGAAGTAAAAAACGGAATCAACTTTTCTGATGGCAACATGGTGTCCTACACATAAACCAAAATCCCAAAGAGTTTGGTAAAGAGCGGACTAAGCTGTAGAGAGCAAGTATGACATCCAATAAAGTCTTAAAAAAACATTTGCTAGTCTGTGTGTGCACATACATGTGCATTTTGGGACCAGATGGTCCCAGTGGTTAATTACAGTGTTAGCTGTTCATGGAAAAATAATTCTAGCCAAAGATGGCTGACTTGACTGACAAGAAAAAAAATATGAAAACCAAGACATTTCCATGCTGTTGGTGTTTCATTTTCTTGCACATACTAAAGTACATTTACGAACAGGAGAACAGCTCAAGTTTCTTCAGGCAGTAGCCAAGTCCATAGCTATTATGATGGGCTGGAGTATTTCACAAAATTACTTAAAAGAATTGTTTCCCTTGTCTTCCACATTCCTTTCTCAATTTCTTTCATTAAAAAAAAAAAAACAACAAAACAAAAAACCAAACCAACCAAACAAAAAAAGCAATTGTGATTTTTCAGTCCAGTTTCACCATGATAGTAATTATTTATATAACACTGTCACTTTCAGCTGGCAGACATGGAACTGATACTCTGGGTAGTTACTGAGAGAAGACCTGGAAGGACTGTACCCCCTTTTTATCATGGCATTGCCAGTGTAGAAACACACCATACAGCCCTGGCATTGCTAGGAATAAGTGTCGCTAGTGCCTCTTATTAGTGTTTATTATCATAACTGCTCATTGTATTGCCCATTATGTTAATGAATTAGAACAACAGACCTAAATGTTTGTTGTTGTATAAAGCTCATTAGTCTCTGAGAAGAACTCAATGCAACATGAAGGTTGAGGAGCTGGGTTGCAGGAATATTACCAATTAAGTCCTATATGAACACACAATTAGGTAGGATGACATGCTTGATTTACGTTGCTTTATGGCTAAGCTGGATAAACAGAGTATCGCTGAAGACGAGAAACCTGCTCCCCCTTTGCTCATCCCCACCCTGCTGGAACCTATTCTAATGTTTCCAGTGGGAGCTCAGCACACAAGAACGGCTGGGCAAGGTTATCGGTGCCATCCTGAAGCACATTTAACTCTCTCTGCTGAGCTAAAAGGATGGGGGCAGAGTGTGTTCCTGTTGTGGCACTTGTTAATTTAGTTTCTCGCCCCTCTCTCACCAATGTCTGGTCTTCATGGGGTGTCTTTCCTCAGTACCTCAAGCCTGCAGTGACTGTCAGTTTACAAATGGCTTTATACCATGTCATACCTCTTCAAATAGAGCACTGGACTTAATTTAGGTTTCTCCGTCAGCCCTTGCCTTCTCTGAGAACACACACAAGTATTTATTATGCAGCACATAATGCAGCATACACCATTGTACATCACACATGCATACATTGTACCTCAACATGCACCATCGGCTGTGATTCTTGTGAAGCATCACTCTCCCTTAACTTTCTCTTCCCTATGTATTTGCATCATTATATACATTTATCACAACTGAGGGGAGATGCAATTGAAAGGCACTTTCAGAAGTTGTCACCTCCAGCTTCTCAACCATAAATTGTTACCTCCCAACTGAGACTTGGTAACTGATCATATGAGCGCTCCTAATTGTTTCAGAGCAAGGTGAAACTTCAATAATGAATTAAACTATGGAATCAGCAACCATTAAATAGCGACATGTTGATTTTTCTTTTTTTTTTCAGTGTAAGGCATTTTATTTCCAAAATTAGAGGTTACATGTACAGGTAGAAATCCAACGGGATCCAGGAGACCGCTAGTGAAAGACACAGGCAGCTGATCAGCAGTATCTTGTTCCGTGCGAGGCACCTGTCTCTCACAAATGTGTCTTTCAAAAAGCCACATCTCCCTAGTCTTCTGGCTTATTCTGTGCTGTCTTTGGCACCTGCACAATCAGTTGTTGACCTCTGTTTTCAATGACGTTGGCTTGGCACTGAAATAAAGCCGGAGAGACCAAGAGGTACAACTGAGAGACGTTTTATGATGCTGTTTCTTACTGCCTGAAATGCGGCACATGGACAGTCTAAATCAGGGACCTGTACAGAGGGGTTTGAGTTTGCATCACTTTTTCTAACTGTTCTAAGCAAATATTGTTGCTGTGTTGCTGCATACTAGGACATTTGTTGTGTGGGTATCTAATGACTCAGAAATCAGGCTTACTCTTGGTGTTATATTGACCAGAACAATATAAATGTGCTGTAAATCAACTTTGGTATGAGAGTAGGGAACCACACACCTTTTGCCCCTTAATGTTCCTGTGTGTGCAATACTAGTGCACCACTTGCTGTTTCAGCTGTGTGGCAGGCTTTTGGATCGTATCCTTTTGTTAATACTGGGATAGGGGACTCAAAGTCCTTTCCTTTCTAAATTGTTGATGAGTATTACATCCCTCTCATAGTCTTTTCCTTTATTCAGAAATATGAAACTTTCACCATTGCATTGCCTTAGAGTTTAAAGTTCTGTCATTTCTGATGAAAAAACACCTAATAACAACAAACTTGGACTCATCAATGGGGAAATGAGTCTGCTTCAGAAACAAAGGTAGCAATCAGCTTGGAATTTAAATGAATGCTCAGAAAGAAACCTGAGGCACAAAATGTCAGTTTTGAATGGAAGGGAGAAGGGACAGTTAAGGGGAGGCTGGGTAGATCAGAAGTATGATGCATTGGAAACACACACCCAAACAAAAAAACAAATCCCCACAAAAACCAAAAACAGACCCTTAAAGGGAGCAGAGAGGAGGGGACCTGCAGTTATGGAAAGAGTTGAAAGGAAACAGTGACAGGTGGCTCTGATACATTCAGAAAGTCTCTTTCAGGATCTTTCATTGTGCTAGCCTCAAGGCAGAGGAGGAGGACCTGACAGGAGGCAGCTGTACATCTGTACAACCTTCATTTGACACCAAGAGTATTTCTGGAGGGATTTCTTAAGAAGATTTTGCTGCTGTCCCAACATTTTCTTTCCAAAATATCCTTCCCGAGCATGTACTTTTTGATGAATGATTTGAGATTATTAGTTTTGGAGACTGGTGTTCGAAACAGGCTGCATTGCTCCAGACAGACACATTCAGGTTATCTCAGACCCATCCTGAAGCACCTATGTTTAACACTGTGATTATCTAGTTGTCTTTTCTCGCACAGTCCTCCTGGAGCTTTGTCAAGACTGCAATGTGATGTGCATTGTTAGGAGCAGAGGCAGCTCCAGAGCTCTCCATTAGAACCTTCCTGCCCACTTTACTCCACCCAGGCTGCCTCAGTACTCCCATAGACTCTGCTAGTCACTTTAATCTGGATTCAAACAAGTAATGCACAACTGCAAGTTTCCTAACAAGTGTGAAATATCCCAAGGTTCCTTGCACTTTCCTCCATTTTACAAAAGAGCTTTTTCATGCAAGAAAGCAGAAATGGAGACACTGTTCTCTGATACTTCATGCAAAGCAGTGATGAAAGGTGAGAGGAATGGTTATCAGTGGGAATGAAAAAGGAACTATTTTTTATTTATTTATTTTGTTTTCCATCTCCAGCAAGTCTTTGCTGGAAGGATTGTTCCAATCTGCTCCTGTAGATGCTAGATCAAGTGTCCTATTCCACCTGCCTGCATTGGTTTCCCTTGATTGAATGGACTGAAGGTGGGAAACCTCTAATGTGGGTTGATGAAAGTGGAGCTGGCACTCCACAGCAATGGGGTAAAGCTGTCAGGTCTGATTTTTCAAACTTGGAATGAGAACATCATTCCACTTTGTCTCATTTTTAACCTTCAGTTTCAAAGATGGGGGAAAAGCAAAAAGCATGGGGTAAAGATTCTTAAGGGCTAATTCTGAGCAGTGACCTTCCCAAGTATAACCTCTATGGAGGTCATTCACTGTCAAGCATTTTAAAAATCAGAATTTTTCTTCTACACTGTTGCATGAAGATAAAGGAGGAAAACTTAAAAAAATAAAACTAAAAAAAAGTTTATTCTCCCCCACCCTGATGCTTTTTTTTTTTTTTTACCACTCTGTGCCTCTGTAAAGGGGCATGAATTTACCATTGTCTTTGTTTTCGGGCATAATTTGTGGGAGCTTGCTGAAAAACTTCTTGAACCACGATTCTATGAGTAGTAAATTTTTATCATCTTTCCTTAGTTTGTTAGTTATTTGATTCTTCAGCAAAACTTAAGTCTTACTTTTTTGTCATGCTAACAAACAATCCTAGCTGTTCCATGTCCCTGTTGAAGGACCTGTCCCCAGTTTTCTGGGACAACCAGTCTGATGTTTGCAAAGTCTGGTTAATTATCATAGTATGAACAAGATAATCACTGCCATGTGCTTCCTAAAAGTTTGATGTGAAAGAAGAGTGAATGAAAAAGGCTGCCAAGAGAGTCCCAAACATTAAAACTGATGCTGCAGACTTTGAACTCGGGGCTTTCCTGTTTTCTGGAGATCAGGATAATTTGAGCTAGAGGTGGATCCCAGAGGGACTTACGGCTTAGTCTCAACTTATCTAGCTTTGACAATGACTTGAGAAATTTCTACTGGTTTCCTAATAACCAAAGTCTGTTAAAGGTGGGAAGGGGCTATTTTCCAGAGGGAATGCAACCACTTAATATTTGAATTGTTAATTTTTTCTCCACTGACTACAGTAATAGCTCATGATGGCCACACTCTAAGCTTTAGTATATTAGTTAAATACATGGAAGGGTCTGGGCCACTGTGTCCCATCAAATGACTCTTGAACCTAGATGGATTTTACCCTGATTGTAATTCAGAACCAGGACCATTTCCAAATCACAAACCTGTACAAACTGCATGGCAATGCACAAGGTGTAATTTCCGAGCTGAGCTGAGCAGCAGGATCTTCTGTGGAATCCTCCAGTGAGGTGGGAATACCTTTTAGTCATGGGACAAATACACTGGTGGTGAAGTAGAACAGCTCAGAAAGGAAAGGTCGTCTTCTTCAAAACCAAACTAACAGCGAACAAACTCACTGCCTTAATGCATACCGATTAAAAGGAAATCAGGATGGGTAATTAACTCCTCTCTCAAGTGTTTGTACAATTCACTTTCCCTCTGCTGCATTTCCTGAGCACTCCTGGTGCTAAGCTCTGAAGACGTTGAATAATGACTTAGACCACTGAGTTAAAAGTCTATTTTCTTAAAAGATCTGTTCTCCCATTCAATCCATTTCACACATTGCCCTCCACCAAGCAGAACAATAAAATGAACTATAATCATAAATCCACTGGTGTTTTGAGGTAGCCCATTCATAGTTTCTCAGACTAACAATATGAGTCAGCCTGCAGCACCAGGGGAGACGTTAAATTTACGTTGTTAAATTTTCACTCTTACCTCTATGGTTTCTCTGAATCCTCCATTCTCTATTTAATATAGCCTGCTAATCTGTTTCCTGTTTATTTTTTAAAAGCAGGCCTTCTGCCTCCTGCACCATTCAGCATCCCGCCCACCTCACCTCCCCCTCTGACTTTCCCAGAGCAAACAGCGCATTCAGATCGAACCAGATTGACAGGTGTGTGACAGATGGATGGACAGAAAACTGGATCGGTCCAAACTCCTTGGCACTTGAAAAATTGACAACACAACCAAAGCAGCGTAACGGGGAGAGATAGATTGGCAAATGGAATAAATGGTCCCCGGAAAGTTTGCGATTAATCTTTGCCCTGTCAAGTAATGGCCTGATAATGCAGGAATTTAATGGGAACTACTTCTGCTAGTTCAGAGGCATCCATTAGTGTGGAGTAAAGCAGGAGACAGTAGTAAGCATTGCTCTTTTTCATAGCCTTTGCAAATGAGAGGATATTATTGAAATTGTACCATCTGCACCCCAGCTCCGCTCTCCTAAATGACAAGTCCACACCTTTCCACTCTTCTGTTCTTAAGGGGTGACACTCGTGAGTTTGTAGCTCCCTTCCAGGAAATATTCCATCTTATTTGATCTGTTATATGCTTTTCCTGTCCAGCGTGAACTCCAAGCTACCTAATGAAGTTGGCACTGGAAGAGAGAGATTGTGTTAACCACAGGTGTATACTTTTCAGAAAGCAACATGTTCTCAGCCATGTTGAAAAAAGGTTTTCCTATCTTCATGCATCATTTGGCTCTGCCTCAGTTTCCCTAGGTATAATAAGGCTGTTGCTCAGCAATAGAGCACTGTGGAGGATTCTGCTAGGCAAGTCCAGAAGGAAAACTCTGTGTCCGAACAAATGCTGGAGTTGTCTCAGGTCTAAATTGTGGCTCACATGCTATGGGTGTTGGTTTGAGGCATGCTCGCTTAAGAGTAGGTCTGATTAAGGTAAGAACACATCTATCCTATTATCCTGTTTATAAAAACAGTTACAGTAACTGGGGACATAACACAAGAGTAGGCAATAACATTTCCACTGAAATGAATGTTGGCATGTGAATTTGCTTGGTTTTTCTTTTTGAACTTTTCTGAACTTTGTTGGTTGCCTCAGCATCTCCTGCAACAAGTGATTTAATTCTGTAACACTTCAGGGGGAAAAAAAACAGCTTTTACTTTCAACGTGCTTGTCTGCTCACTTCATTAACTTCAAGTATTCCGAGCAGGTGGTAGCACTTTTGTCTTTAGCCCTTCAGTTCCAGGCAGGGGCTTATTGCACAAGATGTCAAGAGGGGAGGGAAGGAGCTGTTGGGTGAAGGATCCCAAGAAAAGAGCAGGCACATGTGTTGCATCAGTGGGGTGGTGTTTACCCTCCAAGAAGCCTGGTACAGACTGAGATACCCCAGGCCTCACTGATATGAATAACTGAGTCACCTTCACTTTGGCAAGGAGGGGACTGGCTGGGGAGTGAGAGGGGAGCCCAAGTGCTCAGTCACATCAGTGCAGCTGTAGCACTGGGGGAGGGAGGATGCAGGGGGGCGGAAGAAGCTCATTATGACTGATAAATAGAGGGCTCCTGTTGTCAGCAATGTCATTGTGTTCACCTTTTTTTTTACAGTCCCCTCTTTCCAGCTGTGTAATTAATTAATGGATTGGAAGTGCTTAGTTTCCAGTGATCTACAGGCTGACCTTGCACCTTCCCCTGCCTGTCTATGATTGTTGTCAGGAGGTCCAGCTCTCACCAAAAACACCTCCCTCTCTAACCATCTCTGCATCAGCCCCCTTGGTAGCAATAGTTGATCCTGTACTTTCCTCCCCTTGCTTGTTTTCATAGTTCTAAGGAAAAGAAAGCAACAACCTTCTTCTTTGCTGGCATTTTTGCATGGACTTTGCACTAGGATAAACCTTGGAACAAGGTGCAGGTCCTCATGAGCCAAAGGGTAGGATTAAGATCACAGGCGTTTTAATTCCTGGAAGGAGGGATGACCATATCATTGGATTTCAGACTGCCCAAAATAATGCATGCAATCCAAACTAGATTTTCTGGTTCTTCTGCAGCCAGTGATGAGAAAGGTACCTCTACTCTCTCACCCACTGTAGGTAACTGTCTCAGAATAGGATAAATCTCTTCCAAGAGAGATGTTTTCCTCATTTAGGCTAAGAGGACTATAGAGATTAAAGTAGATATTTTGTGTTCAAGGTAGCTAAAATTAGGCAACATGTGTTTCATCCTCATTATCTCTACCTTGTAGTTATAAATGAGATGAGTAGATCCATTTCTTCACCTCTCATTTATATCTTTAAGCACAAGTGTAAAGTGAAGGCATACAATGTTACAAGAGTTTACCAGAAAATTAGTTGTTAATGGGGACTGAAGAACTTGTACCAACAGGGACCTCATGGCTTCAGTCCATAACAAAACTCTTATTTTACAGTATGTGAATAAAATATCATGAGCTTTACAACCAACACCATGAATGAAAGTCCGGGTAAATACACTTGGTGACCTCACTGGCAAATCTGCCCGACAATTTCACAAAACAGACTCAGGCTATTGATCAAGTTGGCTGGAAGGGATCTTTTCACCTCAGAGTCTCTGGACTACATTTGGCTTAGGGCAGTCAAGAGCAAAAGTGGCTGTTATCAAATGATAGGAGCTAGCTGAAGGTCTCAACCTAGTCTCTAGAGAAATAAGTCCAGGGTATGGAGATCTCAATCAATTTAAGCTATACTAGGCATAACTGACTAGGTTCACATCACAAAACCAGTCTTCTCTTGATTTTAAGACTGAATGCAAAAGAACACAGTTATTTAATCTTCCAGTTTGACATAAGATTGGAAGAAGGTCTGAAAGACCATTAGAGAATCTGCCAGTCTATTGCTTCATTTTTTCAGTTTCTCTGTAAAAGCAATTTTTTTTAAACTAAACATTTCCCAACACTGGCAGTCTAAAACTTGCAGCTACCTTAATAAAGTATAATAACTAATTCAAGACTCTATTCCCCAGCCTCGCCTTCTCCAAGAAGAAATACACCATACATAGGAGCAGGATTACCTAAGCAAGTTGCAGGAATGTGCCCATAAGTACTGGGTCAACCACTTTATTACTCTAGTGTACAGCTCGTATGATTACTCATAGGCCTTGTCATATATTTATTCCCCTGAGCAAACGCCCCCCCTTCCTAAGAGCTTTACTGACTCAGACCAAAACTCCACCTTGTCCAGCAGCTTCTCCTCCACTGACTGTAAGTAAATGTTCAGATACAGAGGAAGGCAAAAAGATTTTACTAAGTAGTGTCAGCACCCTTGCAGCAAGTTCAGGCTCAGGCATTTTCTAAGGTGAGCCCTTTGCACTTAGGAACACTGGGTGGATTATTTTTTCCTTGAATTCTCCATAGGTTTTTGATTTATGCAGGTATTTCATACCTTTACCTAGGAGCAAGTTGATTCATAAGTCTAAGTACTATACAATCAAAACCCTTTCTATATTTTTGAGCCTACTACATACTAATTCTGCTACAACCAAATTTCAGATACTAATTTTTTAAGGAAGGTCTTCCTTCTCTTCTTTCTTTTCCTCCTTAGAGAAATGGTCTTCCCTTCCCTTCCCTTCCCTTCCCTTCCCTTCCCACACCTTCCCACACCTTCCCACACCTTCCCACACCTTCCCTTCCCACACCTTCCCAGTTAGAACTACAGGAAAACCAGACTCAGAAGAAAACCAGGCCACAGAAAACACAAATCAGCCCACAGGAGAGAACAATCAGAACTCCAAAGCCACTTTCTGAGAGCAATTTTATTATAGTGCTTCCTTCTTTGCAACTATGGGATTTGGGGGAAAAGTATCTGGCAGTGGGTTCTCTTATACACTCTCCGTTCTCTCTCTGACTGTTCTCTGCATCTGAGTTAGATGGTGTTTGTGTTTCTCCTCTTCAAATGTGCATCAGCATTTCAAATGAAACTTTGGACCACCACCGTGGCAGCCTTTTAAAAGGATACAGCACAAGATTCCTCTGTCTCCTCTCCTCCGCTGGAGAGCAAAGGCAAACCAGAAGAGGGATATTAATGTGCAAATTAGCGCAACCTGACTGGCTCCAGATTGCTACTTAGAATTTGCATATTAATAAATGTTTTTGTGACAGCATTTAGCAGATCAAGAAGGGCAGAGATTAAAAAAAGTCAACAAGATCTTTAAGCTTTTCCTTTATATTCCCTTCTCCTCACACTCGCAGCCCCCTGTATATATCTATATCTCTTTATACCATATCCATATGTGCTTAGGTTGCATATGTACAGGTCAATGCATGTAAATCTGCCCAGCTCTTGACAGATGTGAGATTTGCAGAACTGCCCTGCGTGAAGTTGGAGAAACAGTTCTGTGCTGGAAGGAGAGCAGAGAGCTTAGCCTGTGTGTGTATTTGAATGAGTGTGTTTTATACACACACACACAGAGTTAGAAAGATAGATGTAGGAACTGGACAGCCTCCCTCCCCCAGCCCCCTTTCAAATCTTTTTCCAACAGGCGTTTTTATCCCATTCAGCTGAATAAATTGGGACTCTTGAAACTGTGATCTTGACAGATGTGAGCTTTTTTTCTGAGCTGCATTGGAAAAAGATAGATAGTGAAAACCTCCAGGGCATTTGGGCTTAGTGGAGCCAGTGAAAAGGGTTATTTCCAAGCGTGCTGAATAATGCATCCCTCTGAATTCCTTAGTTCTCTCTTTCTGTCCTCCTTTCTGTCTTTCGCTCTCTCTTCCTTTAAATGCTTTGTGGATGTAATGTTGAATGCCCTCCCAGACGTCTTCCACCACCATGGGAAAGTTGCGATCAAAATCTTACCGAGCAATGGGCCTTTAAAGTGTCTCCTGCGAGTAGTCTGGGGGTCAGAATAAGAGGGAGACAAAAAGAACAGATAAATAAACAGAGCAAGTTACACATACATAACGGCTGCGTTAAAGATATATTTCCCCATTTCAGCTAATTAGTTGTCACATCAGTCTTAAGCAGAGAAACTGGCTGATAGCCAGACTATTTTTTTTTCAGAAATCTCTGTGTCAAGAACATATGTTCAAAGAGACTCTCATCCGTATTAGATTTGTCTTCCTGGCTTATTTTTGTTTATCTATGACATGTTTATCAAAACAAGAAACAACTTGAAATTTTCTCATTTTGTTTGTTCTCCTGAACTTTCTTTATCCTTTCTCAGTTGGAGCTTGAATTTTGTGCTAGTTGGTCAAGGCAAGATTAGAGTTTGGAGAGAGGAGAAACCCAACTTCAGATTGAGCTGAATTGAAATGTGCAATTACTGTATGAAACAAAGGAAAAAATGTAATCTCTTTCAGCATAGATGTGAAATGCTTTGTTCTTGTCTTGCTTCATACAAGGCAGATGTTGCAAAGTTATGTAATTATTGTTTGGGGTTTTTTTTTCTTAATTGCCTCCATTTTGGGCTTTTTTTTTTCAAACACATTTTGAAAAGAAAAGCCCAATTTCCAAACACAAAAGTTTTGTTTTTTTCCTTTGGCATTTCCACCATGAAGCACTTTGTCTCTGACTGCATTGAAATGCACTGTTTTGACATTTTGCTATGTGGATGTCGGGCTAAGTGTCTTGCCTGAAACCACAGAGGGAATTAAGACCGCATCTCTTGAGCCTTTGGTTAGCCCTTAACCACTGGACCATCTTTCCTCCTAGCAACCCTTAGGAATTTTTGAGCAAAAGTGAGCCCATGGACAACAACATGGAGAGGGACACGTCCCTTTATCAGAGGCTCATGAGCAGAGACGACCCCAAGCGATTTGGGGAGAGGAGAGGGGTAGGCACGCACCCCCCATGCTGGAGCTGGCATCATCTGTCTTTTTGCTATGCCTCCACTATAAAAACAAAGATTTAAGAGAAGCACAACAGTGGCACACACACCCTTGGGCCACACATCAGTGAGTTTGCTGGCAAGAGCAAAGCTGCCGTGTCTCTGCAATGTTTTTGTCAGGATTATCTGACTCCTAGTCAAGGTGCAAACAAACCTGAGGTCTTCTGTCAATACCGGCGTGTGAGCTGAGAATCTCAATGTCTTCTGAAAGAAAGTTTGGGAGTTCTTCCAGAAAAAAAAAATAAAAAAAGAAAATATGTGTGGGGAAGGAAGCTAGGTTTCTACACCAACAGTTAGAAAGTCACTAGGAGTGTCATAGTGAAGTCAAGACAATGTGAGAATATCTCTTGATGTGTCTTTTCTAGTATTTTATTTGGCTTAGTTTTTAACATCTCAAATAGTCTTCACTGCTTCTCTCAGGAGCCTAGTGCATCATCTCCTTTCCATGAGTCTTCCTGCATTTTACCCTCTCATAGTGTCACACCATTAATCCTTGCAATACGCCATCATTGGTGTAAATTACTTTAGAACATTCTGGTTCTGAATCTGGGTCTGGGTCTGGTTCTGAACCACATTTGTGGTGTTGTTCTCAGTCATCCTAGAGCCGAGGTCCCCGTTCGGGCGCCAGGTATTGTAGGGAGGGCGTCGGTGGATCGATGCCGCGTGTATTCCACAGGGTCCCTCGTGGAGACGCTTAGGCAGCACTCTCCTAGCACCCACGCGTGCACACGATCTCACCCTCGCAGGAAGTCATGACCAGCCAGTCACACACACAGTCTGTGCACAAACCGGAGACAAAGAGGCGAGAGGGGTTCTCTGTGTGCAACTCCGAGGCATTTAATGGAACCAACGCTCTCCAAGGGAACAGAGGCAAAGAACCAAAAACAAAAGCCTGCATGTGGTTTTTTATCCTGAATGGCCCCAGGGGTGGGCAAAGTATCAGAAGTCAATAGTCAGAGGGCTAGGGGGTAGAGGCAAGGTTGAGTGACATAACAGGGGCCAATGGGAGAAAGGAGGGGCAGAGGGAGAGGACCAGTGACCAGTGGGGTCTCGGTAAAGGGAGAACTTTCTAGCACCGTGGTGTGGGGAGCGACCGCTTCGCAGTAACATGGTGAGTGTAAAGTGAGCTTAGCCACCGCAACATCCTAGGGCTATTCTCCTCCAGCCCAACATCCCTCTACATCTATCTGAAAACCACAGTTACATGTGCCCAACTCCTGAGAGATGAGAAAATTGGATACCATGCATCCACACTAAGCCTGTGACACAACTGCAGGTTCAGATGACAGCCAATGACAGCCCTGAATTCATTGATCCTAAGTCCATTTATTTGACCCAAACAGAATTTACACATTAACCTTACCACCTTATCCCTTCCTTATTCCCTGTTTTTTGCTTCATCCCAGTTTCTACGTCCCTTTCTAGTTTTTCCTCTTCCCACAGTATCCTGAAGCATTTTGTTCCAGCTGCCCTTCATCAGCCCATCATCTACAGCAGCCCATAATACTTACCACAAAATCTTCAGAGCAAAGTATTTGCTCTTCACACAGTCTTTTGCCTTGGGTGGGGAAGGTGGAATAGAGAGGGCACAAAACACTTCTGACAGACATCAGTTACATTGCATTATTTACGGCTGGAAGGCAGCTAACAGTTGATGATGTAAATAACATCTTTGTGCAGCAGAAGGAATGGGGCCCAGTTCTCCATGTTATCAAATCTCCCTCCCTTCTCTCATCGCATCCTTTTTGTAGATTCCCTTATGTCTAGTATAAAGAGGTGAACATATTTCAGTTTTCTCTCAAAAGAGGTTTACAAAGCTTTCCTTCACTCAACTGTCTAGTCTCATAAACATCCACAGAAAGTAATGTCTTTTTTTTTGTCTTGAAGTATTTTCTTTCTCTCACTCTGTCAAATTTGGTTAAAATTGCTCAGCTGCTATAAGAAATATTGGCAGAGAAAGAATGGGACAAGGAGATGGGTAATAAACATAGCATGGTTCTGTAAATCCTGTTTCCTTAGGAAAATTGCATAAAACAGGATGTCCAGGATTCAGCCTGGTCCTGTGGTAGGCTTGATCACTGCCTCTACTGATTCCTTGTGTGGAGGGCAAGTGTCAGAGCTTTCCCTTGGAAGCAATCATTGTAACTTAGTGTGTTGGACAGGTTCGTTCTGTCTGGTTGTGCTGAGGGCAACAGCACAAGGTATTGCAGCCTTTCTCTTCAGGTCCTTTTATGAAGTCATAACATTTCAGATGCCCTGAAATGTATGCCTCTACATCCTGAAACATACAGTATTTCAGTATGTCCTGAAAAGCTGCATAAGCTTTCTCTTCCCGCTTTTCCTACTTCACTTCCTCCTCTTTCTGCCTTCTTCCATCCTCAGTCAGCCTCCTTCTCGCCTCTCTCTGGTGTTCGTCAATAAATATTCAATTAATGCTTTCCTATGATATAGATCTATGGGTGCCAGATAAGAACATCTTCACAGGATGAATGGTACTGCTAAGTCTGGCGGCTAATTCTATGCAGATGCAGAAAGTCTGCTGGAAGTGACTTTACAAAATGGAGTGCTCAAGCAACCCTGTTTTATTTTTTAATGCAGATGAGAATTTAAAAGCCTGTGTTTTCTACAATTAATTTTATGTACTATTCTTTTCAATTATTTATGTTCCCTGAATGATAAATGGGCTGGCGGAGAGGAAGAAGGAGACTCAAGGTAGTGGGAATCTGTAGAAAGAATCCTTTTTTCTCATTAGTTATTTATTTATTTTAGACTGGAATAGCAGCCCCGATGATAATTAAGAGAATGTGGGCTCTAGATCAACAGGTGATAGGAGATCAGTTTATCACCTAGCAAGGCTCAGAGGAAAAAGACCAGAACAGAGGAGGGAGGTTTAGTCATAACTTTGCAACAGATTTATTTAATGCACTTTGCCAAATCCCTTAACTTCCCCATTTGCAAATAGGAGGAGATGGTTGTTTTTTGCAAAATAGAAATGGATAGCACAAGTAAGCGCAAATTTTGCAGCTGAAGAAGAAGCAAAACTTTCATGCATTCAGGGTGACTTTTCTTGCATATATTAGTGTTGATCCTGAGCCCAGGTGAAGGCTGCATTCATTAGAGTCGTGTTCATCCAAAGCCAGAAAAGTAACCCAGAGGTAACTTTTGGTGTTGGAAGCAAGAGAGAAGTGTTACAGAATGCATCCATAGCTTCTCTGGGCAACTTGTGCCGGTGCCTCACCACCCCCACAACAGGGGATTTCTTCCTAATATCTAATTTAAATCTACCCTCCTTCATCTTAAAGCCATTGTTCTTTATGGTATCTCTACAAGTCCTTGTGAAAAGTCTCTCTCCAGCTTTCTTGTAGTCCCTTTAGGTACTGGACGTTGCTATAAGGTCTCCCTGGAGTCTTCTCCAGGCTGAACAACCTGAACTCTCTCAGCCTGTCGTCTCAGAACAGGTGCTCCAGCCCTTCAGTCAACTTAGTGACTCTCCTCTGGACTCGCTCCAACATCTTTATCAACATCTTTATCAGGTTGGGGGCCCCAGAGCTGGGCAAAATACTCCATTTATTTTATTTTATATTTTATGTGTTCGTGCAAGTTCTTGGCATAGCACTTACGCAGAAATACAAACGTGCTGAGCAGAATAGCCTTCCTCAATAACGCAAGTGCCTGCTCGAATCAGTGGGCGTTTGAAACCTCTGGAGAGAGAGCCTGACCCTCTCTGGTTTCCAGTCCATTTCCGAGGGTTTTGGAGAAGTAACAGGATGGCATTTGGGGCCTTTGAGAAATTGATTCTAAAGATGTAAGGGGATTATTTTAGAGCAAAAGGGAGGAGACCCCATTAAAGTAGCACTGAAATGGAAAGGAAGCTGAACAAATGAGATGTGTTAGGTTGAGCGTTGTTTGAAGTGAGATATTTTCCTTGAGATATTGATTGGGTTTTTATGCCATTCTTAACCTAAATCAGATCCTTAAAAACAAACAAAAGCAACCTCTAGTAAAAAAAATAATAAAAAATTAAAACCAACGAACAACAACAAAAAAATAAAAATATATAAAGGGTTATTTTAGGATTGAGAAGAAGAGCCAGGATTTTCTTTCCGCACATTCTGCTTCCCTAAAATAGTAGTGCTTGCTTGTAAGAGAGACATCTTGGCAGTAATGTATATTATTTTCTTTCAAGTTCATTTATAAGGTTAAAATCAGAAGGTTTGTGAGTTTTGGATGGATTTTTTTTCTCCTTTCTAAATTTATTTCAGCATGAAAGAGTTGGGTTGGAAGGAAAACAATGGAGGTAAAAATTACGCACTAGAAAAAACTAGGGATGGAGCCACTTGAAAAATTGCCAACTTACAGAGACAAATTCATACTAATTTCAGAAATTTCAAACACTTTCACAAACGTATTTTTATTCACAGCCATCTCATTGTGCTTTCATGGTTCTTTAAGAAAGCAGGGCAAGGTGGGGGTGGGAGGACAGTAGATCAAAGTAGAGGCCTTCTCCCAGTTTGGGAAAAATAAAATAAGCAGTTTGGTCAATTTTATAGAGGTAAGAGTTTATAAAATCACAATTAGAAAAATCAGCTATCAATTGAGAACTATATTGTAAATATAAGCTGCCTAGTCCTTTACAGGGTGTCCACAGGGACATCTGGAGTAATCTCTTCCACCATGAACTTCAGAGATGACTCAAATTACAGCCTTTGGTATACTAGAACAGTTCCTTCAGGAAAAAAAGACAGGAAGGAGTAGTAAAAAAAAAAAAAAAAAAAAAAAAAAGAGAGATCCATCAGACTTATAGCATAAATGTTTGTCTTTGTCATAGAGGCTGTTAGATTAGTTCAGCTTCCATAATCTATTTAATTATTGTCTTTAATGGGACAGCCATTAAGCGAACTAGTTACTTTCTGTAAACATGAGAAGTATCTGCATTTTTTGCACCAGCCTGCCACCTTCTGAACCAAAATTGTGTACTCATCTCAGTGACATTCCACTCTTTCCAGAAGAGATGCTGTTACGAGATGGAGAATGGGAACAATTTCACCACTCTATCTGTTCCACTACTGAGCTCCATTAGCAGTGGAAGATAACAGCTGGAGAGAAACTGGAGTCTTTGCCCTACATTTCCTTTTTTTGAGTCTATTGCACCATTGTCAGTGCAATTTGTGAGTTTTGTGTTGAGGAACAATCAGAAGGTAGGGATCAAGCTGAAGCTGTGGGTTCATTTTTCCAGTGGCAAACAAGATGTGTTAATGAAGCACTGTTTCCGTGATTGTGTCTGGGGCTGAAGAGGGACCTATTCTACTGATATACTCAAAGATATCATGTGGTTTGGAGATTCTTTTATTTTCTAGTGAAATAATAATTAGTCAGGGTGAACAATTACCAAAAGAAAGCTGGGAAATATAACCAATTTCTGAATTAATAGCCAAATCCATAAAGCACCTTTGAAACTTTTTTCTTCCTCAAAATTGCTTTTTAAATAAATATTTTAAACATTAGGGAAGGGGAGACTCTAGATCTCAGCAGAATCTGGACCTAACCTAAATTCCAATACACCACTAAATTTACTTATGACTTGTTGCAGTTGTTTTCTTTACTTCTTTCCAAGTGTTCTTTCGTGTTGTCTCTGTTCTTCTCTTTTTCAGCAGATTTTTTCCTATTTATTGTGCTCCCAGAATGAGAAGGGATCTGAAAGTGTTCAACTCCTAGGAAGGGTTTTGACCCAGTGGTTGCTAAGTGATTAGATGTTTTGATGATGGGAAGTCATATAAACTGATAGCAAAAGCAGTATCCAAAATACAGCACAAGCAAGTGTGAAAATATGTGGGTGATGAGCCTCTAATTTTACACTCTTCATCTTTCCACATGAGGCTGTGAGTTTACAGCTTGCATGGATACTATCTAGATGCCTGTTGTATGAGGATGAGAGGTGCTGGAAAAAGGTAAGACTGTCTTCAAAAATAAATCCATAATCTCCCCTTAGGTACCAGTTACAGCAAGAAACCAACCATTAGAGCTCCCAAAGAGGGTGGAGAAAATTGGAGAAAACAAACTGCTCAAAATGATGCCCCATCCCCCAAAGTGGCTTCAAACATGCTGGTAGAAAACAAGTTTCCAGAAATAAACCTTCTTTTTTTTCTTCCCCCTACCCCCCACATGCGATTTGTTCATCCTAATTCACCATTTAGGAAGCAGGAAGCCATGAGGCAGAGGGAACACTACAATGCCAGCCTGCTATTTCTTGCTGAGTAGCAACAGGCTGCAGAGTGGACATACAGCTTTTTCTGGATGTGGCAAAAGGTTTCTTTCAGCCCCTAATTTGCAGTGTCAGAGTAACCCATTATCAAGACGATTAAATTTAAAGAGACTGCAGTAAATGCTAGCATACAGAAGACATCAAGCATCATTAAAATGTAATTGGAAGCAAAGCTTAATGAGGTAAAAGGAAAAAAAATACCCAGACTCCTATAGGGTTTTCTGCCCTCCCCCCTCCTTTGCTTGCTTTGCCCGAGCCAGCAACTACTCTATTGAAAATTATAACATGCAAGCTGCATTACTATTTGCTGTTCTTGCAGCAGCTAAAGAGACAAGATGCTTTAGTGTAGCTTTGCAATGGGTGTATAAAGTTATATTCGCTGTAATTTTAGACTAAGGGCGGGAATGCTTTTGCTTTCTCAAAGTCTAAAGTTTCTGGTAGGAGAAAAGCTAATCTGGTTTTGCTCATCTAGAGCAGACAATAATGGCCAAATTATTGCATGTGCCTACCGTTCTGCACTGATCTGTAGACAGCAGTGGGTTTTGAAGCAGCATGATTCCATCTTTCCTGAGGACAACAGGGACGAGGAGACAGGGGAGCAGAGAAATCAAAAAGGCTCAAGAGGGGAGCAGCAGCCATTGTTCCTGGCAAGCCAAAATGAAACTGCAGTGCCTCTGGTAGGGATGTGGATAGTAAATGTAATGTTTGTATAGGAGGTAATAGCTCAATAAGGCAGTGGGCTGTTTTCCCAGGTCCTTAAAGGCTACCTGCTACAAAGCATCTGCAGTTCAGCTGGTACCATTGTGATATGTGCTGGTAGGGCTCTCTGGAGAGAGAGTTGTTCCATTCATCTCTGTCTTGCAGCAAGGCTGAGGCCAAGCCTGGTCTTTGTAAAGGCTGAGTTGGTGTGAGTCCAGATTCCTTTTGCTTTTTTGGGGGGATTTTTTTTTTTTGGTTTTTTTTTTTTTTTTTTTTTTTTTTTTTTTTTTTTTTTGTAAATTTCTTTTTTGTTTTTCTTTTCTCCCCAAGACATCAAGTCAACACATTTTGTATTTTTTTTCTGGAGGAGGAAACAGACTGGCTCAGTTGGCTGCATATCACTATCTGGGCTTGAGTTAGTGGTTGTTCTCCTTGTACACAGCTGCATATTTCCTGGAAGCATCAGCATTTCAACTCAAGGCCCACGCAGAAGTAGGTTAACAATACAAATATTTTTCCCAAACCATCTGATCCAGCTAGGGTGCCAAGACCTGGCCCCTATAAGACCTAGCCAGATATATTAGTCTTAGTTGGATCCATGATCATTTTATCATTTTTGTTTTGAAGTTGTCCTTTAAATCAAAACTCTATGGTCTCCAATGGTGACTCTAGAAGTGAATTTTTGTACCTTTGTTAGAGAACAGAAAACTTGACCTCTGGAGAAAGCTGCCTGAGCTGCAAATAGAGCCCCAAGCCTGCAGCATGTGTTGCAGCTCAGTCCTACCCAACACCATTCACCATCCCTGGTTTCATTTACAAAAATTCAAACCCAGCTTTGTGCATTAGTTTTTAAAAAAGATTTCCGAAAGGTACAAAGTGACCTCAGAGCTTTGTAGTGATTTCCAAGCAATGTCTGCACCAGAAGGGGCTCTGAGGTACAAATGCCTGAGCTCATTTGGAGCCAGGAGATATGTCCACACAGCAGCAAACCCAGCTGTCCTGTCCCCTTATCCAGAACTGGTATTTGCACCAGACTCCAGTGTCCTCTTCCAGACAATCAAAAGAACTGGCCTTGAAAGTTTCTAGTATCCAAGCCTTCTCTGACAACTATGCCCTTCAACTTTTGTCTTTGCTTTTTTTGCTGTTCCTATTCTCTGTCATGTCTCATTTAATTTAAGTCCTCCAGGGAAAAGACCATGTTCCTTATTAGGAGCTCATACAATGTATAAAACAACAGGGCTCTATCTTTCGTTCTCTAGGATCAAGCAAACAACCTGAAGAAAGGAATTTTGTCAAAACATGTCAACAGAAGCTTGACTGAGTAGCACATCTCACTACAGTAAAGGTGGTGTGCCTGATACAAAAGATTACAAATGAATCACTGCTTGTTTTTGTTGAATAAGAGCCTCTTGCTTCCTTGCACTGTCACATTTATTTTTAATTGCAGATACAGTGTCAACTTAATTCAATATGGGGAATGATTAGCAGAGTATAACCTGCAACAACTGGACAGGTAGAGCACTCTTAAGGATCTTATCTGGGCTGCAATTAAATAGAGGTTGAGTATTTGAATAAGCTTCAGATTAAATTTTCCCTTCATTTTCTGAGTTGCTCTTATTGGCCAACTATTTTACACTGCCTAAAAATGTAAATCTTCAAGTCTCCAGCTGCTCAAACAAGACCTTTCACTGACACAGTGTTGTCTTTAGATTGAAAAAAATGCATAGTTGCAGGAAGCTGGTCATTGAATTTTTCATTTTCCTGCCTTTACTAGAAGAATATTTGCCTTATCGTACAGAAATAGAGGGGAAGAAAATAAAAATATATATTGCTACATGGTTTTTGTTTAATAGTGAATACAACTTTTTTTTTTGTATCAGAAAACCCTTTGAGTAAGATCTCCAAATGTTCTTTTCTTCAGTGAACATATGTGAAGTGCCATTGCCCTTTTTAGCCCCAAACGTATGTCTATGAGAGACTGAGTCAAGCTTTCTGCTATCTGACCTTTCTGTGACAGTATCTTCTAAATAATTACGGGGGGGATAGGGGAAAGTTAGAGCAATCATCCATTTCATACTATGCCAAAGAATAAAAAAAGGAAACAGCTTGATTTTTTGCTGTATTTTGGCCACACCCTTCACCAAGGTTGAGATTGTGAGACCAACACTTAAAAGGTTTGGATTATTTGGATTTGGACAATTGTAAAAAGTAAAAAGAGGATGAGTTGACATCTTCACTGCCTGCAAAGAGCTCTCTGTTTTCAACAGAATTTTAAGAAGATATTGTGTGTCTTCACGTTGAATGTGCTTCTGCTGAATATAATTGGAGAGAGTCTCTCCTTTTTAATACAAATTAGATCCAAAGGATCTCTACAAATAATACAGCAAAGTTCTGTGTCTCAATGTGCTGATTATTTTTACACGTCATGCTCAGCTTTGTAGGGCAATCCTCACTCTACTATGCTTCTTGCTAAAAATAGGAATATTGTGTACTAGAAAACTGTAGCTAATTTTTTTCCATCAAAAATGTGTTTGACTTTTTAAAGGGAGAAGTTGACGGATGGAGCTGAAGGTTTGTTGCCTTTTCAGGAGCAGCTGACAAATTTTAGGAGATTTCAGCTTCTTATTTCATGTCAATTTTCAAAACTTTCATTAGAAAGAGGAATGGAGGGAAAAAGAGAACATAATTTTTGATCAACCTGTGTGGCAGGGAAATAACCACTAAATTTAACTACATAGGCATAAATTATAATAGGTTTCCGTGTGGTACTACAACACATAGATACCTCAAACACGAGTGCTGTCAGTTTTGGACAGAGTCTGCAAAATTATTTGGTTTCATATTGTAATATTTTACAATTTTATAGGGTGAAACTCCAGATTTCAATTTCAACCCCTATGTACCATGGGAACACTTGGAGGGTGAAATCATTTTACTCCTGGAATTCAGAACCAGAGCTTTTGCTGCAGTTTGAAAGCACTTTGGGATATCTTGGGATTTTCATTTTACCAGCATAGTCCTTCATAGAGATTAACCATTGTACACTTATGATTTTGCAGTGGCAACAGTGAGCTTTATACCACCCAGTTATAGATAAAGTCTCAACCCTTAACAGTGGCCTATCAAAACTGATGTTGTATAGTAATACCTGGGGCTCTGGGTAGACCATCTAGAAATATTTAGAAGAAAGATCAGAGGTGAAGGAGGCAAAGGAGGAAAACAGTTAGGAATCTTAGGAATCACTCTTGTCTTCCCTTCCCCCTTACCCAAAAAAAAAAAAAAAAAAAAAAAGATAAAAACCTCTGTATACACATTATCATAGAAATAGATTGCCCTGCAGCTGCTCCACTCCAGATATATTAGCAGCTCTGGGATTCAAGAAACCATTGTACAAGCATAAGCTTAAAGCCATCAGAGTGACCGCAATGGACTTTTTCATTAACAACAGGATCACAGAGGCAGGATTTACTCAGGCGGAACAATTAAAAAGCATGGGGCTGCAATAAAAGGGAATGAGACTTCAACTCTTTCTCTGCCTCTGTCTTTAGGACTTTTTCTCCCTTCCTGTCTCTCTCTTTTTCCCTCCTTCTCTCTTTCATGTTGTTCTAATCCAGGGCTCCCAATGGCCTAGCATTACATCTTCCCTTGAATTAGCATTCCCATTCCCCCAGGAGGGCTGCTGTGGTGATGACTAAGGGAAGGGGTGATAAATGTTAACAGAAACACTTTTGCAGAGTGCTGATTTTTCTGTTTGTAAAGCATGCACCTGCACAAAAGATGCCAAGTGAGAGAAAATAACTCCATCTCGATGGGAGACAAGCGCACCCAGAGACACACACTTACTTAACATACATTACAGGGATGCCCTGTAGTAGTATCACACTGGGATTTCTATGGCAGAGCAGGAAAGGTGAGAGAGGAGGAGAGGTGCAGGGTAGAGAGGATGTTTGCTTTGGGGTTAAGGCTATAGATCATGTTTTGTATCACTGGCACACAGCCCCATCACCCCTTCCGTTCATGACCTCGTGCACCCCTCTTGCTTGGTGTCTCAGTTTGTCAGTACCAATGTGGTTCATGAAGTGAGGGTAGGCAGCTGGGGCTGAGGGAATTTGAGTCCCTGAATATCAGCCACCCTCTAATGATGCACCTTGTCAGGGCAGTTCAGTTCATTTCTGAATCCCCACATCTTTACATGTGGAATTTAAAGGGAAGTAGGGAGCCCATCAGTGGTAAATTAGAAGCTGGGGTGGTTCCAGTGCCTGTGGGGTCTATATATGGAGATTAAGATGATCAAACTAGAGCCTTGTCCCACCTGAAACTCCACTCCGCTCCTGCCCCACACCATGAGCCATAACACAGAGATGTATCCATACACCTCCCATCACACCACCTGAGTGAGGAAAGAAAGCAGAATGGGATAGTGGCCTCACACTGGGGTGTGCTCATCTTCAAGAAGCTAGAACTGCAGAAGCTGTAACTTCTTAAATAAATATAGTAGATTCTGCTTTGGTGTTGGAATAAAAATGATAAATATGAGCAACACATCCACATTTGATGAATTGCAGGGCTAAATGTTCTCATGCATATGTCTGAACCACTTCCTGAGTCACCCATTCTTGGCAACATCTACTTTTGGGCTCTCTATTATTCATGGCCATACTGTATTTGCAGCATTTTTAGCTGAATGGACAAAGTAAGGCTATGGACATTTTCTGGAAGAAAGGTCAGTGCACTCCCCATACTTTAGATTCAGAAAAGAGTAAAAAACTTGTTCAGGCCAGTGGTGGATGCACAGAAACTTGGGAGAGGTATAGTTTTCTTGTGGTTATAACTATTATAAGGATTTAGTCTAAAGGTATTACTTTACAAGGACCTACTAGTCTGTCACAAACTTTGGATTAGTTTGGAAGCCTGTATCCAATTATTTATGGTAGTGATGAACTTTGGTCTTTTTCTGGAGTTACTGTTGTAAACTATTATATTATAGAATTGGGGTAAATATCGATTATGTTTTCTTCTGTGTATGAGTCACCTACATTAAGAACAAACTATGGAGGTGGTTTTACCAATTAACAGATTGCAAAATTAGGAAAGGTAAAACCTTTCCTTCTTTAGCGGAACTTCTTCTGGGTTCACTTTTTCACTGCTCTCAGACAGGGTTGGAGATGATGTGTACAACCTGATTCTGATGTCTTTTTATGAGGCAGAGACTCAGCTTCTCAATATCGTTGTACGTGTCTGGGAAGGAAGGAAGGAATATTTTTAATCTGTTTCCATCTCACACCATCAGGCTGGTTCTTCACCAGCGATGGACATGGGGTAATAGGGAGACGACTGGACAACAAAGACCCAATCTCCTGCTACCCAGCAAGGCAGGCTCATCACTCAGCTGCGTTGAACAGTCCAAAGTTACAGTGGGTAACTTCTTTATGTGAAAAGTTGAGATGAAATAGCAAATTCAGAGCAAGAACTTGTTCATTGAACGGTTCCAGACAGCAAATTTGCTTTAGGATGCTTAATGGCTAGGCATAGCACATTCCTTCAAAGGTTCTTGAAAAAAGTTTCGTGTGTGAAAGAACTTGGGTATGTCTGAGAAGTCCTTGGGCTTTCTAGGAGTCCTAAGAAGAAAAGCCAGGGTTCCAGTCTCTGGGCTTCAAACTGCAGGTCATGCTGTTGTTAGACAGTAAGACATCTAAAGACCCTGCTCAGAAGAAGATTTAGTCTTTGACAAATAGCAAGCACTTTGAGCCAGCAAAGCCACTGACTTCATCCAGAGAGGGGAGGGGAAGAGAGCAAAGGCAATGTTTAATTAGGAAGCTAATTTCATGACATCATGCCTCCTGGCCTTTATTCCATTAATGAAGCTGAAAGTAGGCCACAAACTGCAGGGATTTATTCTTCCCTATTGGGACCATGTTATATCTGTCTGTCTGCTTGCATGGAAAATGCAACATCATTCCCAGTTGTTAACTTATTCCATAAACATTCACCATTCACTCTTCTCTTCCTGTACTCTCATTTGTACTGCATGCCTAATGCCCTGTATAAATTGCCTCTCTCTGTATACTAATGTGAGCATCTTTTTATTTTTTCTTATTATATTTTCTTAGAGCAATGGGCATGGGAAGAGTGGAAACAGCCACCTCTGAGGATTTACCTGTGGGCTAAGCTCAGAGTGTAAGGGCTGTCTCCCAAGATACCAAGAGGTGCTGAAATAGAAATTGTGAGATGGGAGAGCAAAGAATTAATGTTGGTTTTACCTGTACCGTGGGATGAATACTGAGGATCTGATAACTCAGCCCTTATGTGCAGGGGGGAGAGGGGGAAGAGGACACTGAAAATTAGCTGGAAGCATGCTTGGGATAGTGCAGATTAAAACGCCTCTGGACCTGGCCCATGCCCTGACTCCAGGCTCCTGGTGTTTTATGATAACGAATCTGTAGCGGTGCCTGTCTCCCCCTCTCCCCAGCATCTGCTGCTCCCCACAGACAAGGCAGTGGAGCAGAAGGCATGTCTGCTCCATGCTGCTACAGCTCACAGCCCGGGGTCCTAACGCAACATGCAACAGATGCCAGGTCTGGTTCCTGCTGGAGCCATCCTCTGTCAAGACATTGGGAACGGAAGCATCTTCAACCCTTCTGCCATCACTGGTGAGGCACTTAGCTGGGTTAGAGGGGAGCGGTGCCTGAAGTCAGCCCCATATCAATCACCACAGCTCCTAAGACAGGACAGCCAAGGACATGTTTTGATAATATCAGTAAATAGCTCCAATGGCGAGCTGCCACAGGGAGGGGCAATGTCATCCCCTGCCCTTATCTGCATGTTTTTGCTCTCTCTGCTGCACCAGAGTGGCACTCATCAGGCTTGAGGGTTTTATCGCAATCATAGAATCAGAGAATATCCAGACTTGGAAGGGACCCACAAGGATCATTGAGTCCAACTCCTGAACAGTTTTTGAGGTGAACCAGCTCATGCAGCTGACCAGGTCTGCTGTGGGACCCGGGTGGTGTCAGACAAGCACCAGTGCCGCCCTGAGAAAAGGGTAGGAAAAAATGTATGTCTGCTGCTGCCAAGAAATGCTGTCCCATGGATCTACAGTGACACTGAGGTCTTGTATCCCTTTCCCAGACTGCACAGAAACCAGAGTGAAGGCTGGGAAAGTAAGTAAAGGCTGTCATGAGAATACAGCATCTCAGCACCGAAAATTGTGAGTTACACCTAAAAAAACACAGTCTCTTAGCTCAGGCATGTACCTATCCTCTGTGTCTGAACAGTATCAGCACACATTACACCAAGCCACTCCAAAGGCCTGCTCAGCAATCAGCTGGGTATATTCATAGATGTTAAAGCCCTGAGGACTACTGCGATAATCTGCTTTGACCTACATAACATGGGCTGGAGAAATTCACCCAGTATTTCCTGGAGTGAAAGGAATTGTTCTTCCCAGAGTGATTTCATTCAAAGTAGGACTCAGTTGATTGTCTCTGTGTTTGTGTGTGCTTGTGTTTAGCTATGCATTATGTTGTGTCTCCTTTTAATTCTTTCTCCATCTCCCATTAGTGGCCTTTTTCCTTCTTCTGAATGCTTAAGCCCTTGAGGATTAAACAGTATTCAGAGGATTCAAAATTCAGAGTTGTGAGCATGACAACTGGAAATATCACCACAAAAATGCATTAGTTCACCCCAGAAGACAGGGCCATAACAGCGTGTGTCATTCTCTGACCAACCGCAGTGAAAAGCTGCGATTCAAATTTCAGATCTGCACCCACGATAATGGTTGAATAAACATCACTTTTGTTTGGTGCTTGACTGCTTAGGGACACCAGCAAACACTGATGAAGTCAGCAGTGATGCTCTGTGTCATGGATTCCCTGTATGCAGTGAAAAGGGACAGCCTCAGATAGCACAGTCAGAGCAGTCACATCTTGTCATGAGTTTCCTTCATGACTGGCATCTATGTGTACAAAGCTGAGCACTTTTCTCTATCTGTCCTGCTCTGATTGTGGGATCAGCTGTCCCTCGCCCCCATGCAGGATGCAATCCAGTGGCCCAGATTTGGGAAAGCTCTGTGTTTTCTAAGCTGGCAGGCACCAAGAGATGTATTTGGGTTGTGATGAAAAGTATTTCACTTTGTCCAGGCTCTGACCACGGAGATTGTATGAGTGATGTCTGCTGATTGTACTTGATGTTTATGTGGAGAACATCCCTCTTTTGCAAGGATTACATTGTCTTGAGAGATTCTGAGCTGGGTGCAGTCATCACTTACTAAGGGATAGGTAGAAGGACTGGTTTCTCCATGCCAAGGTATCCCTGTGCCTTGTCTATTCTTTTAGGAAAGTCCTCTTTAAGCTGTAGCATAGAGCTCTATTCTTCTTCCTTTCACAAAATCTAAGCTACTTTTTGGCTTATGCTCATAAACTGTCCTTCATGTCCTTCTGCTGCTTCCTGGAGCAAGTAAATCTACAGCACAGTGCTGTTGCTTCTCCCTTTTCTTTGGACTTTCTTCTATCAGATGGAGGTGTCTGATGTAGTCCACTGAGCAGCCATGGAAGTTCCAGAGCAGGAAAGATGACATTGTGCTGTGTAGGGCTTCTAGTGACGGCTCTTGAGCTGAGTAATCCTTTTTACCTGGTCCCCGCCTCATATCAACATTGATGTGTAGGTCCTTCCTCTCCACCTGGCCCCAGGGCCCCCCCGTCCACGAGCAGGTGAAGAAGAAATCTGGTGTCTCACATGCATCTCTCTCCAGTCTCCTTATAGCCCTTCATCCCACAGCACATCCCCAACACTGACTGTGTTTGCCTTCCCATCCCCATCTCCAAGCTCTGAGCAGCCATCTCCTGCCCTGCTCCTGCCTCTGGGTGAAAGCAGTGAGCACTGGGAATCAGCCCCGTCCCTCCTGCTCAGCAATGCAGAGTGCTACGATGGGGTCAGCCAGCCTGACCCCTGCGTGTTGTTTTATAAATACATCCTCCAGTCACCAGGTCAGCCGCATAAAGACTTCTTTCTGAAATATGGGAACCTGACAAGTGCTTAGCAGACGGCCCGACATCCTGAATCCGGTCTCTGTGAGAGTCCTCTCAGCAGCGCCGGCACATGCTGTTCTGATGGTGCGGTGCCAAGTGACTTCTGGGTCAGTGCTGATCTTTGGAAATAAGTCTCAGTGGGGGATTGATGACAGAGTTCTTCTGACCTGAGGGAAATCGGTAGGAGGAAGGCACCAGACGTGGAGTTGGTCTGCAGGAGGGGGTAAGGGGGGGAAGGGGCGGGCAGAGGGGAAGGGGGGATGGAAGGCTGGCGACTTGAATATTAAATCCTCTTGAGCCAGGGACCATGGTGAGGCAGCCGAGCCTTTAGCTCCCTTCCTCACGGGCTGTTTTCCAGGGAAGGAAAACAGCTTTAATCTGTTAGAAGAATCCCAATTTGTGTTTGAAAGCATATGTTTGCGCTGGGAATCCAGCAAACGGCACTGCAGTGCTTAACTAGTAGGTCAATGCTGTGGACTGGGAATTCAGCTCTGCCTTCAGTGCGGAGAGTTTATCTACACAGATCTGAGCTGCTGTGGTGGTACTGAGGAGCAGCATTTGCACAAGGAAGGCCTGGAGGATGCTGGCTCTCCAAAAAGCTAACCCAGACCTGCCTGGAACTGGGACCCCCCTTCTGCCTGGTCTGAGGACACTGGCTGGACTCAGCTCTGGCATTAAAGAGCTGTTGGTTGAACAGGTGAAAGGGAGGCAGCCCTTTGGCAACATCAGCAGCTGTGACCTCAGGCAGGAGCCTGAACTCCCTCCTCCCAAAACTGCAAAAAGCATGTAGTAGTCTCAGGAGTAATTTTGTTAAAACAGGTCAGGCTCTTGCACACCTTTTGTTGCTGAAAACCAGTAGTGTCCTCAGGAGAAAATAGCTCACAACAGCCCCTGGGATGGCACCCTCTGTGCAAATGCTGCAGTCACGGTGTGCAGAACAAATTCATCCTTCTCCCCACTGCTGCTCCCCTGCCCCTGGCATTGTTTCTGAAGAATTTCCTACAAACTGCAGCAATACTTCACCCTGGTTTCTCATTTGAATCAGCAGAGCTCTACAAATGGTTTCTCCAAATGGAGAAACAAGAAATGGAAGGGTTTAACCTAAGATGTGAATTATGTTGGGCCAACCTACAGCACAACCTTCCTGTTGACCTTACTGTTCGTTTTCAGCCAGGCTTGTTTTGATTTAGTCACTTAGGGACAGCTTCATTTGTGACAATGAGCAAATGTTTACAGTGGGTATTTTTATCAAGCTGGCAGAACCTAGCTGGAAAAAAAAAAAAAAACCAACCCGAATAATATGAATTATCTCATTATACCTTTGCTCCTGAAAGAAAACTCTGAAGTTATGATTTCCCCCCACATCCTGTGTGAGAACACTGCAGCACTGTACAGGGAAGCACAATAGAATAGTAACTCTTTATTACTCCTCTCTTCTCAAAATTATCCCTAACTTTGTCCCATAATACCATCCTTTATATTTAAAAGTGTGAGTACAGGAACAGATTCTCAGCATTTCCGTAAAAATTATATAGACAGGTACAATCTGCTGCAGGCAAGACAAGGAATACGTTATTCTCTCATTCTTTATTTGATTTGTCCAGCTATTTCTCAGCATGAGATGAGACAAGGCAGGAGTTTCCTTCATCTCTCATAGTAAGCAAGCATACATCAAATAAGGAAGAGTTTGTAGCCATCTCCAGCTTTTCCTCTTCTGAGCACTCCCTAAGAATGTGCTGAGGGAAGACTTCTGGGGGAAACATCACCCACTGGGAGAGGGAGATTTGCACTGTGGTTTGGTTGCTTCTGCAAAGCAGAAAGCAGAGCATCAGAGATGGAATAAGGTACTGTGGCTAAAATCTAACGTGGTGCTGCTGCATCTCCCTTGGCAAGACCTCTCTGCAGAGATCAGGGAAGTTTTGCTACTTTGGGACACTTAGAAGCCAGAATT
The DNA here is from genome assembly GCA_013399195.1 of Dicrurus megarhynchus. Lineage (NCBI taxonomy): Eukaryota > Metazoa > Chordata > Aves > Passeriformes > Dicruridae > Dicrurus > Dicrurus megarhynchus. The sequence continues at coordinate 928,625 of VXAD01008426.1, read as the reverse complement.
GTAGCTTAGGCTTCAGGTAATTGATGAGTTCACATCCAGGATACTAAATCTCCTTAATTGCATGGTGAGTTTTAAGGAGTTTGGGCCAAGTCCCATGATATCATGGGAATACATTAGTTGACAGCTAGGGACAGAGGATTAATCCCAAGTCTTGAAGGCCTGGTGGTGTCTACTCCCAAACTGATTAGTCAGACTTGGAGTTACTTGTTTTTGGCATTAGGAAAGGTGCACTGAGACATAATCGGCTTCCTCTCACTGCATCCCATAATGGGAGAACAAGGGGTGACTTGGTGAAATTAATGGCTGGTAAATTTAGAATAAATAAAAAGAACCACTATGCCATGTGCCAGTCCCCTGTGGGATTTACAGCCACAGGAGGTCATCGAGACAAATACTGTGGCTGTATTATTAAAACAGGCTAGATAATTTTATTACCATTAATAACGTTTACAGTTATGTAAGCTGAGATAATGAGGCTAATCAAATCTCATGCTTCAGGGCATAAACTGATTGCCTGCAGGGGTCAGGAAGAAGTTTCTTTTTCCCCACATGCAGCACTGCAGAATTGGCTAAGTGCTGTGTCTGGGGGGGACACCAGCACCCTGGCTATCCACCGGTGGAGTGGGTGACTAAAGCCAGCATCATGGCAGTCTCCCCGTCCACGCTTTGCTGCCATCTCTTCTTCCTCCTTGTGCTCCTGCTGCTTTGGTTCTGACCCCATCTCCTGGTGTGCTTCTCCTCCTCACTTCCTGAGCATCCTCTGCGTTCTCACTCTGTGCCCCAGGTTCCTCTCACTGCCTCCATCTCCCTCTTCCCATGCTATCTTCACTTTCCCACCTCCTGCACCACCCACACCTTGCCTCTGCACCCTGCCACGAGCTCCAGCACGCTGGCTGGGAGCCCAGGCTAATAAGCCTGGCTCAATTTGTCTGACCCTGTCCAAACTGGCCCTCTGTGGAACAAGAAAATATGTTTGTGTGGGGTCTGGAGTTCATGGTACAGGTTATGAACCTGTGATATTTCCTGCAGTTTCTTTGCAGATTTATTTTAATGACTTAGTGCATTCCCTGTTAACACTCAACATCCTCTGCTGAAAAGTTTTTTGTAAGCAACCTGACAAAAGTGACGGCACGTTTGCTGAATGTCCAGAAAAAAATAATCTCTTCCTTGGTGCACAGACCAACTCTGAGGAGAAAGGAGAGGTGGTAAGTAGATAGGAAGTGCTTTTGGATATCTCTTCTGGGGAGCAGGTGAAAATAGCAGTCGTGTCATTGTTATTTTGTGTGAGATGGAGAAAGGAGAAGCAAGGGAGAAAGTGTCATTTAAGTCACATGCAGTGTTTTGGATCTGCAGTGATTACTCATGCAGATATCTGTGTTGGCGTCTGACAGGCAGATGAACGGGCTCTGGGCTTGCAGAGCTGCAAGCAGAGGAGGTCAAAATCCAGGTGAAGAGGTTTGAGCTGTTCACTACAGTTATTAATTTGGCCAAAGCAGCTCTGTACTTGATAGCCCCAGGGGCAATTTTCCCTCCCCTGTTGCAGCCAGAGAGGAATCAAGGGCTGGATCTGACTGCATCCAAAGCTGCCTCTTCAGCATGATGGTCCAAATTCTTCAGCTGCCCCAACACCACAAGTAGTTGTCAGGCCCATCTTCTCAAAAATTCTGTTACAGTCACTTGATCCTCTGATTTCCACTTCAAATGTATAAACAGGCCAGATGAGAACTTGAAAGACTGCTAGGAAAGGACTTTATTAAATAAGTTTTCTCCTGTTGCAAGAGTTCAGATGACTCCAGGGCATACACAGAGCTGTGAGCAGAGCTGATGTGCACTTGCTCTTCTCAGTCAGAGTGGTGATACCTTTTCCTCTGTAAGCATCCTTCCCAATTAACTCAATTTGGTGGGAAAGACACCCCATGTTAAATACCCTGCTCAGATTTTGTCCCTGAAAGTACACGTGAGATGACAGTGAGAAGCAGTTTTTCCTCCTCTCTCATGGCTCACCCCCTCGCCTCCAGGATCTGTGTTCACCTCAAACAAATTGGGAAGCTACAGGCTTTGTCGAACCCTGTTCTTGATGTAGCAGAACATCCTGACGTGTGCACTTTGAAGGGGTCTCTAATATAGGCACAACATGGGGGTGACCTCATCACTGAGAAAATCTTTTACTGAACCACTATTTATTAATGTAGACAGGTGCAGAATGCACCTTTCAATACCCCTTTCTAGCTGAATGCACTGAAAATTACTAGTGCTTCATGTAACTCCACTGGGGGCCACTGAGATTTCAGTTTTGCAATTAGATACTATAACAGATATGTATAAAAATATATCATGGAGTCGTTTTTTTTCCCCTTCCTTCTCTTTGATTAATCATTCTTCCCTTAGATTTCCCTTGCTCTCTTGCCTCCACTGCCTCCATAGCACATTGCCCTCATGTCTGGTTTCACTTGGTCATCTCCCAGGAGTAGTGCTGCCAGTCCCAAAAATGTGAATTCCAAGAATCATTTGGACTGGGAGGACTGTAGATGTGACACACTTTCTTCTGCAAGTGAATGATTGTCCCAGGCATTGTTACCACTCACCTGGTAGCACGCTTTTCTTCTTCTTGTTCACATATATCCTTGGGATAGAGATTGTTCTGATAGCTGGTATACCTTGGAGGATTTTCTAGGATATTACCCCGTGAGAAAAAACTATTTGATTTCGTAGCTAAGGTTTACTGATTAACAGAAATATGAGGTTCAGTCTTGGTGCAGTGGGGCTAATTCTTAAATATTTTAAAACCAAGTTTGCTTGTAAGAGGCCTTGATTTAAATTTATGGCCCACTTTCACACATAAAATGGTGGATGTGGGATTTTAACACCAAAAATTGGGCTGAAAAGCAGGAGGGCTTGCTTTAGAATTAGAATTTTAGAGAGAGCTGAACAGGAAGGTTATCCTCTCCTAAATAAAAAAAAAAAAAAAATTAAGAACACTGTTTCACAGAGCAGGGGCAGACTAGAGATTCACTGTAAGCAGCAGTAGCAGCAGTTGCCCCACTACAAGCCCTAGGTAGACAGCCTAAATTGCTCTTCACCACAATGGTGTTTACTCCAATTTTCAGCTCCACTGGTGCAAATACACCAGAGGTTGCACTGTTACAGCTATCCTGGTGGCTGCTGAACACACAGCCCCTTATCCTCGCCAGGATGGAAAATACTCTTCACATCCAATCCCACCAAAAGCTCTTTTTCTTGCTAAACTATCTTCTGAGAAGTTCACTGGAAGATTAAATACCTCCTTCTGCTATCACCTTCCCCTCTTTATATTTTTATCACTCTGGATGGCCCAACCTTTCCCTCTTAAAGCTGTGCTCAGTGGTAATATAAAACCCAGACAAAAGCGCAGAAGCACCGAAGACAGCAGCCAAGTTAAAATTTAGGTTGCGTCCTCTGAGCTCCTTTTCGGAATACTGCAGGCTTAATTTGTTGTTTGAGCATCTCCCATATTTATAATAATACCCTCTATTAAACAACATGCCGTTAGCCATAATTTCCCGTGTGATTTACATATTTATTATTTTTATTTTTATATATACAGAGGGTGATTTTGTCTCTCAGAATCTACTGCTCTCAGATGGCTGTGGTTGTTGCATTATTATTTTTTTTCCATCCTTCACCAAGTGATCAGAGACTGATTGCAGGGGATTTTTTGCTGGTTTTTTTTTTAATAGGGTGGCCTGGCTAAAGAAGGGTAGAGTGAAAATGGGTGCAATGCAGTAAACCTGGAATCGACACAAGGAACCCAGAAGGTCTGCTAGGTTCTTGCCTCATTAAGAACTCCATATCTGCTCACTGACTAACCTTGCAAATGAGTTCACGCTCAGTAAAGGAAATTGATTACTTTCCATTGCAATTAACATCTGGTCCTGGGTCAGATCATTAGGATAATTTGTTATAGAAAAAACCAAAGAAGCTAGCTACAGGGTAATAAAGTTTCTTCTGGACCCAATTAAAGATGCATTCTCTGGTTATTTTGCGGGACATCAGCCATCTCTTGGGGGTATTACCAGGGAGAAGGAAGCATACGGAGTGGACAATAGGTGGTGGAATGCCATATATGAGAAAGAGATATCAGGGGAATCATTTACTCCTGCCTCTAGGAAATGCTCCCATTTGCAGTCTGAGTTTCAGAAATGATGTATGACATCTATTTGGTGAGGAATGCAGGGCTGAAGGGTTAGTAGGGACTGTGAATCTCTAGGGATTCTACTCAGAGAAGGCTATGTTCCAGTTTCGGACAGGTTCATAGATAAAAATAAAAAAAAAAAATCTCTTTTTTAATTTCACATCCCTGTTTGCTCTGAGACTCATAAAGATGTTGGCTTTCACCAGCAGTGTTTTTCCAATTTGAAACAAAACTCTGAATCTTGCCCAAGAACTAATAAAAGGTTTTCTTGGATCTGAGACCTACTTTTTTTTACATGTATATATATCAAAAATCTCAGAAATCTCTAAACATATAGCAGCCAAATTTCAGCCCCATGTGTTGATTAAGTTAAAAAAAAAAAAAAGCAAACACCACCACCTAAGAAACCTAGTTTCCATTCATTTTCCTTGCAACAACAGGTTTGCATGGCTCCAGGGAAAACATTTTGGAAGCCGTGCTGCAGTTAGAAATGGAAACAATGCTGTTCATATTCGTAGCAGCAAATGCTCTTGTAACAGACCTGTTGGTGTCTGTGACTTCCTGTTGTTTCTTACTCTTCTTGCTGTGGCCACTTAGAAATTCATGGTTACAGGGAGGCTCAGAAAATAGGTTTTCCTGCAGCACAACCACCATCCCATACCATCGAGATAAAGGAGAATCTTCATTAGCAGCAGAATGGATAAATAATATTGTTCTGATTATATAGCTGAAACTGGGAAGTGGCACATCAGAGTTGGGAGGGAATTGAGGTTTTTTTCCCTCTGGAGAAGAGTTTCTGAGATTCCTTTTCTTTAATATTTTTGTTCCAGTTGTGATGAAAAGTGAAATTGGGAAAATATGGCAAATAAGCATTTTCAAAAATCAGATTGTATCATGTGAATATATTTTAAAATCATGAGTTTAAACGGTTTAGTTTTCTTTTCTTCACACTGTGTTTATTCATCCTTTAGCTATGAATTACAATTTCAAAGCAAAAAGTAATTTTCTAGTGACATTCACCCAATATGTCCTGTTTTAAAATTATTGAATAATTTAATTTCAAATTACGGAAGGGAGGGGTATGATTTTGTTGAAGTTTTTACTTTCCTTTCAAATTTCCCTGCAAAAGTTGAGGGATTTTCTTTTTTAGCAGATTTTTCTTGAAGGTATTTTCAGTTCTTTCTGACCAACAAAACACCAAAATGTGACAGAAGGAAAAAATCAACATAATTACCCAATGAGAGAATATAATATTGAGGTATGAGACTTTTCTATATGCCACTCTCTTTATTTAGTTAGTTGCCCTAAGAAATAAGCAAACTCTCAACCATAGAAAAAAAAGAACCAATCTTCCATTTTTTCTTTTTTTTTTTTTTTTTTTTTTTTTTTTTTTTTTTTTTGGCTGAAAATTTGAGCCAGACATTGCTGATGGTTACAACAGTTGGGGTTGATCTCATTGCAGCACAGGATATGAGGGGGCAGAGCCCGGCTGACTGCTTAGGTAGGGCTCAAGTGATGCATAGACTTCACGATGGCTCTGTGCAGGAGATGTAAATATCGGACTCCAGTGGCTTTGAAGCATCTTGCTGATAATTCATATGGCTACAGATCTATAAACCTGCTGGTTCTCAGGCACCTTTGCCACAGCTATCCATGTTAATGGGAATGGGAAATGAAGCATATATTTTTCTAGTAATGGATAAACATCAGGAGGTCCAGGGAGTTTGAATTCTTATTAGAGAAGACTACTCTACTTGTGAAAAGCCCTTCCAACTCTGGAACAGTTTAGACCTAGACCACTGAAATCTGTATAGGTGGTACCTGGTTTTTTGATGGGTTGGGTCTCCAGTTTCAAAGCCTCTGAAAGCTAGAAGAGGCTGGCAGTTTTAAGAGCTGGCTCTGGAACTCAGTAATACAGTCTGACATCACCTACTGTCCTGATTACCTTGTATTTAATGGTTTGTGCTGATATCAGTCTAAGCCTGTGGTCATTGATGATGAGACCTCAGTCTCAACACAGTGAAACAGACTAATAGAAGTGTTTTTTCAAGCACATTAGATGTCCAAGTTATTTATTTAAAGAAAGTTTGGCATTGGGTCAGATGGTAGCCAGACTATCTAGGCTAGGATTCATCTTAGCAAGTGTAGACACCACGTTACCTACATCTTTAAATAACCTCTGTGTTCCACAGAGAGAATTAGCACTTGCAAGATGATTTCCATACTAAAGCAGACATTCTGGAAGGTACCTGTTTTCCTCTATTTCCTCTAATATCACCAGCACAGCAGAAAAAGTTTACGTGTGGTAAAAAGGTCGAGTTGAATGCTATCCAAAAAGAGTGGTCTGCCTACAATTTTCATATATCTTCATGTGACCCCAGGCTGGTTTAGATTCTGTGGGTAGGTAAACAGGCCAGTGACTGAATTTTACACCACGGTTCATCTCACCCCACAGTGGACACTGACATTTCATCATGTGAACAGGCTGAAGAGACTTCCACTGATTAAAGGAGAAGCCTAGACATCTTCCAGATACATAAACTTGAGTGACAGGAATCCTACCCAAGATCACAGACTCATAGAATGATTTAGATTGGAAGGAAACCTAAAGATCATCTCTTTCCAAACCCCTTGCCATGGGCAGGGACACCTTCTACCTAGACCAGGTTGTTCATCCAGCCTGGCCTTGACTGCTTCCAGGGATGGCACAGCCACAACTTCTCTGGGCAACTTGTTCCAGTGTCCCATTTCTCCAATAGTGAAAAATTTCTTCCTAATGTCTAATCTAAACCTGCCCTCTATCAGTTTGAAGCCATTCCACCTTGTCCTGTCAATCAAGGCCTTGTCAAAAGCCCCTCTCCAGGTCTCTTGTAGGCTCCCTTTAGGTACTGGAAGGTTCTATAAATTCTCCCTGTAAGCCTTCTGGTCTTCTGGGTAACCAACCCCAAATCTCAGTCTGTCTTCACAGGAGAGATGCTCTATCCTGATCATCTTTGTAGCCTTCTCTGGACTCGGTCCATCAGGTCCACATCCTCTGGTAATTAAAAATCTTGGCTAATTTCAGTGGAAAGTGAGCTAGGTTGCACTTAAATCCCCCACCAGAAGGAGGGGTGGGTGAACTGTCTGTTTCAGAGGGATTTGAACTTGGGTGGGCTGTGGAGGCTTGTAAATGAGCTTAGAACAGTTTTATCGCTATCTTGGTAATTCCTCAATAAATAAAATTAATGAGTTCTGTTGTCATCCACATCCCCACTGAAGAGGATTCAGATCCTCCTATCTCTGAAACCACTCAAGGAGTCTTGCTCCTCATCTGCTTCCTGATGATATTTTCTTTTAAAGAAAGGTCCATTTAATATGTTCCTCCCCAAAAAGTATTTGCAATTAATTCTTATCAAGGGCAACAGCTGATTTGTAAGATTACTTCTAAATTGGTAATTAATTAACCTATTACCAAAGGAGGGAGGGGTGCTCTGATTGTCAAGAGGTTAGAGCTGATAAGTGATGAATGGTTGGGTTATAGCAGGACCTTGGCTCCCCTCTCTGATCACTTTGGATGTTACCTAACCATGCATTATATTTGAACATGAATCACAGCTCCTCAGTCTTTATATTTCCTAAGCCAAAGCCTGACACACAGAACTATGGGTAGATCTCATTTATTATTGCTTAATTAAAGGCTCAATGCACAAAGAGACGCCTCTTGCTTCACTTTAGCCAGCCAGCAAGATCATAATTGTACTGATGTCGAGGCCAGCTTTCTAAGTAGCTATTGGAAGTCACAGTGAGGAAGATCTGAGCTATTCTGTGGGGAATTCTAGACAACAAAAGTTACATTCATAATTTTTAATTAAGAAATTACTTTTTTTTTTTCCTACCGGGCTGCAGCATTGATTCCTTCTCATTCCTCTCATGGTTCCACACAGGAGCATTACAAGTAGCAAGGAATAATGAGTTCTTTTTTCTTGGTTTTAATTTTTTGTGATTAGGCAAATATGTTAAAATCTTTGCATTGACCCAGTGCATAGCCCTGCTAGTATAACAGCTGCATGTTGTTTCAGCACAGTAAAATAAATATTTCAGTTAACCTTTGGTATAGTCTTACAGTTTTCAGGTTTAAATATTTTTAGTTAGTCAGTAGAGAGCTGTTTATAATATAAAAAAAAAAAATTAAAATAGCAGGTTTTTGCAACTCAACTGTAACACATCTGCAAAAAAAAATTCCAATTCTTCTATTTTTTGTATGCCTTTTAGTAAAAAAAATTTTCTCTGGGTGAAGTAGGTTCAAAGCAGTATTTTATGTAGCCTCACGTTGCTGTCTGAAAGAAATTCCATAGGTTTGCAAGGTGACAGACAATGTGTAAGGATGAAAACGATCAAACTGCATTTTTTTTTGGCAGAATCTTTCTCTTCTAAGGTGATGTAAGAGTTAGATAATGCATGACCCATCCTTAGGGGGAGTGTGCCAGAGCTGAGTTGGAAATGAAAAAAAATTATTTTTGACTTAACAAACTCAACCTGGCAATGTTATGAGAGAGACAGAGAGGGAGAATAAAATGTGGAATGCCCAGATGGCATTACAGAGTCACTTTTCCTGACTGTGAGTGTGTTTTAAGGAATTGTCCTGCACTCTGGGATGCCATAAATCGAACTTGATATAATGCTGCACTTCTCAGCTGCCATCTGAAAACTTGCATCCTTGGCTTTTTCAGCAGCAGGGCCAGGGGTTTGGTTTTGTTTTCCATCACAGAGAAATAGGAGAATTTTGCGGGTGAGATGGGAAGAAGGCAGGCAAGAAACATCTTTTCTTTCCTTCCCCTCACTCTACTATGCTCCCCAATTAGCAAGATAATCTCCATTACGTGCAAATAATGACAGGCCAGTCACTCCTGAGGAAGGCAAGCACGGGATAGAGGTCTGACAAATAGTTAGCAAGCCTGACTTCATGGAAATCAAGATGAAAGCTGCTTTCAAATTTAGAAGTTCTTCTCTCCTGCTGACCAGCCGTTCCCATGTGAGGCCCTGTACAGCAGTGCCATGCAGGCAGGCTCTGCTCAGCCAGACAGACCAGGCCAGCAGGAAAGGTGTCTGTTCCCTGCAAGCACAGGTGGAGAACAGCATCACAATCCCAGAGACTTCTGGCATTCCCCTGCTGTCTGTCCCTGATGGCTGTGTTTTGGTTTAGCAGCCACCACAGGCAAACTTACTGCCTGGCATGCTGTCCACAGCTCAGGAAACTACTGAGAGAAAACAATGGTGATTTCCTGCATCCTTGCGTTTCTTATCCTGCTCCTGATCAGAGGGAAGGCTCTCACCAAACAACTCTCCAGCTCCTCAAAGATTTTTCCTTAGATTCAAACTTGTAGAAATATGCTTCTTTCTGTGTGTGGGTGTGTACGTATACTAGTGGATGAGTATGGATGTGCATAAGGTCACAACTCTGTACACCTGTACATACAAATACTGTCGTGATCCAATTAGTGAAAGATGCCCCTGCCCAAATTAAGGTGCAAATGAGACCACATGCTGAAGTAAATTAAAAGGACTTTATTTAACAATAAATGTGAGGTAGAGAGATAGAAGGAAATAGAAGAGAGGAGGGGGTGGGGGGGGGGGGGGGGGGGGGNNNGGGTGGAGGGGGGGGGGGAGAGAGAGAGAGAAGGCAGAAGATAGTCACCAGCCATGGACTGATCGACATCCCCCTGGTCCTTCTTCACCTTGGACTTCTTGGTGGTGGGGATCCTGGAGTTGTTTTTTCTGGGGATGCCACCTTTACAAGGTCCAAATTCCAAGTATCCACAGGGTGGTCGCAGATGCTCTTCCCATGACTGGGGGTGGTATGGGAATGAACCATTGCTTCCTTTCCTACAGTTTGCCACAGAGGGAATCATCGTCCGCTGTGTTAACCATCATGGCCTAAGCAGATCTTGCTTCCACCAGGCCGGGAATTAACACCTTCCTGTCACAAATTCCTCCCTCCTGTGCTCACCTCAAGTTCCCGCTGTGGTTGTCTTATGGGCAACTTCATTCTGTGGCCTTCTCAGTATTTGAGAAGTGCTCTTAAAGTATTGTGCTCTTAAAGTCCTTACAAATGCGCATATATATATATATATATATATATATATATATATATATATATATATATATATATATATATATATATATATATATATATATATATATATATATATATATATATATATATAGGGAAGTAACAATGTAGTTTCATGATTTCTGTTTTGCTACCCAAAGTCAAGACATCAAGAGGAATATGTACTTAAAATTAACAAATTAAGGTAGTTCTTAAAATGAAAAATGAAGGGTGTCTGTGAGACACTGCAGTAATTAGTGTTGAGACATAAAACAGGAGTCCTAGTGAATGTCTTATAAAAGTAATAATTTTAGTAGTAATATTATTATTATTATTATTAATATTATTATTATTATTATTATTATAGAAGGGAAATTAGTTGACTACATGGAGCTGTATCTGCACCACTGCAGAGGTCTCCCCAAGATTTAGAAGTGTTTTTGGAGAAGTGAGTCCCTGCACAGTCTCACAGTCGGTCCTGCATATCACTGTGCTAATTTGCAAATCCTAGAGGATTTGTTCCAAATTTTCACCAACCCATCTCCTATGCAAACAAAGCCCATGGTTCTGTGTGCTAGCTGTTGTATTCAGTGCTGTTAAACAATCCAACACCAGCTGTGCTGGCAAATTTTAAAGGTGTGCTTCTTGGGATAGTGCACTTGAAGTGCACACACGTATTTTAGTTTTTAATTTTTTTTAATTTAAAAAAGTCTCTTATGTCCTTCCATGGAATCTACAAGGATTTTTGTTGTTGTTGTTGTTATTATTATTATTATTTATTAAAGTCAGTTTTCAGGAACACTAAGCCTTATGAAATGCTTTTTATGTGAGCCAGAAGAGGCCAGTGGGCCACAGGTGAAAAAACACTGACCAGGTCTCATGGATAACCCCTGTCAACAATAAGCTCTAGACAGCCACTTATACACTCACATAACCCAGCAGGGTGGAGGAGAGGATCAAAAGAGTAAAAGTGAGAAAACTTGTGGTTTGAGATAAACAAAGTTTAATGAAACAAACAAAACAAAACAAACAAAAAAAAAACCCAAACAAAAAACCCCCAAAACAAACAACCACCCCAATAATAATAATAATAATAATAATAATAATTTCTCACCACTGATGTCCAGCCATACAAGTCTCCCATCCAGCTGTCCCCACAGTTTATAAACTGGGCATGACAATCTGTGGTATGGATAAACCCTGTGGCCAGCTGGGGTCAGCCCTCCTGGCCATGCTCCCTCCCACCTTCTTGTGCACGTGCTTGCTGGCAGAGCTTGGGACACTGAAAGGTGTCAGGGGATCAGAGGGAGCACTCGTAAGAAATAGCTGAAACATTGGTGTGTTATCAACATTATTTTCATACTAAATCCAAGAGGAAACGCTATATCAACCTCAAGGAAGAAAATTAACTCTACCCCAGCTGACAGCAGGACACCAGCTTTCTCTGGAAAGACTTTCCTGTGTAGACAAGCCCTAAGGAAAAAGTATTTTCAGTTTTCAGCATTGCCTTTAACCAAAACTTAGCAAAGCTAACTTCATCACCAAGTGCCTCTAAAAAACGGTACAATCACAAAAGATTACTTGTCTACGTGCAAGTGAGCTTTCAATTAAGAGATATTTTCTGTTTGATGGATTTTTTGGGAAGTTGCCACACATTCAAAAACCTGCTGAAAATTCTCCTAACTCTTCCAGGAGCATTCCTAGTGTAGTGCAGGAGGACAGCAGCCTTTGGTTTTCAAGTGTGGCTGCCCAGGATTCCCCAGCAGTACACAGTACACTGACCTAGTACCCTGATTTAGTTTTAGTCAAAATACTGAGCTTTTTTGCAAATCTGATGTACTTAAACTGTGCCTGTGGTTACCAACATGCTCTCTGTTTCATTTTCTGGAACTTGGGATAACTAACTTTATGATAGTGATGTTGAGTAGCCATTAATTCTCATTTCTTTCAGCTATTCCTCAACTCCAGCTTATGAGTTCTTCAATAAAAATCTCCCAAAGTTACCTTGGCGACTCATACGTTTGCCAAGCTGACAGATTTATGACAGTTACATATATAAATATTTATATGCTGCGGCAATGCAATTTTTAAAGGCAGATATATACACTCTCACCGAGACTTTCAAACAAGGCAAAACGCACTTAAACAATGTGACATAACCATATGCAAGTCAGTGTGTATCCACACATGCCTGAACACACAGACGCACACACACCAGTGATCATACAGGCTTTCTGACAAGCATGTAGTCTTTGTACTCAAAGACTTTTTGGTGAGCCAGAGGGTGCTGGTAGATGTGTGGCTGTAACACACATCCCAGACACCTAGAATATAACCTCCCACCCAGAATATAACCTCCCACCCTACTGCACGTTGCTGGACAGGGCAGCACAGGAACACACCTCCCACAGGAGCTCCATGCAGTCTGTAGACTTAAACTTGGCTTCTACCTAGCAGCACATTCACTATTCCCAGTACAGTGGAATATAGGACACCAAGGGATCTCCTGCCCAACAAAGTCAGCTTCAACTGTTTATGCAAGGCCATGACCATACAAGGCATATATCTGGTAGTAATTATAAAAGAATTATCCCTGGAAATAATTCTCTTTAATTTTGCCCCATCACACACTCATGTACCTTCTTTTTAGGCCTGACTGAATCTCTTTGTGTTTGCATTGCCCTAGGCTGGTGACCAGAGCAAATCCTTAGCCTATAAATTCTGATGATGAGTTCAGCTGTTTTATTGTCTGGCAGAATAGATGGAGATGATACAAAGTCCAAAGTTAAAAAAAAAAAAAAAAAGAGGAGGTAGCTAAATAGAGAGGAGTCATTTATATGTAAACGACTCAGCAATTTATAGAATAAGCCAGGGATCTTTTATTTTTGTAAGACTGAGGGGAAGCACAATCAGCATCACGTTAACCTGATGTACTCTGAAGGTACCATTTTACTCACTCCATCTTCCCTTTCTTTGTCTGAAAGTCTAAATATAAAATCATGTCCCCCCTCCTTCTCTTGCTTTAAAAATAGAACTGAGATGAAGTCTTCCTCCTCCCCTGCTTTTGATGGGGAAATCTCAGTGGCTGTTTAGATTTTGCTTGTACATTAATAAAACATTACAGGGAAGTAGTAGGAGAGAGAGCAAAAATCTTTCCTGTGACATCAAAATGCCTTTCTATTCTGCTGTTGCCACTTGAATTCACTGCTGCTTCTTCTAATCTCCAAAACTTTGGCTTAGTGTGAAATGTGCACATAGAGAGAGGTTATATATGTGCATATATTTTCGGAGGTGTTGTGTCTCCCAATGCCTTGGATGCACACTGAGTGGTGTGACAAAGGATCCAAGAGAGCCTTTCCTCATATAAGTTCTCTTCTTGCCACATCTGTGGACACTAAAGCAAAAAAAGGTGGCAGGTTCCTAATTAAAACCCCAGCCTTGGAGATTTTCCCTGTGCTTATGGCAGGCTCAAAAATTTGAGCAATATCTGTCAGGATAGGTTCTGATTTTGCATGCTTTAAAGAGGGACGCTTGAGGGGAAAGGAGCAAACATAAACCACTGCAGAGAAAAGAGAACGTGATATTCTGAGAAGCAACGGGAATCTGAGCCAAGAGAGCAGTCAGGACAATCAGTGACTTTAGAACACTCATATTGGTTGTCCAAAGTTGCAGTCAAAACCTTGAAAATCAACTCTTTTGGCCTCATCTTCCCATCTGCAATCTCAGAAGCAGACTTCTGTAACACAGAATTGCCTCTCATTCTGTGGGCATGGGCAGTGCTGGTAAAATGTGCTGCTCACTATTCTAACTCCTGAGAGCTAGCAAAGAGCCATGGCAGTCTGCAAATTTAGCTGCCTGGGTAATCCTCAACCTAAGCCAAATCACATGGGAAAAGAATTAGACAGTGCTGACATTAAATATTTGTGCCATTTTGTTCTCACCTGCATGTATCTTTGCAGAATTTATAGCACTTCCAAATATCATGGGCAAAACTGTTCTTGCTAGATAATAAAAACTTTTGTAATATTTGTAGCTTGCTTTTTTTTGTTGTTTTGTTGGGGGGTTCTTCAGCATTCAGGCCATCAGGTGTGCAAAGTCCTCTCCTCATTTTCAGACTTTTGAAAGTCTGAGGTTCATTCACCAGCCTTCCAACTTGTTTCCCAGTTCTGCAGCCACAGCTTTCCTCAGGATCTGATCCAAATCCCTTTAATCCCAAGGAAAAGCCTCAAAAGGCATGGTTTGTACACTCCATGCAGACATCTAAGAAAGTTCTCCAGTTTTTCTTCCTTACCTATGTAACACTGGGAAATATAACACTGTATCTCTTCTTTCACTTTTTCATTTTCTTTTTTTACTTAAGGGAAACCTTTTTCATCGCTTATCTTTATATGCCTATATTTGTGTATTGTCACAGATATACAATTCAGCTACTAATTTCTCCTGGCTTCGTGGCAAAGAATAGTTTTAAAAGTTTAATTCTACTTCATATTAAGAATGGAGCCTCAACAAAGCTGCAAGTCTTTCCAGAGTGTTCAAAGCTAGGAACAGGGCCATGTTTGAATCGTTTGTTGGAAGTCATGATTAGGAAAGTTCCCATCTTAAATCACTTTCTAGGAATTAAAAATGATCAGGCACTGTAAGTGCCCATTGTGCTTTTGAGGTTTGGAAATTAAGGAAGTACAATAAATTTACTGAATGGGGTCTACTGTTTCTTGTCTTATTTTCTTCAGGGTAGTTTATCTTAAAATATACTGCCACGTTTGCTGAATCTGTTTGTGTGTGTGTGTGTATAGCCATTTTGAAGTAGGAGCAGAAGTACAGAGAATCCTTTAGGAATTTACTGTAAGTCAGTAATGGATTTTGCTTGTTTTCAGGCCTGGTTTTAAAATGTCTTGTAAAAAAATAATATCCCCAATGCATATTGTGCAGGAATTAATGTGGAACTGGAGCAAAATTACTCTGCCTCTTAGGCATTAAAAAAATCCCAGTGACACTAGGTTCAAAACATTGCAAAAATGTGTTTCTGCCTCCTTCTTTCTCTCTAATATTTTAGCAACTCAGTATAATTCTTCATTATTGTGTTGTTTGATATATAGGAAAGGGGACCTTGAACATAGAATAAGTGCTTCTAGTACAGCTGTAAGATATGTGATCTGCAAAGCATAATATTGCATAAGCCTGATAAAGCAGAATGTTTTTAAGCCATTAGCCAAAGCAGGTTTTGTAGCGACAAGGGTTTAACTCAGTGGTGTACCGCTGAGTTTATACTGGTTTAACACCATCACCCATATAAGGAAAATCCATAGATAAACCTCATCTTTGCAGCTGGACAAGTTTTTTTACCTTTGAAGGCTTTATTTTTTTTCCCTTTTATCATGGCATGGTTGCATTAACAAAATAAGCATTCCATACTTATAAAAAGCACATTTATCAAAGGATTAAAACTAAAAAAATCATCTTTATATATATGTATGTATGTATGTTAATGAAGGGACCCTGATGGTAGTTGGCACTGCTCAAGTGGAGCTTGGACTAAATGACCCCTTTCCAAAGAAAGTGTCTCTGGGATTTTGCAGCCCTTAGGGCTGAATTGTACCATTTTTAGGACTCCTATGATGAATTCAGGGATCAGTCCACTGTTTATTCACACAGTCTAAGCTTGCAATGACCTACCAGTGTAGGTGCAATTGAAGAACAAGGGCTTTGGATATAATATCTTGGAAAATCCTTTCAGTCGCTGGGTTTTGTTGTTGCCCTTGGTCTCAGGGGATTTCTTTGGTTGTAATTTTTAACAACAAATTTCTTTTGTCGGTAACTTTCTTGGTTACTGATTTACAGTGAAATTCCATGGAAGATACTTCCTCTTCTCTGCTTTACTTTTTCCATCCACAGAGCCTGGCTTTGAGATGAACTGAGGAAAAGTTTAGGGTATAATTATTTCAGTGGTGCCACTCAAGGTTAACTTTGCTTGAACTGGACCCTGTCGAAACTTGTCAAAATAGGACTCTGATCACCAAAAAGACCCATGGAAGAAGACCCCCTTCTACATCTCCTGTTTTCTTCACACAGGAATAATTCATTTCCTAGAAATACTGTAATTGAGTTAAGCAAACACAGCAGCCACTTTGTGGTTCTGTGGGAGATGGTGTTTAGAGTGGGAGGATGACTAGAGGATATAAGATTAAGTTAAGCAAGGGAAAATTAAGACTGAACATCAGGAGAAATGTTTTTCCAGTATTAAAGCCTGAGAGGCTCTGATTGCAATTTCATAATCCAAGGGAAGGAGTGGGGGCTTCATGGTGTATTTGAATGACAAAGCATAGCAGAAAATATGTTTCTGCTTCTATTTACTGGACTGCCAAGTACACTGTGATCTGGTCTGGCTTGAATTACACAGTCTAATTAAAACAGACCCTTATTTAATGGGCTAGAGACACAGAACATTTAGGTACACAAGTGCTGGTGTAAGCTTTGCATGCAGTTGCATTAATTTGCCTGCCCAGTTCCAAGAGTTCTGTGTAGAAATTGGTTAATTGCACCAATTGAATCGCTGATTGGGCATAATACCCTGCACAATAGCCTTATTTGCATATGCATTGATACAGGCTTGCATGTATAGTTATGTGTGCAACGGTGCTCATATTTTGTATATATAAGAGTGCATGTAAATTGCTTGAAAATCTGTCCCTGTAGATCTCTTCCATCTCTACTTTAGATCATTTTTGTTTGCTAAGCAATAGATCATCCCACTCTGATATGAAAATGCATCAGCTTAGAGAGTGAATATCAATTAAATGGGTAAATAAAATGCTGCCAAAGGTGTATTTTTGTATCTTATCTAAAAAATCCTTTTTTGCTGTTCTCATAACTAAAATTCTGGATTGTTTTGGGGCCCTCTTCTGCCTGTGAAAGCCAGATTTTTCTTTCAGTAATTTATTTATTAGCCCCCTATCACATAGATTTATTAACTATAAACCTGATTGAATTCCATAAAAGGCATGCCAATGCTATTCCCACTAAATTCCATAGGATATGGGTTTAATTGGAATCAAAGCCTCATTGTATTGGGAGCTATCAAGCTACTAATATGCTTCTCAAGGCTAGGATCTGTTTTGAGGCAGTTATATTGCCCAGTAAATATCTTTGCTTTGATTTTTTTCTTAGGTAGGGCAACCAAGTCATAGAATGCAAAGGTCACCTAAAATACTATTAAGAAACCACACGTCCTGGTGAACTAGATCTTTGTTCACTGGTGAGTCTCTTAGCACTCCTTGCCCTCTCCTGTCTCCAAACATCAGCCCCCTGGCCTGCTCAGTCTCTTCTCTTCAGCTCTTCACTGGCTTTAGAAAGTAACGAGCCCTCCTGTGGCTCTCTTTTGTTGTGCCTCATTCTTCTCTGGTGAAGTAGCACGTGTTGTCCAAAGGAAAAGAAAGGGGAAGAGCTTTCTCAAACCTTTAATTTAACAAAGTAAGGGCTACAGGATGAACTAACAGAGCGTGTTGGAATGTTCACCCATTCACTCTCCTTTCTGATTCGGAGCACACACAGGGATTTGGGAGAGTTCTGAAGAAAACCGTTTTCTGAGGAAAGCAGAGTTTCAGACAAGTGATTCCAAAAAGTTTGGTATTATGCGTGGGCTTTAATCTCAGCACAAAAATTGAAGGCCCTGCTTCTTGTTTTTTGCCATATTTGGGAAAGAGACCCTGAAGAAACAGGAGTATGGTACTGGGATTAGGCCAGAGGATGCCTGGGCAAGTCTAGAGAAACCTTCCTTTGCTTCCAACTTGGGTTCTGCTTTCCATACCTCCATCAGGATGTGCATGAGGAGCTGCGTGACCACACTACATTCCTCCTTCTATTGGAGGTGTGATGTATTTCTTAGTCAGGAATTTCCACCCTTTGTAAAACTATTTCAGACTTCTAGAGTGGGTTGATAGGATTGTCAGCAGTTGGACGTGATGGACTAACTTCAGTAAAACAAGACTGCATTCCTTACAAGTAGAATGATATCATGTAAACAGCCGGGTGCTCTTACAAGGAATACATTAATCTGAACTTTAAAATACAAAACAGTTTGCAGAGCAGTTTCCAAGCAATGAGTGTCCCAGAATAGCTAAAAATTGTCACACGTCAGGTGAATGAAATATCAGCTCCCTAAAGATGGGGGCAGTGAGAAAGTGGAGCATTCTTAAGAGATTAAACATAAATTGAGCCTCAGAACCTCCAGGTGTAGAACCATTTTTGCAGGGAAAATTAAAATTCAAGTGTGATTTGAAGGGAATCTGTGAAGCAGAATATAAGAGAACCTCTGCTGTTTAGAGAATGAGTCAAAGTTAGAAGGCACCCTCACCAGCAGAGAAAACCAGTCAGTGTTTTGTAAATAGACAAGAGAAAACAAGGGTGGAGTAAACTGGTGCCCAGCCTTTAGCACACACTTAAAACAAACAAAGATCTTTAAATTAAAAACTGAGATCCAGGGACTTGGGGAAAGAGTACCTCTGTAAGCACTGGTATCACCAAAAAAGTAAAGAAGCTCTGACCATTTTCTTTTCATTGGAATTGATGTGTCTAAGGCAGGTAACACCATTTTCCACAACAGTTTGTTATGCTCACTGTCATGAAAAACAAGTCAACTCCAGCACTGGCTCTCTGTCCTGTAAAAAGTCAAGTCCTGTCATCCAAGAGCATCTCTTTGAATAATGAATCCTGAAAACAGCCAAGAATTCATAGCAAAGCTATCTAGCTTTCTCAGATGCCAGGCTTCCAGGTTCAGATTTAGTCAAGACTTTTGAGAAGCTCAGGGAAAGAAATAGGAAGCGGAAAGCTTCATTATTATTGCTTGTTGTGGCTAGAGGTACAGAGAACTAGTCAACTAGCAGCAGAAAATTGACAGCTTTTCAAATCCCCTCTAAAAAATTGAAGGTGCTTTGCAGGATTTTTTGTTCATTCCAGTGTTGTCTTCTCTGTTACTCTGTGTGTTTTGCTATTTCCTCTTTGGCTGGTGCTATAGTAATAGGAATGATGATTCTTGAAGGCCAAACCTTCAGACAACAGCAAAGTAGGGGAAATATTTCCATCAAGAAAACAGGAAAAAAGGAAATACCTTCATCTCCCAAGATAATGCCATAAATGATGAATGCATCTCTTGATCACAATGAAGTGTTTAATTCATGTAAAATTACAAAGGCATGAAAATGAGCAGGATTCCTTTTGAAGTCAAGACAGTTTACGTCATCTTGGTGGTCATTTCTCAGGGAGGCAACTCTGAGTTTATTAATAATGAAGCTGAGAACCTAGGGAAGGCTCTTTTTGTGGGTGGCTTTTTTCTTTTATTTATTTTTTTTTTAATTTCTTAGAAGAAGCAACCTAAATCACTTGGAGTATGGAGTATTCTGGCACCTAGAAACACTGGCGTCCCTTGAAATAGCCATAAAATTCGTATCTGCTCAAATAAATTCTTCTCACAGTCGTTTCCTCTAATCACCAAGATAATTTGCTCTCAGCCTACATCACTCTTGCGTCTCAGGTCATCAGTCAGGAGATTGTAACCCTACTATGGTCCACAAGTTTCCACATAGCCTTTACCCACTGACAGCAGCAGTAGCCATATACCAAAAGTTTGGGACTATTCCAAACTCTTGGGTATTTTCTGAGACAAAATTGTGGCAATAGTATGATGTGAGTGTCTGAGACACCAGAGACTTTCTGAAATCTTGGTCTGTGGCCTGCATGGCTGCAGAAGGAAGGTTTTAGTTCAGCTTGGCACAAGGTGAGATTTTCATTAAAAGAGAAAGCATTCGGTATGAGAGATAACAGTGTAGAGTATGTTCTTTAAAGACATAAAAAGTAAATGGGAAGAAGTACTTATCACTGAAAGGAGGAGTCAAACACAGTTTTGAGACATGATCAGCAGTGATCTAGTGGTTAAATGAATGAGGCTTTTCCTCTGGAATTCTTTAGTGTCACTCAGCAAACCCCATTGGCAAAGTAGAAAATCGGTGGATATATTTAGAAATAACTCAATGGTTTCAGTGCCTAAGTTTGCAAAAGACCACTTCAGAGCTTCATTACAGAGCTAGGAAGAAATTGCAAGAATTCTTGGTCCCATACTCTCCTTGTCCCCCGTATTAAAGATCTTTAATCTTTCCACACAAAAGAAAAAATACTGCCTGGGATGAGACCCATCTGTCCTAAACTTGAAGGCCAAAAGAGAAGTCGAGTTATGCTAGACTCCCTTTATGGACAGTGGAGAGAAATAGTCCTCTCCTGAGAGTGATTCATCACATCCTGAGATACACATCTCAATTAACTCAACTGTATGTTTCCAGGTCTTGCTTGTTTCTTTCCATTGACTACCAACATAAAGTCCTGACAGTCTGAATGCAGATGTCTTAGTGAAAGTGAAATTCCTGTGATCTTGCACCCAACCTGAGAAGTCCCCAAAACTTGGCCCCTTCAGATACTATGTTTTTAGTCATTTTAGTCTTCTCCACCAACCACTCATCCCAAATAGTACCAGCATTTATGCTTCAAAATGGCATTTAAGTGAGATAACCTACATATATAAAAGACAAATCATATTCAAAAAGTGTCTCACCCACCAACACAGTATTTCTGAGGAGCCTGAGCAGCAGATGTCCTTAGATGGAAGTTTACACTGGACGTTTAGGTGAAGCTATTTCTAATTTCTCTGTGTGTGTGTACGTCTGTAACAGCACATATGACAATGCGGTGTGTACGGGAAGAATGGGTGAACTTTACCATTTCATCCAAGCATTGTGTGCTACAGTAAATATCAGAGATAATGATATTGACTTTAAGGTATTGCAGCTTCAAATGTCAGTTCTACTCTATCTAACACTCCGTTAGATTTGATTTACATCTCTTCCTCCCACATCAAAAGCTGCAAAAGGAGCATGTTGACAAGAAGGACTCGACACCAACACACTTTGTCTCTGTTTTCTGCCTCTTCTTTTGACAATTTTTGTACTGTAGATTTTTGACCAGGGCTGAAGAACTAACTCCACAGCCTTTTTTTCCAATGCTTTAATTCTGATTATAAATAACTGTGCTTCAGGCTCAGGGGTAAATCAAATGGATGAAATATCATCAGCCTCGAAAGTGAGTTCTCTTGCCAGAGGTGCTGCAGCTGAATCAAAAGGTCAAGGAAGTATTAGTGACAGTTTGAACAGAAATTAAACTAGTCCCAAAAACCAAAGAGCTCATAAAAATAACATTTAAACAGCATTTTTTGGTCCTTTACAGGCATTAACTAAGAAATCCTCACTGCACCCTGGTGACATAATAAGAAATATGATGATGGTATTGATAGTGAAGATTCCGTTGCAAAGTGCAACCACATCTGCACCCTATAATTGAGTTGAAATCCCAATATTTTTGGTCCTTAGAAATTGCAAAATATTGACTTAAAACTCAAAGTGGGCAGGAAACAGATTTTTCATCCAGTGAGAACTTTGCTTCTTTCTGAGACTAGATAAGAGAAACTTCAAAACAGCTAATTTTCAGGAAGGGGACTGCACAGAAAGAACCCAAGTGCTTGATTCAGTGCGGGTATTTTGCTTTAATAGTCCTGAGTGCTTAATTTTCTTTTCAGGACCTTGGTTTTATTCTATTTTTTAGAGGAGCGTTGCAGCATATCATTCACTGTGTAGGATCAAGTGAAGTTTACTAAGGAGGCTGGTTCAACGGGGGTCACTTTTCCAAAGATCCTGCAGAGAACTCCCCCAGTTATGGTTTTAAGCTTACTAAACACATTAGGTCACTTTACTGTAAAACCTTTCCTTTCAGCTTTTCCTTCCAACACTCTTACCCTTCCACTGCATGGTAAAGCTTTTCCATTTTAAGTATTTTGTGGTTGTAGAAGAAGGAAATTACCTTGATAAGTTCTGTGGTTTTCAGTACAGGAAGAATTACCCTAACTGGTAGAGGTAGAGACATCTCCTCTATATCTCAAGGATGAAGGTACTGAAAGATTGTGTTTTTCTTAAAGGATGATTAAAAGGACAAGAAATAAATACACAAACTTGAAGAGGAAATTTGCCAATGAAGGAAGGAATTATTTAAGATGGTCTATGGGGATATAACTATGAATAATGGGATACAATTAGGCAAAGAAAAACTCGCAATATATATCAAGAATAAAACACTTACTGTCACAGAAGTATATCAAGCCATGGTCTCCCAAAGGAAAGGGTGGAAAATCCAAAGTTGAGAAGACATCAAGGCACATTGAGAAAACAGGGAAACATATGCAAGAACATTCAGACACTGGCAATAGAAATGGCTGGATGACCTACAAAAAAATAGGTCTTTTTCTTACTCCTGGTCCTGGCAATTACTGTCCTATAAATCTAACTTCTCTCCCCATTAAAATAATGGAATATAAAGACAGAGAAAATATCATGAAACTTCTAGAGGACAATGGGATCGTGAGCCGTAAGGAAGATGGGGTTGAGAATTAATAACATCAGTGTAAAGTCAAAGCAGAGGGAAGGTTATGTGATAAGATTTTAGTAATAAGTTTGATAGAGTGCATCTGAAAATCTTGAACCCGAAAGGTTATTTAGATGCCTAAGATACCGCCACCTCCTTGTTAGGACTGTCTGTAAGAGAAGGTGATGATAAACAGCAGAGTTTCTAATGATGGAGACTAGTCCGAAAGTACATTGCCGTGCCTTTTCCCTTGTGGTGTCTTCATTCCTGATGCAGAAAAGAACCAGCATGATAATGATGTTTCTTACTAACAGGAAGTTAATCTTAGTCCTAAATGCCTGTCATGGCAGAGAAATGTTTCCAAGGGATGTATCCAGATTTACAGTACTATTTGTTTGAGGGAATGGTATTTCAAAATTGTTCATTTTTAGGCTTCTCACACTTTGAATTATTCTAGACAATGCTAGTCAGATCTGGTGGTAATATCCTTCTGTAATTTAGAGGAACACAGTTTATCATATTATTGTTTCGTGGTCTTTTTTTTTTTCTCTTAGAAAAAATGATGGAAAAAGAGGTCATTTCTCTTAAATATACTGAGGTTGTTATAGCTGGGAACAGACAGCCTGACTTTCAGGGCCCTAAAGGACTTTCGAGATCCCCTTATATCATTACAATGGTGCTCACTGGTATGTGGGTAAATAAAGAAGTCCAGGTGCGATTTCTCTGACTGCTCATTACAAGTCTGCATGGTTGAAACCTCTACCCAGCACAGCTGTCCAGACTGGTCAGATGGGTGGGATTTTCAGGTTTTTTTCTTTGACTATAAAATAGAGGATTAGTTCAAATACAGACACAGAAGAAGGAAGATAGGTGAGTTGACTTGCAGTCTTGTAACCTAGTCCTGTGAATCGTCTGCTCGCTTTTGTAGTTCTTCCAGAACAATATCTACAACCTCCAGAGAATGCCTATAGATGCCCAGTATTACCATTTAGTTTTGTTATGGGGCTTTTTTTCAAAGCAACTCTATTTCTAAATATGGCATATCGCCATGTTATCATTATATTTTTTCACAACTTCCTATAGACAGAGTTCTCATTTTAGGCATTGTTCTGTAGGATAAAGGAAGTTCTTGTAGTTGGATTGTCAGTCTGGCTGTTCCCCATCTCCTTCCACCTTCATGACCCAGAGTTTTTATGCTGTCTGATAGATGACTAGATCAGTACAGGCCACCAAAGACACATGTAACCTTGTGAGGGCCCTGCTGCGAAGAGCCTTCAGTCCTTCCAAAGTTGGTTTTTCAGATCACAAACTCCTTAGAAGAGAACCTGGTCTTCCCTACTTTCTCTTTTGCCAGTTGGATTCTCATCATATCTGGGACCTGGGTGCATCTTGGCCCCAAGGTGTAGCTGAAACATCACTGAGAAGCAAAGCTGCATTCCTACTCTTCTGCCATGACTCCTGCTCCTGATTCCACATGGATCAGCAGGGAGCATGTTTTAATCTGAGCAGACATTTTTTGCTTTGCTGTGCCACTCTCCAACACTAGCCACTTCCCAGCCTTGGTGGTCTGTACTGGATTCAATCTGAAAGGTCAGCCGGAGAGGGGAGGCCAGATGGCCACAGAGACCCAGCATGTTGGAACACTATGTTTAATTACACACAAATTTACTGCAGCATGTCAGGAGGGAGACAGGGAGCTTGTCCCATGGAAAGGTCAGGCATTGTGTGGTGGCTTTACCTAAATTACACTAGGAGGAATGGAAGTGAGACCCTGACCTTGTATAATGAATGTACAGCCAGACCCCAGTGGGCACAGTGCATTCATGTGTATGGACATCTGAAAGAAGCTGGGAAACCAAAGTCTGGCGAGGAGTTTAAATAATCAGATGCAAAAATTTCTTCTTTTAGCGTAATTTCATGGGGTTATTTCTCTTTGAATTTTAAATTCTCCAACCTTAATATCTAAAAATCTCCCATTTTTGTTTTTTTTTTATTCTTTTCATGGTATAAAAATCTGGAAAATGAACAGATTATGTTTTTACCTTATGCACTTATTTAGCCTCATTTAGTGTTTGTTGGCTTACTTTTTTGTTTCTGAAGGAGGAGAAAATGGAATGAGGAAGGCAGGAGAGTTTCTCTGGCTGCTACTATTGATCTGAATCTCAGTGGCATCCAATGGTCACCATCAAGATGAAGATCCCACTTTGCCAAATGCTGTGTGTGTATTTGGTCAAGTACAGTCCCCCCTGAAAAACAGTCCAGTTCCAAGTAAATGTAACGAGGATTAAGACAGGGAATAAATGAAGAAAGGGGGAGAAATTTGTTTCCCAAGATTACAGTTCATAAGTGACAAGCCAGAAGGGAACTTTGTTGTCCTGATTTCCAGCCTAGTTCTAGTCTTAACATAGGCTTATTCAAAGGCATGAATATGATGTGAAACTTATGTGGGGAAGGTGCCGATTAGAAATTCTTGTAGGTAACTCACAGTGGTTAAGTTTCAAATTACATTAAGAGCTTGACATGATTTAACTGCTTCTGCAACTAACCAAATCTGATGGAGCCTATAGATTTCCTTTTCCTTGGAATGAAAAATCATAGACTGATCTCATTTTATTCAAAGCAGTTGTTCTACTACTGCCTTAAACAATGAGTTTTATATCATTATTTGTCAGTTTGGCCTCCTGGGATATTCCGTTGGTTTCCTTAAATGAGAAATGAAGCACAGATAGCAATGGTGACACTTACTAGTGCCATATTTCTGTATCCTACCATCTTACTGGTACTTACTCTGCAGAAGAAGTAAGTGACCTGTCATTTATAAATGAAAGTATTCAGGACCAGGAATTTATTTCTATGTTTTTGAACTTACACATTCTATGAACAAATGTTAAGAACTTAGGTAAATCCATAAAGAAAAGTGGTAGTATGAGAAGGTAAAATTGCACAAAGAGTTAGAATGTATTGCACGGTAAGGGAAAATAAAACAAATAGCTATAAATAAATAAATAGATAAAAGCCAATAGATGGGGACTATATATCCATAGAAAGTTCTCACTGAGCACCATCACACAGGTCAGGGACTGTCAAAGCTGGAACTTCAAGTTTTGGTTGCTTTGAAATTACAGCATTATATTTTTGGGGTACAGTTCTTCATTAGCTGAAGGTTGGACTATGTGACTTCATAAAATGGATCTGTTTCTTTTTGTCAGGATTACTTCTGACTCCATGAGCTTGATTTTGATTAGTTTTATGGGGGTTTACCACTTTCCTGACCCTCATATTTTAAGAGGCCTGGGAGATTTTCAGCAACTCAATTCGATAGAGTTGCATGCCAACTCTGTGAGAGAAAGTATGTTTTCCCATGTAACGACAGATAGGACATGTCCTGTGGTGCTGGAATATGAACAAGACAGACGTGTGTTATGGGGTTGTGAAATGTTATCTAAACATGTAGAGGTCAAGATGACAGTTCAAAGGCCTCTTTATCAAGGATTATGTGTTTATATAATGGACAGATAGCTCCAGCACAGTACAGGTTTTAATGTCTAGATTCATTCCACTTGACAGAGGAGTCTGATGTTCTTGGAGGTTGCTTCAGATCCTGGACTGAAAAGCTCCCTGGAGAGGCTTAAATGTCACCATCTCTCTCCATTTTTGATGAAGTCAAAAGGTGGAAAACCAGTCAAACCTCTTCATTCTTCAAATGCCCTCTGCCTAAAACAACGGCATCATTGCTGGACATCCGAACTTGCCCACACCATTAAGTGTTCTGGTTAGTCATGGAAATGCTATTCCTCTAATTTATAGAGCTGGAGGGGGCAGGGGGGCAATGGAATAGGGAGGAATTGGTCCACAAATGTTGAGACAGTGCCCACAAATGTTGAGACAGTGCCAAGCATCCAGTACCATGGGTTTTGTGCATCCATGTCTGCACACCAGCAACACACGTGCCAGTGGGGCAGACATGGGTCTCCAATTTAAACACAGGAAAGGGTAGAACTCAGCTTCGCTGATGTAAGAAGATAACACAGTATTGCTATCAACAGTCAATATGAAGTTCATTTCAGCTAACTTGACAGCCCGTGGGTCAGATGTATGGAAGAAGTCATCAACAGAGAGAAGTGGTTGTGTGACGTTCCTACGGCCTCTTTCACTTATGAGATCCGTATGTCCTCCTTCATCTACCACTGCAGGCACTGTACCCTAGGAAGACTATTTCTCTCTTGAAATTAAACACCCTTTCTATAAGCACAGAATCATAGAATGGTTTGGGTTGGAAAGGACCTTAAAGATCATGTCGTTCCAACCCCCCACCACAGGCAGGGATGTTACCCACTACACCAGGTTGCTCAACTGCTCAACTTGTTACCTCAGTGATTGCACTGATCACTCACAGCCCTTCTCATTCTATTCCAATCTCTAATCAGAAGCAGTTCTTATACCTTCTTACATGACTGAGGTCACAAGTTTGAGCTAGTGGCAATCTGAATCCATCACCTCCTGCCAGGGTGCCTGGGAGGTTTTTCAATCTGTCATACACCTATGCAGTGGTGGTGAGAATTGCCTGAGAGACATGTCAGTCCTAAATCCAGCTTGCAACAGCCAGGGGTAAATATAGATGAGCCCTCTGGCTCTTTTCTGGGACTGGCATATTGGGATAAAAAAAGGGAGGAATAGATCACAGGTTCCTTATACTACTTGGCCATTACACTCTGAAAGTTAGAAAAAACAAAGCAAAACCAAAAAATCCAAAGCCATCAAAGAAAATAAAGCCCAGAAACAACAAAACCAAACATGTTCACAGACATGTGCATAAAATGCTTCTCCAGCACAGAGTCAAAGCTGAATTTAATATTGAGAACTTTTTTTCTTCTTTTCCTCTTAAACCGAAACCTCCAATAATTGCCTAGTGTTCCTAGGAATGTAAATTACTCTTTTTGGTCTCTTTGTGGGAAGCAAGGAGATGAATGGGAGTCTAAATTGGTTTTGCTTCCTGTTCCCTGTAGTGGTTGCAGGATTAGTCCACTGTGCCTCTTTGCCCTTCCATTTCCTTGAAGACATGGGAAAACCTTCATTTTGCCAGGACTTACTTACTCATTAAAATGAATCAAACAAGCCAGATTGTAGCAGGCATTTGAAAACCTGCTATCTGTCAAGAATTTTAAATTTAAAATTAACATTGAGTCCTCCTTTAAGACAAAAACCTTGACCTTAAGTTGCGTAGTGATTGGCAAGCACTCCCCATCCCCTGACTCGATTAACATTTAAATGCCATTTTGTGTGAATATGAGTAGCGCCTTTGGAACAAACAAATTACTAATGTCTTCCTGCAGGAAAGGAACATCAGAAGTGTCTTATTAATTTGATGTCTAATTGAAAATCCCTTCCTTGTTCTAGAGAGGTCTATATGGCCTAGGAGAAAAAGA
The DNA here is from genome assembly GCA_013399195.1 of Dicrurus megarhynchus. Taxonomy (NCBI): domain Eukaryota; kingdom Metazoa; phylum Chordata; class Aves; order Passeriformes; family Dicruridae; genus Dicrurus; species Dicrurus megarhynchus. The sequence continues at coordinate 900,487 of VXAD01008426.1, read as the reverse complement.
CAGGGGGTACTTTTGGCCGCTATGGATGATATCTCCATTAGCTTCTGGACATGCTCTGCAGTGGGACAAAGAGGAATACAGGGGAAAAGTTGTCTTGTATGAGGAAATGTATGTTTTGTGTTTGATTCTTCTGGGAATGAGCAATAATGAACAACTTACGACCATTCAGCTTTACATCCTGTAGTACAGCACCAAACTGCTGTACCAAAGAAGAAAGAAGGCTATTGAGAAATCCAAGTGTTTCAAGCAAATTAACAAAAAACATCAGAGCTGGAAGCCAAACTCTGAAGCTCTGGGGTTTGGACTATTGAGCAATTAGGGTGTTGATGTTTTAGCATCCCTAACCACTATTCACACCACATGCTCAGCTCATCTGTGTTTGTTGGATCTCACACATCTCTTTGTAGCCCGTGCAGGTTAGAGTCTAAATGGAATCACAGAACTACTAAGGTTTGAAAAGACCCCCAAGGACTATAAAGTCTACCTTTGACCAAGGTACCACTATTCCCACTAAACCATGTCATGAAGTGCCATATCTACTCATTTTTTGAGCACTTCCAGGGATGGTCATTCTATGACTTTTCTGGCGAGCCTGTTCCAAGCTATCCAACACGTACACCTTGTTGGTGAGTACACATTAGAGGTCCCCCCATCCTACATCACCCACAGAAAAGTTTCACACCAGATTTCCAGGTTAGCCTATCAGTGATGTGTTCCTGTTTTGCATTTCAACAAAATATCTGAGGCCTCTGCTGTTGGCAGGGGAAAGTATAGAAGGGAATGCTTCACCAGCCAGAACATTTATCTGCCAGCACTAATTGTGCAAATGGGGAAAAATTTGTAAGATGCAAAGGTGCCACTCAGAGAACAGCAGAATTTGCTGCTATATCAGATAAATAAATATGCATATGCAAATTAGAAATGGCCTGCTTTTTCTTTTTTTTTTTTACCTAGGATAATGCCCGCCATCTCCTTCAAATTATGTCAATTTGACATTGTAAATTTGCAAGGTACACACAGGAATCCTGATACACCAAGCCTAGCGCTCATTCTGTTTCGAGTGTTTTTCCCCCCATCTCTTTAACTCTGTCAGTTTGTTCTTGTTCAGCCACTTTGCCATATTCTATATTTAAATTTTGAATAAGAAAAAATGAGATTTTATTTAATTACTCCCTTGTCACACCATTTCTTACTAGAACTCCCATTACAGTCTGTCTATACACACATGCTACGCACCATCTCTAGCTACAGAGATTTATTTTTTTTTACGTACGCTTGAGCTAATCAGCATGGTTTTCTGTTGTGGTAGAGAGAAGTGCACTCTTTTATGATGTGATTCCTCTCATCCTAATGTTGAAATCTAAAGTCAGTCAAATGAATTGTGTCCCAAAAGCATACATTTCTCTTTGTTGATTATAGAGAATATCAAATGTGACTCACTCAGATGAAGTAATCTGTGTTCAATGACCACATCTGGCTGGATAAACTTAAATTCATTCCATCCTCCTGAAGGAGAAATGTTCTTGAGGTACCAAACGCAAAATATCATCTCCTACTTCTCAGCAGCACTCATTACAGAGCCATGATATCCATGATGTTAAAGGTTCCTGTGTGCTTGGAAATTAGTGAAGGTGCAATTGCATCCATATGTGAAAAAAAACCCCATGCAGACATTTCCTAGCTGCTACCCTGGCTTCTGCTTTACCAAAATGGGATGGAGATGTTTTGTTTGAACTTGCCCTCATCTTGCAAAGATATCAATCAGATTGTGTGGTGACAGCATGATCATCATTTTAGCATTCAGGTCCCCACCCCCTGCCAGTTCAAGGATGCTTTCTCCAAAGAATATTTAATCTCCAGCTATCTTATTCATGGCCTTAAGTAGTATTGTGATGAAAACCTCCTCCTGACCAAAGTGTTTTGCAAAAGGCTTAGGAGAAATATATTCTTACAAGACTTTTAGCTCAGTCAGATTGAAACATTTATTTTTGTACAAAGAGCGTATCACTACTTTACAGGTGTTTGGTCTTTCAAGCTCATATTTTTTCTTCCCATGTAAAAAAATAGTAATAAAAAAAGAAAACATGAACTACATATCGATCTGTGTCCTGCTGGACCATGTGGTGTTAAAGTACAGTTAGAGTTCATCTGCCTGTTTTCAGTATATGAATTACTCTTAGTTGCAAGTGCTGAAGAAAATGCTGGTATTTGAGCACTTTGGGGATAGATCTGTCAGCATTTCTACTGTTTTCTTGAAATCTTAGGCTTGTTTGTCTGACACAGGGGTGATAAATCAGTGCTCAGAGTGCAGGTGACCTGGTCAAAGGTGTGTGGTTAATGCAGTTAATCGCCTGTTCTTCTCTTCATCACGAGGTTGTGTAATTTATAAGCTCACTGCTGTAAAACCATTGAAATCATGCATGCCATGCCATTGGTGCTATAGACCCACAAAATGTGGGTCATAGAATTTACAAAAGGTGTTCCTATAAAGCTGGCTTTTTATAAGCTGGATATTCATAGTATAGATTACTGTGGTAAAGGATGTTGACTTAGTCTTTTAAGTAAAATATAAACATAAAGGGCTCTCTAAGTGGGATTGTTTGGAATAAAGAGGGAATTTTATGGTGAGGTTCATAGTGTGTAAATACCCTATAACATGGCTGTGGACAGCCATATTCAGAAGATACCCACAATCTCAACACTCCAGTAAAAAAAGAGCTGGGAGGATGGATCAGGTGATGTAGAATGCAATTTTGCCAATTGTTTTCTGTTATGTATTTCCTCTAGATCTGTCTGACTGAGTATTCAAGACCCTAAATAAAAGGGCTTGCTTTATTTCCCAGGGTGGTTACAACCTAATATACTTTTCATTTACGAAAATTCTCCTTGGCATCTATGTCTTTCATTTTTCTTCCTGTATTTGTGTGTAACTCTATCAGCAGATTATCTGTTCAAAATTGATGGCATTTTGGAACCCAGGACAGCATATTTTTCCTGTAGCTTGGTCAGCCAGTAGTAAAAAGCTCTGGAACAGATCACTGGCTTCCTTTAAGATTTTACCTTTCATCAGTTTCCAAAGGAAAGTGAGAATAGGCCAGAAGTCTGAGTGGGAAGTATCTTTATGGACTTGGACACTGTAACTTCATCTGTCAGTGGAATAGCCCATTTTAAAGAATTGCCAGTATATGGGGAACAGCAGAAGAAAATACAAAGCAAATTAGAAAACAGAACATACTGTTCTTTCACTCTCTTTTCAAGAAAAATGTATTTTTTGCCCACACAATTTTGGTAATTTTATTAAGGATTCCTTTTCAAAAATGGGAGAAAGCATGATCTCAATATTATCTTCTCTGTAATTGGAAAGTTTCTAAAAAATCTTTAAGTTATTAAAATATACTTTATTTTTTTGAAGTTTATTTCACAGAGAGAAACCTGATGGGAAAAAGAATCCTAAACTTTCAAGAAAATAAGGAGGCTCCTGTGTTTCTTCAGGTTTAATAAAAAATAAATAAACATACTACAGTTCCTATCACATCTATTAGTATTGTGATGGTTGGTTGTTCTTAAAAATAACAGAAATTGCTAGGTTTTCAGAGAAGATGAAAATAAAGTAGTGGTGTATGCTGTGAAATAGAGGGCAGAAATCTGGGTGAGCGTGTATCTGCAGTGGGAAGAGGATGAAAAATCAGGGACGGGTTTTGAAATGAGTTTGCTTTTATTCAATCACTTGCCCAGGATCTTTCTTAGTGCTTCAGAAAGCTTTCAATAAAAAAGAAATAAAATGCATAATAAAATACGGACTCACAACAAAAATTCAAATGACCATCCCAGTACAAGCCCATAAATAAAAGATTCAGCTAGCGAGACACCCACAAGATACATTTTCAAAAGGCTTTTAAACTGATTAAGGAAGTTGACTTCATGTATATTGATACTGGAGGGTACAATTTCCTACAAAGTGCAGGCAGGCAAGGCTTGGTACACGGTGGGTAACCCAGGATGCAGTTTTGTATGGCTATAAAACCAGCCCTCCCAACAGGTTGTTCTTAGAAGTAGACTGTCATTAAATCTTAAGGAAAGATTTAAGTATGTGTTCTTCTCCTTTCTTCCTCCTCTATCTATTTTAATTTCAAAAAGTTTTACAATCCTCAGTGTAATAGCTCATCTATCTGCAAAATAAATAGAATTTATTCTGTTCAGCTGAATCATGCAATAATGTAATCAGGAAAGAGTCATAGGCTAACACACACACAACTTGATCATATTAACTTCATTTTTTTAGAAAACCTAGCTCTACTTACTAAGAAGGACTCTAGCAATCATTTCAATCTACTGTTGTGTCCAAGAACCAAAGATTTTATTCTGTCCTGGCTTTAAATCTAGCTCATGTTTTAAAGAAGATTGATTAGACATTTTAAAATCCCCTAAAATGAAAATGTTGCATTTTTAATGAAGAATAAGGATGGCAATAGAGTATTTCTAGATATTGTTATCCAAAAGTGTCACAATACTGCCAAATTAATCTATTCATAATGCTAGTATAAAAGTATTACTTGTATACACAGGTGGGGAGGTTTAGGTAAGGTGTCGGTTTCTATCCTCTTGGTTGAATTCTTACTCCCATCCCATCTGATCTTGCTGTGGTGACAAGTTTGGGCTCCATGTTATTAAAAATCATGTTTTTGGCAGTCACATAGGTGTATGATAAGGTGAAGTTGTCTTGCTTTCCCTGTTTATCACGGGTCCAGCATGCAGGATGAATGTGGCAATGCAGTGAAGGCTGCTGACTCTACACATGCTGCATCTCAAGAACCCTCTGAACTGAAAATGATTGGAGTTTAGGAGGTTATTCAGGGTAAATATAATCTTTCTTACCTATTTTTGCCCTATGCTCTAACTCTGATAAGAGGAATTTTATCTGGGTGGACCTATTTTATGATCCAATGGAACTGGCCTTATTCCTCAAAAATATTTAGTATCATGGCTCTCCTGTGATAGGAGCATGGCATCCGTCACCACAGGAAATGAGCCAAAGGGAAACCTCAGGACACTTCATGTAAAATACACACACAGAGCAGAGCTGCACACTCCAGGTACATCCAGGATTGCTGAATGCCCAAAACAAATTGCGTAAGTCATCTAATCCAATGTGTTTGCAATAATGTGGTAGAAACAGATGTATGCTGGAGACATGATAGCCCTTCAAAAACTCTTTTTTACATCCTCATTCACTTACTGACTTTTGGTTATTCAGTGAGAGTTTTTGCTATGTGATGTAGCACACGAGGCACTTGCAACCCAAAGAACTCAAAATACGAAATAAGACAGGCACAGAGTGGAGAATTTAAGCACAAGAAGATTAAATGACTTGCCCACAAGCATCTCAGGAGTCTGTAGCAGAGCCATGGACTAGCCCCTGTTTTCCAGCCCTACCTCTTGCTTCAGTCTATCACTTGCTTTGTTTTCTTGTTTTTATCTGGCCCTTCTTTCCCTGAGGGCAGAGAAATTTCCCAACTCACTGGATCATTTTGTCAAGGGAGATAGATAACTTTCCAGTTCCTCCCTCTCCCCACCCTCTTCCCCCCATTAGCCAATCCAATTATAGAAAATCAAATATCTTGCTAGTGCTGGCCAAATTCAATTACACAGGTACTTCTGGGTAAATTTTGGCAGTGAATAGTTTGCTCGCTTTACCCAGACTTTTCTCTTTAATAAAATGCTCCCAGTTAGCCAATATATCTTGTTATAAAATAAAACAAAACCCCACATATACATGCAACCATAGATAAGCAGAGACATATTCTTCAGACTCTTTCTGGGTATAGATTTTCAGGTATCTCCCAGGACCTCTATACCACTCTGGATCTGAACTGTTAAATCCTGTCTACCTCCTCATGATTAAATGTCAGGATGGGAAGTCCTGCCTTCCAAAGCTGGAGCTCAGCAGGCAAATACCAAAACTTCATCTACTCAAAATATGTTCCCCTTTCGCTAGAAAAGAAAAAACCCCAAACATTTCATGTACAAGTATATTTTTTAAATAAGGTATTTCATTTGAAAGCTCTAATTTTTTATTAAAGAATGTCAGAGCAACACCAGGTGGAAGTTCGAATGACTCATATTCTTATTTATTTCTGTAGGTTTAACTCTGTCTTTAAGTTGCATTGCTTGTCTCCTCTGCTTTAAAAGGGGCAATTCATTGCCAGACTTGAAGTCCACCTGGGGATCACTACTCAGAGAGGAAAAAGGAGATCTGGCAACTACCCCTTAGCTCATTGGAACAAACTTTTATCACAATATTTGGGCTCTTCTGTAAAAACTCTGCAAGGCAAAAAAACCAAACTATTTTCCTCAGGAAGCAAATTGTTGTTGGTCAAGTTTTACTGGTGACCAAATTAACAGATGCATAAGATAAAGGACATACCACTATAAAAAAGTGAACTAACCAAAAAAGTATTGCCTCAAAGAAGAGTACCTCACACTCTTAATTCTTTTAGGACCCTGGACCAATACTAAAACCTCCACAAACACTTCAAGGTTCTGTGAAATGTGAACGTTGGCCAAAATAACCAAACCTTAACTGTCTGGCAATTATAAGATACTGCCTAAAAAGTATTTCGTTGTGTTTTTAAACTTTTGAAGCTTCATGTCGAGAAATACTACAAATATTCTCTCCCTCTGAGTCCTGTTGTTGTGTTCTTGACCTTACACAACTCATCCAGCAAAATGAGACAGTGGACTGGCATTTGGAATGAGTCAGAGCTGATGTATCTCCTTTTTCTCTTGGATAACACCTCTTCTTCTTCTCAATAAAACCTTGTATTATTCAAATGGGGTGTAAAGACAGTGGACCAGCCAAGAAACATGCACTTAAGATGTCTGAAATACAGAATGCTAAACATGTCCCCTGGATCCCTTCCAAGCTGGTTTAGTTACGAGACTTGTTTCATAAAGGAAATGGGTGCTAACTGTGAAAAGTGAAAATACATGGAAGGGCATTTTTCAGGCAGCTTTCTGATCATGGCCAGATAACAAGAATTTGGTCATCTCTGATTTCAGTAATTCTTGTGAAGTAATTCTTCTTCCTTGTTTGTTCTAAGATGGGGAGAGCTGCCGTGAGCTATTAGACAAGTTTCTCAGTCCTGCCCAAGAAAAACCTACAATTCAGTTAAAAAAAAAAAAAAAAAAAAGAAACAAACAAATTACTATTTGAGACCAAAATTTTGACAGTTTAGGAGGAGGAGGGGAAGGGGGAGAATGGGATTAGACTTATGTTAGGTAGCAAGAACATCCAGATTTAGTATTGTGAGGATTAAAAAAAAAAAAATCCCAGAGCTTCTGAGTGGATAAAAGCTTTCTTGCTTCAGTGCCTAAACCAACTTCTAATTAATGGGGTTTAGGAAGACATTGTCCTTATGAGTATGTTATCCCCATAGCTGCCCACTGAAGGGTGCCCTGCTGGTTGCAGAGAAGCAGATGGTATTGACCACTGTCTGAGACAGGCTATTGAACTGACTGTTGGTCTGGTCCTCTATGTCTGTGCTTTTTTAATCTAATCTCATCTAATCTAATCCTAATGCATTTTTATTGTGTGTCTCAAAACCTCCCAGGTATATACATAAAATCTTTTTTAATAAGGTCTTCAATTCCAATTGAAAGTGGCCTTCGGATTTGAGATAGCCTCCCACCTTATCAATCCAGCTATGAAATCTTCACCCCAAACAGTGATGTCATCCACTGCAGGTACGACTTTTTCACCCAGAACAAACAGCTGTCCAGCATAAGGATCAGTTATAAACACTTTGATTTCAGAGGAAACCCTCCTGGGAGCTGGGGGCCATAAGGGGTTGGTTTGCCCAGGAAAGGTGCAGGGTGACACACAAACAAGTTTCAGAGTCAAGATGAGCCATCTGTGATGAGCTGTGTGAGGACACTGCTGACTATAGATGAGCAATCATTCCGTGGACACAAGATGTAGAGGATTGTCTGTGACTTGTGCACCTGGATATAAATCATGCCATGACTTTTTTTTTTTTTTCTCCCACCAGTCAAACAGTCAGTGTTTTGAAGAAGACTTTGTCATATTTAATAGTGCTGTCAACCTTGCAGTTTTGCTGGCCTGTTAATAAGAAATTCCAAAATGACACTATTAACTACTGTTCTCCCAGAGCTGAGCAAAGCCAGCCACTACACAGTGGCTCACTGGAGGTGGGGTGAAAGCCTTCATGGTGCAAAAATGATAAGCTCAATTCACCCCCAGGGTAACTTCAATATGTTTGGGAAGCCAGCCTGCCACCTGCCTTGACAGCAACAGTTACAGGGGAAGGAATTTTAACCCTTCTGGGCTGAAATGGATGTTGAGGCAAACACAGGTTGAAGTTCTTCTCAAAGTAAATCATTTATATTCTATATATTGCTGGTGCTTTTTTTTTTTTTTTTTTTTCCTCTGGGTGCCATCTCAGTGTGAAGATAAACAGAGCTGGCAGGAAATATCCTCTCAAAACAGAGAAAGAAAAGCCTTAAGGAACTTGATAGATAAAATTGTACTTATATTTCCCCACTCTGTTGAGAGATTTATCCTGCAATAAAAGTTATGCCAGAAGCTCAGACAGACAAGTCCAGACTAATGCCAAACTCCTGCCAGAACCACTGAATGATCTGCATGGTCAGAATCCACTTACCAGTATGTGAGAAATGACTGCCCTAGCAGATGACTTAGTTTTAATATTTGCTTTTAACGACTTGTAGCAATGAGTTGGTGCATGTTTGCCCTGTGCATACAGTCAATTTCTATTGTGTTTTGGTGTGCAGTTTCACCCTCTTAAGCAGTCATGCTCCAACAGAGAAAAAAAGAAAAATAAAAAAAATTCCTTTCTGTCCAGATGGTCCAAAAAAGCAACTCACAGGTGGTTGGAGTCAAAAAGGTTAGGGCTGTTGATTTTGTTAATCCATTCACTCTCAAACAGAGATTCCTCTCCTTCAAACTCCTATATTTCAGTCTTTTGATGCAGGTAATTTGACCTTACATGGGGGACAAAAAGTGTCTTTTGAAAGATAAGGATGTTTTCAGAGTCATAGGCAAGTGAACAACTGATTTCAACTTCTATGGGGTCTTCCCTGATGCCAGCTTTAATTTTTATTCATCACGGTGTTGACTTGGTTAATTGTGCATTGAAAACAGCACCGTTTGCACCATTAACATTGGGCTGATCTATTCTATCAACAGAGGAACACAGCCCAAATGGATGCAAAACGCCTTGCAGCTGAAACTTGTCATGTGAGATCTGGTTCCAAAAGACATTACCCAGAGTTCTGAAGAAAAAAAAGGTGTGAAAAAGAACATTTCCCCATTTGCAAAAACACAAAGCAACCCACAATACCAATAATAAGTAGAAAAAAGGTAGAGAGTGGAATTTTGCTACTGTTCTGATAATTCAACAAATGTTTGATGCAACATTCACTGAAGTCAGCAGGATTCTTTCCATTCCCTCCCTTGTCCAATTGCAGCATCATTAGCCACATTACTTCAAACTGTTGGGCATCTACATCTAATGTTGCCCTCTCAATTGCAGCAAATAAAAATAGAAAATTAGAGAACTCAGCTTTCCATATCAGCACCTGAGGAAGGGGACTTGAGCGAAATTTCCAGCCAATTACCTTCATGGCCAGATGCACAAGGTTTTGATCACCTTTCCTTCAGTTTGGGAAGCATTATTTGCTGTACAGCATTTTCCAGGTGATGTTGTAAATGATAGACCCTCGTAGGCAAGGTGCACTCTGTATGGATGTTGTTCCTGAAGCTGAAATCTCTGCACTTCCCATCTTTGTGCCACTTCACATTTGCAACATTAACATTGCATTAGCACAGGGATGGGGTGTTTAATACGGGTGTGCAGTTGTTTGCAAATCAGTTTGCAAAGCACTTTGGGATCCTTCAGGATGAAAGGTACTATGTAAGTGTCAGTCATTATTACTATCATTATTATCATTATTATCATTGTAAGTTCACAAGGAGACAAACAGCCACATCAGAATAACACTGGGGGTAGATTTTTCAAAGCCACAGTGGAGATTTCAGCTGCGTGTGAGTGCCATGAATGCACAGTTAATGGCAGTTCTAATGGATTACCCAGCAAGGCGAGCTTTGGACTTGTGAAAGGAAGGGTATTCTCAGAGCTACAACTCCAGTCCCTAAAGCAGTGCAATTAGGTAATGCCAGGGAATTTCAGCCTCTTTTCCTGATGTGAAACATGATTCTTACTGGGGCACGTAGTGGGGAATGTTGGCGGAATTGATGGGAGGAAGATTTGTGGGAGCCCTGTAAGGTGGTGGCTGCATCGGGGTTTGCAGCAGCTTCTGCCTCTGTAGCATGATATGCCTATTTCAGAGTAGTGGTAGAGAAGCTCACCTTCTCTATAACTCTGTGCAAATTCATCTCAGGACAAAACCTTTCACCTGGATAGCTGAGAAAAGGAAATCAAGAAGGAGTCTCTCTGGCATTTTGAGAGCTGGAATGTGTGTCAGAAGAGACAGCTCTATTCTGGGCTTTCAGAAAGGGGTTATATACATAACCACCGTATATTACTAATTTCTGTGTTACCATCTCCTGTCCTCACCACTCTTTTCCTAGTGGTTACTGTCCTTCTCATCTCTACAAACAAAAATTCTTGTCTGGATGAACTTTAAATTAAATCCCTTTCTGTGAACATTCCTACTTAAGATTGGGAGGCTTAGTGGTGTGGATTTTTGAGGGTTCAATATTTTTTGTTTGTTTTGATACTTATTATTTTGCCAATCAATCATTTATCAAACATATAAATTGAGACATTTCTGAGCATTCTGCAGTGGAAGGATATCTGTTGAGGAACCGTGCCCCAAGTTATGTATAGAAATATAGCCCTGGATTGTGAGTACGTCTATAGATGGCACAGGTTCTGCTTTTAATATTGCAATTTCATTTCACTGTCATTATTTTTTCTTGGGAAGGCTAGAAGCCAAGTGTTTGGCTCAAATCAGATATGACATTTTAAAACACTAAAAAAAGTAATTGACTGAAACCAGAAGTTACTGTTAGCAGGTTACATGGCTGAAGTGGAAAGGGCCATAAAGCATATCTCATGACGTAACAGTCCCTGATGGTGTTACCAGAACTGAGTCTGGTATATCAGAATGTGGTTTTGACAACACCAACAGAAACAGCTACTGTCCTAACCATATGTGTTAGTATTCAGGCACCTGCTTCCAAACAAAATTAACCCTCGATCTGGATTTTAAAACACCTAATTTTAGTCTAGTTTCTTAAGAAACAGAATTTATGCAATCGGCCTCTTTGTGTTCCTGTCCATCTGTTCCTCCTCCTCAGGAGCTGTGCAACCACTGAAATTTGACTGATCTGTGGTGTATTTGGGGTCCCCAGATAGGTCTTGGATTTTGAAGTGGAGCTAAAGCAGCATGAAGTGAGCTGAAGTGGAGGTGGAGAGAAGCAGCATGAAATTTGGCCCTTCTGAGTGGCTTGGCTTGCTTCTTACTTTAAAGGACAGATAGAACATGTTATATTCCATGTAAAAATGAAAAGGCACATGCTACAAATATCCTGCTGCTTTGTTGGGCAGGAGCATCCCAGACCACATTCCTCATAGCCTACTCTACAGAATGACAATTTAGGGTAAATGGGACCTATGGCATGAGCCACATGGAAGCAAATCAAGGCCAAATTGAGGGCATACACCCATATCCTCAGTTTACCAGGAAATTACTGTCCTTTTCACTAAATCAGGAGACATTAAGATCCATATGGATACCACACAGTCAAAAGAAGGAGAAAGAACAAAGCAACCTTTATTCGTGTTATTTTTTGTGATAATCCACCTGTCCACACTATTATTGTCTTGTAATTAGGGTGAAAGACACTTGAGACAGAAATTCTCTTTTCTTTGTTTTCTTTATGGTCTTGATTATAAGAGGGTTTTGGTTCACGTCTGCCTCTTTATGTGTTCTTTTGATTAAAATAATTTAGATTTTTTTAAAACTAGGCTCAATTAACCCTCTGTGCCTTAGTTTTCCAATTTGTAAGACAGAACTAATAAATATGTCCCATTTAGAGAACTGCTATTCAAAATTAACATTTTTACAACTGATTTGCAGAGAACCCTTTGCAAGTGCAAAGTAATTATTGAACATGCATTTACAGATGTATGATGAGAGACAACTGTTCATGAAAATCCAGCTGCGAATCTTTAACACAACTATTTAGCTCTAGCATACTTCTCTAGTAAGCTTTGTGGATTAAGGAACCAAAAGGGATTTGGATTTGGAATGGATCAAGTCCCTCCAAGGTTTCTATTGGCCATGTATTTCCAAAATAATCCCACTATCATCACAGTGTTTTCATGTTCAGCTTGAAAAACAACATCTGATTTCTCATCTCTTCAAAGATTCCTTGACTGCTAAGTTGTTGATTACAATTCAGATGTTAATTGAGGAACTGGAGGATGAGTGTGGGGGTTTTTTTTGCAGTGGAATATTTTTGCTGGAGAAATGAGGTGGCAAAGGATGTTTTTGACAAATAGATGCCAATTTAATGCTGCTACGTACACTATTCCTACTCTCCCCTGCAGGGGCTTCCTTTTACAGTCCCACAATGTGCTAGTTTCCAGAGGCTATGCCTCTGATTATCTCAAAGTTGACAGCATTTCAAACAGTCAGCAACCCTGTTTTAAACGAAGCTATGGTGATTGGTTGAAAAAGATAGCCTGAAGGCCTCCAGATCCAGGAAGCCACTTACACATATGACATCTTCCCCATACCCTTACTTCTTCAGATCCACTCAATACCAGTTTCTACCATGATAGTGCCTTCAGGAAATCAAACAATTAATAATGGCTGAGAAAAATGCAAAGTTAATTGATGCTTGTTCTATTATTCAATGAAAATTGTGGTTGCCCATGATAGATCTGCAATAGTATTTCTCTTCCTGTGTCTTCCCTTTTGGCACTGCTAAGTCTTTGGGTCAGAGAAAGTGATTCTCATATGTATTTGTTAAGTTTCTGGTCTAAATTAACACTTCTGTTGGGAAAACTAGAATTTTCTCCCAAATGTATAATTACTTTTTTTCTTCTTATCTTGAACATACCTTGTAGAAAATTAAAGTTGATTTAAAGATTTTAAGACTCAGAGAGTTGACTCAATCAAAATAAGCCATACTGTAATTTTAGACTTAGTTTGTCTAATGTGATATTCTTAATGTGATGTCTTTACTTCCTAAACTAAAATGCCCACTGACATCAGATATTTTTTCTTCTGATAGATAATAATAAAGGGCAAAAACATTTCCTAACTTTCCTTTGTAGAAGCTACATGTATAGCATCTCTAAATCAATTTCTGTAAAAAGTTGCAAGGCCTCCATTCTTTTTTTTTTAACTCTTCCAGAGCCTTCACATTTTATCACTATTCAGTTTGTAAAATGGGCAGTCGGAAAAAGCGTTGTTTTGATTTAACATACTCACTAAAGCCCTGTGGATAAGTCACATTTGCCGCCTTTTCCTCATTAAGCCTTTACTCCTGGAGCTCACAATCCTCTTGGTCCAGGAAATCACAGAGGGAATTTGCCATGCCGGCAGTACAACCTGAATTCTTCATGTGCATTGCTGCTGTTGTGTTCTGGATATATATATATTTATATAAAATATATATATATATTTATATATACACTCCTGATTTCTTCCTGTTATAGTTGTGAGACTGCACTTGGGGAAAGGAGGGAAGGTGAATGCAGGACCTTCAGGAAGAAAGGAGTATTTGAAGGAGCGGAACGTGGAGACAGGATGTTCCAAGCATAACGGGGACATAAAAAGGAATGAAACATCATTTTGGACAAGCAGAAAAGGGGAGAGGAGACAAAAATGTTGAGTCGTTGGCAAGCACTAAATCAAAGAGGGGGGCCTTGAAGTCAAGGGCAATGCCTTCCATTATATCAATACAATTAATGGCATCCTTTTCAGTTATTTGCATTAACAGCAAAGTTAATGCCGGCAAAGATCAATGCTGAGATTAGTGATGTCCAAATCAACATGCTTTTAAGCAAATTATTTCCACTGTCTGAGTCCCTCTCCTAGTTAGTAGCATGAATCTTTGGTGGTGTCTGCAGCTCCATCAGCAGATGCCTCTTAAGGGCTGCTGTCTCTTAAATATAGTCCTCCTAACATTAGTACCACTTGCACAGTAAGCAGGAATATCAGGTCAATAGATCCACTCAGTGTGGATGTCCTGTGCATTGGCAACAACGGCCAGAAGCAAAATGTTCCTTTTGCATTAGTGATTAATATTACTGTTATTATTGAGAATATTCTAATTTCCTTTTCTCTTTGATCCTCTCTCACACAATCTGATTATTGTGCCTATTCCTTCTAAAAAAATGGGCCTGTTGTCTTGGAACATTAAACCCAAACAAATAAATCACACCAAATCCCATGAACCACCTCTACCCATGCTGCAAAGGCAAAGTAATCAGGCAGCTGTGGTCAGTAGCAGCTCCATAATATGAAGACAATGTTCTTCCTGCCAACAGGAGGCTTGGGAGCTTAAGACTTTCAAAAGCAGATTCAAAAAGATGCCTTTGGCTGGGAGCTGGTGGGAATAAAGCTAAATCTGTGTATCTCAAAGTACCCCAAAAACCTCTTAAGGAAAATATCCTTGACAGCAGTGACCCAAAATATTCTGCATTATTACTCAGTCTTGAGTACTTGGCTGAGTGTTGATCCCTATTCAGCTATTCCTATATAGTCCTCTCTGCCTTTGGGCCCTCTTATTACTGGGAACTTAGAAGTTCTCCAGCTTTGGTTCTGCCCCTACAAACATTTATCCTTGACAGACGCCAAGTGCCTTTTGGCACTTTGAACGCGCACAATAGCCAGTGACGGTGCCCGCCGCAGCTCCGCCGAGACACACCCACAGCACTCGTAGCTGCTGGCAACTCTGGGCTGCAAAGATGTTGGAGAGGACTGATCAAAGTAATTTAGACAGCGTTTTTCTACTGAAAAATCATGTTTTTTTAAAAAACGCCTGTTTTTTTTTTTTTTTTCCCCGAGAGAAATCATCAGGGAAGTCTCTTAGATTCAGGCTTGAATTTCTTTTGAAAATTAGTGACAGTGGGAGAGAGAGAACTCTGAAATAGCAGGCTTCCAGGAAGTTATCCAAAAAAATTCCTTTTTTGCTGATCAGTCAGTTATTCTCTAGCATTTCCTTCTCTCTTTTTTTAATCATTACAATAAGTCTGTGTACTTTGTGAATCAAATTTTCAGTTTGCTAAAAACAAGTTAGAAAATTGGAAAGGATTGTATAGGAAACATCTTTTTAAATACCATTCTGTTGGAAGACATGATTTCAAATTAATCTTAAGTGCAGACCATTGGCAAGATAGTTTTGCTGGTAATAATAGAACAAGGTTTTGATGATATACCAAAGATATGAAAAATATACCCAGAGCCCTAAGACTGTGTATGAATGGAGCACTAGAGGTATCAGTAGCAGTGGTATCAGCACACTTTCTGATGGCTGGATAGGCAGGTGGACCATGATGTGCAACATTTTTGGTTATCAGTATTGGATAGGCATTTCAAACAGAAATATCTGTTACAATTAAATTCTGTGATTTTGGCACCTTGAAGAACTGTATGACCTACTTGGATTCTAATTTCTTTTAATTTCTAGAGATCCTGTCACCTCCCTCACAAAACAGCAATGTTTTCCTCCCTACACATGGTATTTTGTGACACTAAGACACAGTGTCAGATAAGCAGAGTGCTTTCTTGCAACCCTTTTCCTTCCTGATAGCCCCCAGCCCTTGCTAGGCTATTAAGGAAAGCCAGAGGAAGGTGAATGGAACGTCTTTGGGCCCTGGTTTAATTCAGAGCACCTGCTGTCTTCCTGGGTGCCAGAATTGTATAGCCTTGTTGGGAGCCAGGATGTAATAGCTGTGCCTGATAAATAGCAGCACTAAACGTGCTACAGCAAAGGTTTTCTGTACTATAATAATTGTAGGCGCTGACTTGGTGCAATATATCTTTGCCAGCGTGTAGTGACAGAATAAATAGCTGGTTTTAACTATAGGATCAGGAAAAGCTAATGCAGTGATTGAGGGAAAGTATCCAGCTAAATGCAGTCTGTCTTTGTTGTGCCGTCCTTCCAGCCCAGTCCCACCTGTGCTGAGGGGGTGACGGATGGACATCCACTGCTCCCCCTGCACCCCACCAGGCTGGTTCACACCCAGGGTGCATTGTCAGGGCTGTATCTGCCCCCATGATGGCTCCTGGGCAAAGAGAAGGAGGAGGCAGAAAGGAGGCTGAGAAACCAAACGTTCCAGGAAGCTGTTGGAGGGGAAAAAAATCAAGGTCGTGAGTTCACAGTCTTTGCAATCTGGTCAGTCTTTGTTGGCCAGGAGAAAATTAATGTGAGTACAGCCCAATTCCTGGCAGGATTTCCCTCACACAGAAGGGTGCCAGAATGGTTGGTCACCATGTTGACAGTCCTGCAGGGACCGGGATTGAGAGGGGTCTGGTATCTATGCTAATGTCAACTATTTTTTCCTGCCCATACCTGGGATATTTTATCTTGCTCAGGTGCTTGTAGGATATTTCACACAGTCATTTTCTTCCTTGCTGTGGTTTTTTTTTTGGAAATAAAATAAGCACTGTACCAGAGAAGAGCTTTCATTGATGCCATGCTTCCAGGCAACAGCCATCAGGAAAAAAAATCAGGCTTTGCAAAGTGTTGTCAGGGAAGAGAATTCCTTGTGGAGGGTCTGCTTGGGGTATAAGAGATAAATGTTTTCCTTCTTGGGCTCTGCAGTTTTATGTAAATCGATTTCTTATGAAAGATTAAGGTACAATAGGAGTAACTAGCAGGGCCCTTTGGAGCATGGGCAAGCACAGAAGGGAGAGGCCTTGCTCCAGCTTGACTGTCACTGCAACTCTCAGGAGGTCAAAGAAGGTGAAGCCTTTTGCTTCCATCCAGGGGCTGTCCCAAGATGAGGGCTCCCTCCCACCCTTTCCAGGGCAGTGTTGCATTTGCTCTGCCCTGCTTTGCAGACTACTTTTCCTTCCACCTCTCTCTTTTCTGTGGCTTTGCCGGCTCTTGCTGCTTGTGCTGAGAGTACACTTTGCATAATTTATCTCTTTCCTAATGAGGAGATGAAGTCCTGGCTGCAGCTAATGGCACTGAATTAGCTCACCTGCAGTCTGAGCGCTGGATCTCATTTACCAAACCTGCTCTGAGTGTCTGTGAGCTCCTGCCAGCCTTTGAGGCACACACCTTGGAGATGTGGCAGGATGGTCAAGAGAGTGTTCAGGGGAAAGAGTTTTCAGTCAGCTGAGACTAAGGTGTTTGAATTTTAAGTTGATTCTTCTGCTACAGTGAATGCCATACTCTTCTGAGTCTGCCTTGAGTGGAATTACAAACTACCCTCACCCAGGACCAGTAGACCCAGAAAGAAAAGGTCTGCTTGAACATCAGATCTGGTAATCACTGTACATGCATCCTTTTCATGCACACAAGCACTGTGTTTCAGGCAGGTCAAGGAAGCCTGCACATTGCTAGAGCTTTAATCGGTTTTAGTGACTTGTAAATGTGTTTCTCCTACAGCAAGGAAAAAGAAGTTACAACAACAAAAAAAAATTCATTGATGAGAGATTGGGCTTTGGAACTTTTATAGACAAAAAGCAAACCAAAACAAACCCAAATGAACTAATCTAAAAGGCAACCAAATCCTTCCAGCAGCATTTCCTTTGTAAGGCATCAAAACCTATGGATGATTGTAGGAACATTTTAAAAGGTAGGAAATGAATCCATGTAAAACTTGGCAACCATCATCTTATTCAAGAAGACAAAATTTCATGAATTTGGTAAAAGAGTGCAGGAATCCTTGGAATTTTCAGGATATTTAAAATGGGGCTCTTGATTCTTGGATATGAATTCCATCCTTATACCCTGTCTGTGGGGCAAGGGATGTCAAATAGAATACAATTCCGTGTCCATGCTGCACACATCAGTCCAAAGTAAATTCAGTGGTGGTCTGGTAGGGTTTTTTAGGTAAGAACAAGTGTAGAATCCTGTTGAGACAAACTAGAGATTCACAGACTAGCGGAATGTCTGACTGTGGCAAGTGGCACACACTCAGGGAAAAGGTAGCAAGAAGAAAGTAGCCTGACAGTGATGGCACTGATCCATTAAACACCTGTATTTTGGGCAGTGCTGCCATGCCTGTAAAGCGTCCTCATCATCACACCCAAAAATTAGGGGTGTTGACTAAACTTGTTCCACAAGCAGCAGAGAGAAAGTGACATCTCAGGAAGATAGGAGCTATCTTGCCCTAAGAAATGTAACCTTTCCTGGCCAAAATCATCTGATGCTTTGACTGAAACTTCCTCATAACTGAGCTAAAGTTTTTCTGAGTGAAGTGCTTTAATACTGTTGTCATACCTTTACTCATTTTTTTCTTCTGCACTCTAAGCAAGCACAATTCTTTCAACTTTCTTGTGGTCAATGTTTTCTCAGCCTCTGCATTCACTGATCAATCCACACATTTCTTCAAGGAGAGTGCCAAACCTCGGTTCAGCTGGGCCTTTTTCAGTACAAAAGGGTGTAAAAACTGTTCACCTTTTTTTTCTCATAGTCTAGTTTTAGCCACTTGAGTTAGGAGGCATAGTGAACAGTGTTAATGCACTGCCCTGTGCTTAGACTGCATCAGTGCCACTAGAGGGTATTAAATATTTCATGGTTTGTTCTTATTTCTTTTCTCATCATCCTGTACAATTTCAGCATCTTGTGCAGCCTAGCAGAGGTTGCTTTAGATAATAATGACTGGCTAATGTAAGGCAGAAACACTCTTGGATCATTCCTGTGGTCTTTTCTGGCCTTAACTTTTTTTGAATCTTCTGTTGTATTTGCTTGTGTTTCTAACACATTCCTATGCATCCACGTGTGTGATGCATGTTAATGAAGATAGCTACCTGTGCAATTACCCTTATAGCAATCATTGCACAGGTTCTTGTGGTTGCACTTACACATAAATCCATGTGTGTCTGGGTATGTGAAAAACATCCGTAGAGACAACACTTGGAAGCACTCAAGTGTTTTCCATTCCGAGGATTAGGGGCTGGGTTTGGCGGGGCTGTTTCTATTACAGGAGGGAAGGAATGGAACTGGGGGCAGATCCTTGAAAAAACTGATCTTCCTCTTTACCTTTGCATTCCTTGAAGAGTGATGGATGCAGAATTAGTGTAGCATTTTTCCAGCACACCCAAGTTGTCCCTAGATGAGAGCAGGCAGGTGGAGGGGCAAAGGCATTTTGCTGCCCCTAGCAATGTTCTTCTCTGGGCAAGCAACCAGGTTTCTGGCCAGAGCCATCCCTACATACACCTGCAAGTGTTTAGATAGGAATTTCATCACACCATATCAGTGAAAACCATCCTCCAGGACAAACATGTGCAGGAGAGCAGCAGTCCCAAAAGCAGCCTAAATACCAGGAAAATTGCCAGGCCCCGCTGCACGCTAGGCATATGCTGAAAGCATCTCTAGACCATGACGAGATCCATGAATCCCTGGGCTTAATTTTCTTCCAGCCCCCTGTTCATATTCATGAGTTCAGTGGCTTTCAACATAGGTTTTTATTCCATCTTCTGTTCTCCTTTCCAAGGCAAGAGAACAGCAGGCGCTCCGAATTCACAGATTTCTGTGCATTCTTGAGTTAGAAAAAAAATGTTCGAAAATGGAAACCATTTGTGGTTCTGGATAGTCTCTCTGTTTGATTGGTTTTTTCGGATTCCCTATCACCACTTCTACTCTGCTAGTGTCCCCCTCCTCCCTGCCTTTTGGGAGCAAAATCTCTAAGCATGGAGACAAAAATTGTACTGGAAATCAGCAACTGGGCACTTGCTCTGTAAATTTCAAATGCTGATGCATTTCTGTGTTAGCCAAAAATAGCAACGAAACCAACAATAACAACAACAACAACAAAAAAATGTTTAATGCAAATCACTTGCCACTGACTCTTTTCCAAAACAGTAACATTTACTCTATAGTGCAGTGCAGCTGGCTGCTGGCCCCCTGTGGAGATTTCTGACTAAGGTACCATTTAGAAACAATTTGGCTGATCCATCTTATGTATTTTTGGCAGATCTTTTCCCTCATTTCTTCTTTACTAAGAGATTACGACAGATGAGCCTCAGATACAGATATCATCTGCTAGATTCTCCTAGAGGATTTTTTTAAACCTAGACCACCTGCAGATGTCCTATTCATTCTTTGGATGCCTGTCCCAAGATCAGACAACCTGTGGCAACCCTATCCGTAAACTCCAGAGCACCTCCTCCGGGATTCTCCAATATTGGTAAAATCCAGATTCTGCTGAAATCGGTGGCAAAGTTCTGGCAACACTTTTTGCCCAAACCCTGTTCATCCACAAGATGATTCTCAAATTATGGAAATTCCCATTGCATCATTTGTTTATCAATTCATCCTGTCTTCATAGAGACTTTCTTCTCATAAAACTTTACTCTGTATTTCTAACTGGGGTCAGTATTAAGTTTAACTCATGTTGCAATTCAGTCCCTTGGCAATTTGACTTATTCTCGAGAAGTGCCATTATTTTGTGAGGTAACTCCAGAAGGAGCCTGATACAACTAATTTAGGTGTCTTGCCTAATGAAAACCGTGGTTAAATTCAAATCCTTCGGGAAACATAAGGCTGTGTCCAACACTCTCCATTCCCTCTCCAGCTGCCCATTGTTGTACTGTCTCTATGTGTCCCTTCATAATACTCAGGTGAAAAAAGTGCTCGTCTACTCTGACCTTCGTGTAGTCACTTCATCTCTGTGCTAGAGTTCCTGTAACTTTCCATCCTTTCCTATCCATCATCTCTGCTTACACTGTGGAGTCTTTAGGCAGCTTAAGCTTCCTGGTAGCACTAAAATATAAATCATAAATTATATTAAGGTCATCTCTCTTCTGCAATATTGTATTTAAACAAAACATATATGGTTTTTCAGCTGCCTTTCAACCATTGTTATCTTACCCTTTTCAGGCTAAAATGAGAGCTCTTACTGGATTACATTCAACACACACAAACTTTAGGTGTCTGGAAGTAAGGTGTTAAGGTTAATCTGGTCATCTGGATATTTCTATAGACAATGAAGGAAAAGGACCATCGCAGAATAAAGTTTGTCTCGTATATTATGAAACTACGACTAAGAACAAAAGAAAGCTCTCTTTGGAGATATGAGCATCTCTTTATTTGATCATGGAAGGAATTGGACTGGTTAGGTTAAACTAAATATTACACTGTTAAAATTCCAATTGACAGAGATTAAATGAATCATATGCTAAATACACATACTTCTTACCGTGTCTGTGTTTTATTCAGTGCCCTGGATAAGCATGACATTTCTGCTTCTATATTTTCTGATTCAGACCCATTTTTCTTATTGATCATGTTCTCTTTCCCTTACAAGCACAGGACAGCATTGTTGGAAGTATCATTATTTAAACAGGTGCTGTCCTAACAGACCCTAAGACACAAAATGCAGCTCTAAAGGTGTCATGTAGGCCTGGAAATGCCTGTGATTGTGCAATCATGAAACATTTCTTCTCATCCCAAGCTTACCATACATTTCAATTTTGGTGACAGCCCAAAATTTCTCTGTGCTAACTTTCCTATTAAATGGAAACAGCCCACTTATACATCTCTGTTTCCCCCTCAAAGATATTTTTGTTGATGCGTTTGAAACTTTGAGATTACATTGATCTTTCTGAAGGTTGAGAAATTAGCACTGTTTTACCAAAGTCACTCTAAGGATATCTGCTATTTTTGCTTCATTTCACACATCATGTGGTGATTCTTGAAGGTGTAGTCTATGACATACAGTGACATGATTATGCAAAGATTGCCAAATATGTTTTAGACAAAGATTCATTACCAAGAAGCTCGAGTAACCTTCCATGATAGACAGTAAGATAAAATATTTCAAAGATTTTGTTTTAAAATAATGAGATTTTAGAAGTGGCTGCCTATGTATTATACACATAGCATTTTGCACATGATTCTTTCAATGAACTCAAAAAGAAGAAATGCATTGTCCAAAACCCTGACATTAAAGAGCAGCTCTCTGACTTGAAATCTACCTACCTCAATAAGAATGAACTCAGACATGCTAATTTAACATTTTACTGTTCTGTTTTCTTTCTTTGCTTATCACATGTGCTCTTTCTCTCTCATATTCTAGTTTAAAAAGTACAGTCTTATAAGATTTTCAATGATGGATTTTTTTGTTTTTCTTCTTCTGTTAACTTATTGTCTGGCTATAAACTCGTGATAAATTTCAGACGTAAAATGTGCCAAAGTCTACAAACCCAGTGGATCACCACATGGGATGAATAAAAAGCAGAGCTGCTATTTATCTGCCCTTGGAACTAATTAGTAACTGCAGCTCATGTCTCCCTTATACTCTGGATACTCAGGCATGAACAGAAGATGGTTACATTTCAGGGTGTCTACTTACGTGTCACTTATTATTAATTTCTCTCTAAAACACTTCTCTTTGCTCCAAACTGTAGATCAAAGTGATTTAGGTGTTGCCTGGATCCTTCTAAATTCCAGGTGGCAATATGGGAAGGGTTACCTGCATACCTATACAGGATACAGACTGACCTCCTCCCTCTCAGCAGGGCAAACATAACATCTTCACCAGCTCAGCTTGAGTTGATCCTGCCTTATACTGAGGGAAAGGGACTTTTGGAGCTCCCTTCCAGCCCTGTTCTCTCTGATTTCCTTCAGGGAAAAGGAAGCTATCCAAAGCAATTTAGGGTGGGGTCTCCAGAGAATGCAGTATACTTTCTGCAAAGGGCAAAGCAAGGAAGAACTCATTCTGCTAAAGTTATTCAATGCTATCCCCTGCCAACATTTACTTAATTATCTTTCTGTTCTATAATGGCAATTGAGTTACGGCTCTTTCCTGGAACTTCTATATCCTTCCCTAGTGAATGTGTTTGTGTGTGTGTTTTAAAGAAGAATAAATTGAGTCCAATCAGTTCTGCTTTGCTCAAGGCAGAATTTATGATGGCCTCGTTGGAGGAAGAAGCCATGAGGCAGGACAGGACAGTACTGCTGCTATATTTTAGCTGTTAAATATGCATCATAAACTGAATGCTCTTCTCTCCATACTCTTCAAAAATCTGTCTCAGGGATATTGTTGCCACTTGTCAGGATCATGCACTGCCTAAATGTTTCGTTCCTCTGTACTTGCTCAGCTCCTCCAGATTACCTCAGTTCTTGTGGTCTGCATTCACCCAGACCTCAGGCACTCAGATTTGATGTTTCCACTCCATCCCCTCACTGCAGAGTCAGTTTGATGTCCATATAAAAATGAAGGGTGATCCCCTGCACAGCACATCTGCCTGGTGAACAGAAAGCATCATTTTCTCTACCATCCACTTTCTCCTGTGTTACTTCGGAGAAGACAGCTGGATGGGAATCTTCTCAGATAATTTTAGTGCTAGTAAAAGGGAAGGTTCTCAATCAAGGTTACTATTCATAGCTCTCTATTGTCAAGAGGAAGACACAGGCACCTTTGTAAGCCAGTGGATGCCGCCTCTTGCAGCACAGAATGATTCACTGCATGGGGCACCTGACTCCCTGTTGATGGTACAGCAAGTGGAGATGCCTGGGACAAACCTGGTGTCTGAGTTTTGCTGGTTAGATTTAAGTGAGGTGAATCTGTCACTCAGTTATGTACCTGACAATTGAGAGCGGGCTGACTTCTCCAGAGGTGTTTGAAGGATATGTACACTCCAAGTTGTTGCTCAGTTGGTATTTCAGTGAGACCACAGTAGATACTGAGGATTTGTACCTTTTTCTCCTCCAAGAACTTTTCCCAAGATCTCCTAGCTAATATTACAAGTTGCCATCAAAGTCAGTTTACTCCTCACTTTCATAGCCTACACTGATATAATTACAGAAACACTGCTCCTGCAGCAACTCTGAGAAAGCCATCAGCCATCAGCTGAGTGCATGAGTAACAGCATAAAAGAACAAAGACTATAATCTCTTTCCTTGCAGGAGACTTTTGAAAATCAGGATGCATGGGAACCCTAAATTTCAAGTTTTAGAGGGTTCTTCCAGTGCTAATTTTTTGAGATTATTTTCATATATTATTGTTAATGCTTCTCTGCTGCATGAGGATACCCCAGGTTGGGATAAAGGTCTGCTGTGCTGCCCTTTTTCGGAAGAGAATGCAGTCATGGCAATATAATGCAAGTAAAGAAAGAAAAGATGAAATATTTTGTCAGTTACTGATCGTGTGATCAGGAAAAAAAAATGCCACTTAAAGAAACACTTGACAATATTCCCTCCAAACTCCCTAGCAATTAATAGTTTTCAGCTCCCAAACCAGAACAGACAGAATGTAACTGAATATAGGCCCAAGGTGCCTTTGCACTAATCCTCATGTCCTAGGGTTATTTGGCTTTAGTTTTATTTCGTGTCAAGTTTTACTCCTATAAAGAGAAAAGAGGGGGAAAAAAAGAAAATAAAAAATGTAGAGCTGATGAATTTTCCTCTTCCTATGGAATGAAATGCCAGTACCTGTTGAGCTGCATCTTCATCGCTGCCTTGGGGGTATTTGATTTCATGAATCTGATTAAATTATTCTGCTTTCAGTATTTCTTTAATATTGCTTTATAAAATATACTCCTAGTGGCTTCAATAGTGAGAGCACTTGCTGTACTTTCTTTAAAGCTTGCACTGTCCCTCCTGAGACGGGGGGAAGAGCCCTTATTAAAGAGTTCAGTCATAAATGCTTCTTCCTCTAGGAGAAGTGCTTTGAAACAACTGAAACACACACATACTTTTTCACTATGATTACAGAGGCACCCATATTAATGCCTTTCAGTGTACCATATGGACATCTCTGATTTCATTGGCAGAAAACCTCCTTCTGCAGAAATTTCAGAACATTGTCATCTGATCAAAGTCACTAACTGATGGGAGACCATTTTTCCCCCCCAGTGGTGAATACCTGGAATTTGTTCTGTGGCAAAATGTTGCATTTTTATATCATGGGGGTTTCTGAGGCTCTGACCTTATGTAGGGTAAGGCACTGCATGAACATTCAGTGAGGGACTGTCCTGGTGGCAAGGATTGCATAGACCTCATGAGCAGCATGGATAAAATCAAAGTGGATGGAAAAGAATGGAGAGAGGGGTTTAAGGCCAAAGTGAGTGCCAAAGGTGAGGGCAGAGCTGAGGGAAAAAACCCTTCCTCTCCCCCACTTGCCCAGTACTGCTGTACTGTTACTACCTAAAGATCCTGTTCAAATAGAAAATTATCTGCCCTGTTGCTGTACTGTGCCCCTTGATCTGCCACCAGTTCTGCCATGGGGGCTAAGGACACCGGGCCTTCAAAACCACATAAGAGCTCTAGGAGCAAAAATTCCAAGGCAAGTCTTCAAAGCTGAATGTGAATAACCCAGCTCTTCTCTTTTCTGTGCATTACCCACAGAACACATAAAGCATGAAGAAAATATTATATAATATACTGCTCAAAGAATATATACTTATGTACTGAAAAGACTGGCTCCTGATCAGTCTCTGTCCTCCTCAGTCTGATCACATGCTCGTAGAAATTTCTGCTCTTTATATCACTTGGATGCATGCAGTGTGACGTGCAGGGAAACACAGCCCTGTCTTCTACCTGGTTCTTACCTGGGAAATCATCCATCTTATTGCTGCTGATGAAAGCCCTTTATTGCTATTAAATGTCTGCAAATAACACCTAAATTGCATTGCTTCTCTGAGGCACTTATTATATACCTATATAAATGTATATAATAATTGTTAGGAGCAACTCACGCATCTACTGCTGGTTTGCAAGATAAATGACATTAATCAATAGGATGCCTACAGAACTTTTGGTGAGTCATTTGTTATGTTAATTGAACCACTTAAAGTAAACTGTCAATGAACAGAGATTTTTGACAGCTGAGATGAGACGTGGGGCTAATTAGTCAGTTGCTATTAAAGAAAAAAAAAAAAAAAACCTGCCCAATTTTAATAATGTAATGTTTAAGAGAGAAGATAATGTTAATCATCTGACCAGACCTCTCTCCCAGAGGATATAGTAGCAAAAGGCATAGCCCATCACAAAAATCAAGTTTCTCTCGGAAGCAAACAAAACAAATGGCTGGCTGTGCAGAGATGACAACCTTTGCAAGAGAGCTGATGTGTCCCATAGGTTACAGAGAACTTTTTAATTAATACACAAAAGCCCAACTTCTGCTCTAAATTACCTGTGTCCTTTTAGATCAATCCCCTTGTTTTCGCTCAAAGTATTTTGCATTCATGCTGGCAGCAATGAGATCATTGGGTCTGACTGCAAGGCTTAGTCCTAACCTACAAATCAAGTGGATTGATCAGATACACACACTGTCTAGAAGGCATGAGCAGCATTTTGGCAGCCCTTTGGAGCCAGGTTGTGGAGGATGTAACCACATGAAGTTGCAACTGAGAGCACAGGAGAAACTTTGAAATGTTGCACCTCTCTTTCTGTGATAGTTTCCAGAGCTTGTAATCTCCTCCATTGTTTTTCGGTGCTGACACTATCACTCTTGAAATTGAGGAAGCCACAGAAGCAGAAGGCTTTGGAAAAGAAGCGTTTCGGTCTTAGAGCACAACAGAAACTTTCTAATTCTAACAGATGTAGAAATACTTTGAAAGAAATTACTGCTCCTTATGTACCCAGCTGCTGTATGGGATAAATAGTTAATCTTGATTCCACTGAGGGCATGCCAGAACCCCTGTTGCCTTAAACAACAGGAGTGGGACTTACAGCTGTTAGTACATCCCACCCTGAGGTGGCCACAATTCTGTAGTGGATGAACCGTGACTCTGGCGCTGTAGTAAGTGTCAGTAGCAATCACCAGTTAACCAACTTACCACTAAATTTCTCTCTTTTATGCTTGCCAAAAAAGTACTTAATACAATTTACCTTTAATTGCAAATTTCTGTTCTTAATGACAACCATCAAGGTTGTGTGGAATCAGAGCTGCCTCATTTCTCAGTACAAGCATTTCAAGGAAAATAAAATAAGCTAGCCAGCCAGTCATCTTAAATGTTGCCATTCAAATTTTCCTTAAAATAATACAATAAAATAAAGGCAAACTCTTGAATGTGTTGAGGAAAAAAAGCATTTCCATTGCTACTGGTGTTAATTTCTATTAAAAGCAAGTGGGAGCCAGAAACTTCAATCTCAATTTCTTTCTGGTTTTATAACTGTTCTTGGAAATTACTAGACTTCACAAAGTGCATTTGGAAGAAAATTGATTTTTGTAGTTTTAAATTTTCAGGCTTTTAAAGTTAACCGCATGGCACAGGTACCTGAAGTTAATACACGTCAGTAAGCAAAGGAAAAGTATTCAAAGCAGCTTTTCAAACTACTGAGTAACAAGAAACTAGTTAATATATCACATAAAGGTCAGCAGTGCTGTAGAATGGCCAGGTCTCTCTGTCTTTTAGTCTACTTGTGTATGTGCCCCTATGCCTCTACCATGCTAATACCTATATTTTTATGTGCCATAGCAATGTTAAAAAGCTGAAGAAATTATTTCTGTGGGTTGGCTGTTGCCATTTTTCTGTCACTCTGGCACTCCCCTTGAACACATTCACACGCACATCTACGCATGTTATTCAACAGGCTTTGACTAAGATACAATGAACTGCATTTCCAGGAGCAGTAGAAGCAACACCCATCTTTAGCATCTTCCCAGGCTGACCTGTAATCCAGTGAAATAGATGTCACAAATGTCACAAATTAGGAACTGGAGTTTTCACAAGCCCAGAGTGCTGAGATGTTTTTTGCTGCTGCTTCTTGTAGATGGAGGTAGGGTGACACAGACTTCACCATGAGGGAATGTTCAGCTTTCTCCAAGGCAATCCAGCTTAAGCAAGCATGAAGCACAAGCCTCATCACCCAAACCTCCAGACCTACTTAATCTGACAGGTCTGAAATAGATAGAGCCTATGAGCTCTTTCCTTTCTGCTTTCTGGTGTTCTGGCACTCAGTGTCTTGCCCTGTCTGGAGCACCGCCTGATTGGAGTGGGTGATGCCCTGTGAATTGAAGGGTTAGTGAGGGCTGGGAAATGTGAAGTGGACATGGCAAGTCTTTGGATTGAGTTAACAAAATGAACTATCTGTGAGGCAAGGGAAACCAAAAAAAAAAAAAAAGTGATGGTTTCAGAAGCACTGAAGCCTTTGCCTCAAGTTGAGAGCAGCTTGCCCCTTTCCCCTCTGTGCCAAAGTTAAAGAGATGAGAAACCACTGTAGGATGGGTCTCTTGGCAGGCACTCAGATACAGGCTCAAAATCTGCTCTGGGTCCAGCTGATTCGTTGAGTGTATCCTGTGCTGTAGCTCACGCAGAGCTCAGGCATGGCCTTCAATTGCTTAGGACAGGTTTCTTGCCCAGAACCCAGCTGATTTCTTGAGGACCTTTCAAATCCAATGTACGTGATTCTGTGCAGGAAGATTTATCTCAGTCAGGGACTCTTCAACATTCCCCTTTTAATCAACAGAAGATACAAATCTTTCAGGGCCTCCTCTGGCCATTTGTCTCTGGTTTTAGGAACATACATTTTTAGCTTTTGACATCTGCATTGTGCTTTCCCAAAAGTGAGCTATTGGAAGAAGGAAGGTAAAAACCTGTTTTAATCTCTCCTTACATCCTTGCTCTATGCTATGGCAGCTTCCTGTTTTATTGGTTATCGAGAAATTTGTTGGTTTAAAGAGCACTCAAATTTCAGACTTTTCCTTTTCCATCTAACAAAAAAAAACATACACATTTGATGCAGGATTTTGGTTCAGAGAAGTACTAATTTTTGTTTAAAAAAAAGAGGCTATTTGGCTGATTCTTGTTCACAACTGCAAAACCTGACCCTCATCCACAGTTTGTTTCCTTGCTTTTCCACTAATGCTGAGCAACTTTGAAAGAGATTCATGAATACAGTGGTCTGGGGAATAGGAAACCCAGGGCAGAAGGCAGAGGTGCTCATGTGTGGAGTAGGAAATGAGATTTCCTTCACCTTTACCAAGTACAAGGATTTTAAATCCAAACATTGGCATCTATATGTGTTGAGAGGATCCTGCCTAAGAATAATCTTCTAGAAAACTCCAAATACTTCTTCAACTGACCTCCAGACTTAAAATGTATGCATCTGAAGTCAGGCTATGCCTTGAAACCTGGGTGGGCTTGAAATCTGAAGTAGCCTTAATCTCTTTAATGACCTCAACCCTCCCAAATTTTGCTGAGAAAAAAGAAAAAAAAAAGGGTGTGAAAAAAGATCCAACTTTACAGCCTTGACCTATTTCTAATCCTGTTCTGATTGCTATTTACTGGGCTCCTTTCCAGACATACTGTTTACTTTAGGGCTGATTTTTCTCTATCCAGATTAAAATTCCAGTGAGTTTCCCTCATTCCTTTAGACTGTAACCCCAAATGGGCCGCGGTATTTTATTCAGAATATAGTAGCTGGATAATGATGCTCTCAGCAACTCGCCGAAACCAGGCAGTTTGTAGATGAGGAGCTCGTATGCACACAGAAGCACACGGGAGCTCATGCATACGGCCCTGCAAATTGCCTCATGCACACACACACGCAGACAAATGTGCTCCACCAACATGCCCACGGTTCCTTCTACGCTATGCACATATGGACTAAACAATTACACTCACCTATGAGCCTGTCACAAGGCAACAGAAATGCCAGCTGCCTTTGAAGTTTCCCGAAGAGCAGGAAAACGAGTCAACAGTGCTGGCCAACATCACATCATTAATCATCTATTAGCCGAGGTTGTGTGCTCCTGTCACCTGTCACTTTGTAATGCATGCAAATCACTCCAAGAGTAACATTTTCAGCCTGACATTTCCAGGGCCAGAGCTGGGATCAGCCTGCTCTTTGTATTCAAGATTAAAAGGAAGTGGAGAAACAAGTGGTGAGATTGTTGGAAGGAGACAGGGAGAACGAGACAAATAAGAAAGGTAATGAAAAATTGGTCAGCAGAGATGAGTTTAAAAATAGAGAGCTAAAACTGTGAGGTTTTTGCATATGACCGGGAACTACTCAGTTTTAAAACATACCTCTGCTCTCTAGCTCTTAAAGAAAGTGAACCATAAAGATGACACTATTTTCCTGATAAACTGTGTAGAAAGGGAGAATACTTTCTATACTTTTTTTCTTTATTTGTAACTTATAAATTTGAAATCTGATCTAGCTTTAGAAATCTCTATCTGAACTGTTTGCTATAAGTTCCCATTACGGTGAATGCATGGAAATAAGATTTTTTTTCAAATACAATTCCCCGATCTCTGTATTAGATACATTTGTTAGGAAGAAATAAATTTCTGAAGTGCATGGAAATGTCTAATTCTCTTGTTAGTCTAGCAAGGGAGTTGAAAGTGACTACATGAGATATACACGGGTACTGTAGGTATCTGTGTTTACTGAATTGAACCTCATCCCTATTGATTTTTAACTCAGTTTGATTTCTGATGATTCAGAAGAGACAGAAAGGATGATACCAAACCAACTTCCTCTATTATTTTTGTCATGACTCTTGAAAAAGTAGGATAATATCAGCTCCTCCTGTCCTAGATCTGACCAACCTAAAAATGCCACATCAGGTCTTGAATATCTTTATTATGCACTATGTTCATCAACCAGGAACCTTTTCAGTAAATTAGTGTCGCATGACCAGCTTCTCCAGAAAGACCCACTCTTCTACTAACAAACCTCCCCTGCCATAGTGAAGACATCTTAAATTCTTTTTGGGTAGGTTATACCTGAACAAATGCCAGTGTTACAACAGTCTCTACAGCAGACTGTGAAGAGAAAAAGGTGAGTTTGGGGTTAAATAAATCTCAGTGTTAAATAAATACCTGAGATAAATCAGATGGAGATGTCTGGTAGTTCAGGTAGAGGTGTTCAGGACTGTATCTCCAGATAGGCAAAAGTTCCCACCTTCATATCTGTCTTTCATAAGACACTCATGTCAGCTTTCTCTCCAACCCCCTCCTTCCTTGTTATCATTCCTTTCCTTTTCACTATTTTCATTTCTTCTTCATTTGGCCCACTTTGGCAAAATATGTCTGCCCTTTTCCATGTCCATCCTTATATGGATGAACGTGTTAAAGAAAGTCATCCTCGCATGGATGAACATTGCTTCGGTGTAACCGCAGGACACCCTCTGACTGAAAAAGTGTAAGGAGTCACAGTCATCTCTGCTGTGGCTCCCCTCTGGCAGGGATGGTGGTGCTCTCTGCCATACCATTGCCCCAGAAAGGCAGACACTGATTAATCCTGCATATATTGGTGGGGAAGCAGTACTGGGAAACCGGAATAAGGCATCAGCAGTCCTCACCAAGATTCAGTTACTTGTTCCCTGTCTTTGTCTTCTGAGTAAACAGAGTACAGAAATTTTCATTCCCATTTAAATCCTACTTTTTGTTTCTTTTCTCTGTTGAGATAAATCAGCTTTGTTCTTTAATTCCTTCTCTGGGTGTGAAAGGATATACCTTTCTGCAGGGACCAGCAGGGAAACATCTTGTCTGTGGAGTCTAAATTAGGGTGCAACACTCCAAGCATGGAGGGGCAATATCCTCAGCTAGCCCACAGGATATGTATTTGCAGGAGATTTTGAGGCTTATTTCTTTGGATAGATAAACTGCAGATCATGAAGGCAATTAATCATGGACTCATGGACTAGTACATCTGGAAGGGACCTCAAGAGGTCATCTCATCCATCCCCCAGCACAGAGGCAGGATAAATGTGCACAGACCATCCCTGACAGATGTGTGTCTGCTTCTCTCTGCTTCCACTCTGGATGCTTGCACACCATTATCCATCTAGAAAAGAAGCAGATTTAAAGTTATGAAGAGAAGCAAAAAATATCACTTTTTAAGCCTGAAGATTTCCGCCTTAGTGTCTCCTGGGGCCTGAATCCACTTTTTGGCAAGAGGAAGATCCAATCCTCACCATAAAATCTTATGAAGGGAAGGAGGTGTGAGCAATTTGCTCGTTTTGTAGCCCAGGTTCTGTTCCAAGATGTAAGACCTTTTTGATTGCTAGTTCAGTAGAAAAGCTCAAAATTAAATCTTATCTGGATGTGTGCATGTGGAGGAAAAAAAAAAAAAAAAAAAAAAAGAGAGAGAGAGCAAAGGAGGAGGAGGAAAAATTAAGTAAAAGAAGAGTGAAGAGAAAGAGACAGAAGGGACGGAAAAGGATAAAATGTGTAAGACGAAAGGGAAAATGCAGAGAGGGGCAGGGACTGACTTGAAAGGTAGAATGAAGAAACAGGAGGAACAGAGGACATGCAGGCTGAAGTGAGAATGTAGAGAGATGCAGGTTTTTAAGCTGGCCATTTCTAACAGAGAGATCAGAAAGACTTTTTGTTGTTGTTGTCCTTAAGTGACTTCTCCCACTGGCTAACATCTCATTTTATGGCAGGTAAATAAGCCTGCCTAATTGGTCCCTTGTTCAAGAATGGGAATATAGAGCTGAGCCTGCTCCTTCTGAAGTGGGATCTTGTCCAATTTATGGTCTTAGCAGATGTGATCTCTTCAGGGTTCCACTGTAATGATAAATTGAAACATTTGAATGCGGCGTTCCCAGGTCTGGGCATCCAGCTTTGAGAGTGGGGAGAGAGGATCTGATCAACTTTCCTTCCGAAATGACAAATTGTGTTTTCCAGAAACATGACTTAGTCCCATTTGCAAGCCTAACAGTTGTGGAGGCCAAGAGTGGGCTGGGTGAAGAAGGATGCATCAAGGTCACTTCAGAGTCTGAAGGACTCTGGTCTGGGAGAAAATATCTCCTTTGACAAGGAAAGTCGGGAAGTGCACCTTGACTCAGAAGCACTTTAAATTAAGGTGACACTTACAAACACTTTATTAATAATTAATAAGTGATTAATGAAAATTACTTTTTAGCTGATAAATTGCTTGAAGACACATTAGAGCATGTTTCAGAAAGATGTGGATAAATATTTTTATGCATTCTCATTTATAAATGCTTAGTAATGGGCTCTCAACTTTCAGGTGTCTCGGCATCATTTATCCCCATCATCCTGGTGGCATGCTATAGAGACATCTTATAATCATTTATTTTCAAAATTTGTTCCTATTAATCATGTATTAATTATTATTAAGAAAACATTTGTGCACACTTCTCTTAATCTGAATTCTTGCTTGACTGGTTTTCTTAGAAGTGTGGCGGAACACCCAGCTTGCACAGTTCATCTTGTACTCCAGAGCCAGGCAGGTATAAAATGATAGTTCATGAGAACACCTCAGCTTACTCCAGCTAAGGATTGAGCTAAGGGCTGCTCTGCCCTTCCTTTATTTTTCCCTGAGGAGCAAGGGGAGGATCTACAAGGGTGCATGGGCATGGCTACCAGTGCTAAGCAGCACTGCCTTCTCTGTAATGTCTGGGCATTGCACAGACCAGTGTGTCTTCCTCCTATCTGGTGTGTGGCAAACCAAAGCACAGATGCACAGAAATCCGGATCTCGGAAGTTTTTTAGGCACCTATGGAAATTAATGAGCTTGCAGCTGGAAATGGCTAATGACTTATCCGCAGCTCAGTCCCATGCTGGTTCTTCACCTACTGGGTTGTTCTGCTGCAAGGTCAGGACAGGTCTGCCAGTGAAGTGTGTGCAGAGAGAGGGAGGAGATGGGCTCTGTAAATTCTTTACACCAGGCTTTGACTGAACCTGTTCCTCCATAAAAGTTAGAGCAGCATGAAGGCTACTGTTATTTATACCAGCCTTAAGGACTGAAACGACATAGGGATACCTAAGTCGCTCATGAGGATGACTGTAAAATTATCCCTAAATCACTCAATGAGTTTCCAGATTCAGACTGATTGTTTCACTAACTAGCAATAGAGCAGTAGATAGGACTACCTAACTGATGATTTTTTGATGAGTTTAAGCCTGTGTTTCTTAGCCTGAGCTTAGAGTCCCTTGCCTTTAAGACCCCTCAATATCAGCCTGAGAGATGGGAGACTAAAGGAGTAACTTGTTAAGACCAAGTACTGGAGACAATATTTGCTCCATACTTTGATCTTCCAATCAGCAAAGGGCCAGAGGATCTCTGCTCTGTCCTACATGGACCAGGTAAATCACAAATAGAAGCTGTCTCAGCTTAGAACTTTCTTCAAATAAGGATCTCAATTTATTCACTATGCATTTAATGGTGAGAGAAGTCAATATACAAAAACACTTCCACTTTTCCAGGAAAGATTTTTTTTAGAAACATGCATTCCTTGGAAAATGAAAAAACAGCAGAACCTATTTCCTTGCAGTTTCTTGTGATTACTTTCTCTCATGTCTGTCAAGCTGCAAATGAAACCTCCTGTGCCAATTGGTTCAAAGTTATTGAGGGAAAAGAGAGAGAGATGTAAATAGACATTAAGATATAGAATAATCACAAAATACCTCATTTTTTTAGGGAACCAAACTAAAAATAATTTGAAAATTAAGTCAAAGTTTCCTACGTCTGTCCCTGGTGCCTAAGCAGAGCTCTGTGACAGCAGACCATTGTGCAGGACACAATAGCCCTGTGATTCCCGAATTGAATTTGTTCTGCCTGTTCATGGCCAGTTTGCACTCAATTTTTATGCCTGTTGCATAGAAGAATCATTTTTCACAGACAATGATTTCTCCATGAGCCGCTGTGGAATATGCACAGTGCAGTGACTTGCTGAATTCATAATTACCAATGCTCCTACTGGAAACACACAACTGCAAAAGTTATGCTCTTCCAGGCAGAGAACACAAACAATTTATCTGCCTGCCTAGGTTCTTGTATTCCCTGTGCCAGGCTGTGGAGTGCTTCTTGATCATTATTTGACCTACTCTCTCAAAAACTTCGGAAAATCAGAAAAATACTAACTCGGTGGCCAGTTGTGGGGGATTAGGGACAGGACAAGCAGACTAGGTGGAGCTAGGAATTGAACTAAGGTCTAAAATCTAGTACCCATCCTGGCAGCTAAACTCCTTCTCTGATCAAAATCATCCACTACAACAGGGTGTTTTGCCTTGATGACAAATGGCTACCACTTGGCTGTAGTCCAAGAAATGTCCCTCCCATGCACCCTTGTGAATAGCTCTTAAAAAAAACTAGTCAGTACCTATTCAAAAAATAATTCCGAGAGAGCATATGCATGAGACAAAAAAAATAAATCTCAGAAAGTCTCTCAGTCCTTTTCTCAACTCCTCTGCTGTGGCTGATTTTTAAAATATCAGTAATACCTATAACA
This sequence comes from Dicrurus megarhynchus, assembly GCA_013399195.1. Lineage (NCBI taxonomy): Eukaryota > Metazoa > Chordata > Aves > Passeriformes > Dicruridae > Dicrurus > Dicrurus megarhynchus. The sequence continues at coordinate 865,133 of VXAD01008426.1, read as the reverse complement.
CCAGTATTACAGGACACCGTGTTGCCTAGAAGGTAGAGGAAAAATATAAGAAGAGGCAAATCTGCATTCGGTTCCCATATTTTTTTTTCCATTGGGGGTGCTTCATGGCTTGTGTTATTCACTTTCCCTCTGCCTACCTGTAAAATTAAAGTAATTTGGGGAAATTTGCTGAAAACTACTTCCCACAGAAGGTGTGTAAGGCCTGTGTGGTTTTAATCACACCCATCTGGAGTTGTTATGAAAGGATGAGGGAAGGGCGGGCGCACACAGATAAAGAAATGCACGTGGTGCATAGACGTGGGGAGCTTGGGAGGCACAGGAGTCTGGGGTTTGTCTCAGTGCAGGAGCTGCAAGAAGCAAGAGTGGATCATCAGGCAAGAGGGAGAGATTTAAAAGTCTCTGATAGTCACACAGGTCAGTCAGACCACTGCTGCTGATACCGTGAGCCCTCCTGTAGAGTAGCCACCACACATTCCCTGTCCAGGCAAACACTGGAAGTGCCTGGTCTGAACTCCCTCCTCTTTATCAGGGCTGACATGTCCTCCAGCCCAACACCACCTGAGTGCCAGAGGCTGGAAAAACCCTTGAATTCTTTATAAGATGCTCTGGGGGTAGCTAGCAGTATGTCATGTCTTTGCAGGTATTATGAGAAAAGAAGCAGAGACACAGGTGATTACAAATAGATTCAGAGATATAACTTTCCATCCAATTCCATCAGCCCCATCTCTCTTTAATACTTAGCTATTTCTCAATAAACTAAACTGACAGCAGAGTCTCTCCTGCTGAGTATTTAAAATATATGTGTATACATTATATACAGATTGCTCCTTATTTCTTTCCCTCCTTATATCATTAAACTGGTGTTGTGTCTGCTGCTCTGTAAATGTGTAAATGGCAGCTTCTCTTACTGATAGTGGAAAAGTTTGAATAGTGTGGCTTTGCCGTAGATGAGGGAAGGGAGAGGGAAGAGGAGGACTGTCTGCATGTCTACTGGGTGATGAGTGCGTGGTTGCGGGTGTTAAAGCAGAAACTATTTCCTCAGAGTCTTGGTGGTATGTTCTTTGACAGCCTCCTACACCCATGAAAATGTTTATGTGTTTAAATTCTTCTTTAGGACCCTAATCTTCTTTCCTTATATTGGGCATAAAATATCTAAATGGAAGTTAGGGACCTTTATGTCTTTTCAGATGACTCAAGTTTCTCCCTTCCCAGCATGTTAATTTTTATGCATGGGGTCTTATCATGGATCAGGGGTACATAACTGCCTGAGGAGCACACAAATGTGTAAAGGGATGTGTGATTGTTCTGCTGAGGCACATCACAAGAGCAACAGCCTGTGCACAACATCATTACTGGCCAATACAGGAGCTCCTCCAAGCCAGGAGCCAGGCTAGGAGATACATCAGCTTGCAGGGGTTCTGTGGCATCTCACACAGACACAGACACAGCCCAAAGTCCACAGTAGGTCAGTCTGTGACAGAACACACAGATACACTGAGCAGGAAAGGGTTTGGGGCACTTCAGCATACAGGCAAAACATGGCATGCAACAGGAGAGCACCCACTGCAAGTGAGATGGATGAGTCACCTGGGCAGGGACTGAAAGTGGATTTGTCCAGCCTTTGGGGATCCAGGCATGTCTCTACTTCATAAAAACTGCAGGACACTCCCAAATCAAGGGGATGTTGCCTATACTTCTAAGATGCTGTAATTCCACGTGTAGATACCCACATGTGTATCGAATGGAGAGAAAACAACATACAGACAAGGTCTTCCCAAATAATTAAGTCCACAATAAGCTATCAATCAGTACAGAGAATCATACCTGTTCAGCCTCCTTGGGAGTGACATACCCAAGACCCATCTGTTCAATGATCTAAAAGTGAATGCTTGGAAGAAGCATTTAAGAAACAAATGTAGCATGGAGCAACACCTCCTTGCATTTACCCACTGCAAGGTTCTGGCAAACGCAAAACCACTGTGTGTCCAAAACCTCTTCTGTTTAAGGTATACCAGAAAGTAAAATGTTTTCTTGTGAGGTCATCAAGAAACACTGCTCATACCTTCTAATCTTCATAGCATTTGTCATTTAACCTTTGAGCATGGACTAAAATTCGCTTTTAAAGTAGTCTTGATTCGCCTGTGCAAGTATATGCTTAGAGTCATGATAGAGCTTCTCAGCTTCTACTAAAAGCCTGTGATTGCCAAAGAAAGTGGTGTGAATTCAGGTGATAGGAAGAGGTTTTGCAGAGACAGGTGCTCTAAAGAGATGCTGAAGAAGCCTCTCTGTCCTGGGGCCAGATTCTGAGACTGCAGTGACTTGCATTTCATCTGCACTCTTATGTTGCATTTCTGATTCCAGGAAGCTTTCCTAATATTCCACCTTTGCCTGTTCATTATAGTAGCTCTAGTTATAATTAAACTCTTCTTTTCAACAAGATACCAAATCCAGCCTGCAAAAAATGTTCATCAACAATTTCCATCTGTGTTAGCAAAGATTTCCATTCACTTTGTCTCCTGCCTCACCCCACCTCCTCTGAACACGTCTTTGGGAAGCCTTCAGTATGCTCACAGGGAGGTTTCATCTTCCTGGGGAAATGTAATTTTAGCCTCATGGCAGCTGACAACCATGAATACTGAAGGGGCTGTGGTTGTTTCTGGGACTGCTGTGGAGGCAGAAGCCTGATGTTGGTCAGAGAAGGGCTGTGTGCCAGGTGGCCTCATGGATTAACCCTTTCACATGCTCAGTCACAAGGTGTCTGCAAAGCCTTTCTGACCAAGCAGCCTCTGGCACTGCTCTACAGAAGTCTGTTTATTTGCTAAAGGCAAAGCTGAGGGGCAGCCTCACTGGCAGTAGTTTTCAAGGCGTGGACTGCCTGGTTGCACTTAGGAAGGTATCCAGGGATGCTGGCTGCCCTTTTCCCTCAAAGCCAAATGTTCTCATTCTTGTGCTAGCATTGTCCATTATGCAGTTGGCAGCAGTGCTCCCAAAGGCTTGCAGTGAAACACCTGATCCTCAGGTGGGGATAAATAAACCCCAACAGAATAATTCCACTGACTTCAACAGGGCCGTGTCATTCCATGCCAGATGAGCAACTACATCAGGAGGTCTTAGAGTCATTTGATGGGATGGGAAACAACAAACTCTTAATTCTGTCTGAATAGTTCACTGACCTGAGAGGGTGACTAGGTGTCATTGTCTCCAGAGTCAGGATATTTACCCATTTCCAGGGACAAGCAGTACTGGCTGTGTCAGGACAGTGCATCGCGGTGCAGTGTTGTCACCCACTGTAAGAGGTGTGGTGTCCCTGCTTTCACCAGGGTGTGTCAGGCACTCAGAGATGTGTTAGTACGTGGTGGGAGCCACACTCAATGCCCACCCAGCCTGTATGTGCACACCTCTGTTTCGGTGTTTCTCCCTGGAAAAGGAGTGTCCCTCACACCGCGTCGAGAGGAGGGGTAATAAGGAGAGAAAGAAATATAAGTCCATGTAAATAGGGCAGGGCTAATTTGCCTTTCTTCTAACAGACTGTGATTCACTGCCTTTAGAAGCAATTTTTGCACTGTTTTCAGAAATTTCTTAAGGTTTTCTTGGATCTAGTTATAACTTTGGCCCCCGGAAGGTTCTGTGGCAAGGAGTTCCTCCAGTAAAATATACATGGCATAAATAAGCAACAATTCTTTGATTTCAGGTATAGTTTAACTTTTTCTATATTACAATAAGTGACTCTTAACTGTCTGTTTAAAAATCCTTTTGACATTTCATTTATGTTTTTTATATAAATCAATCTGGCTTCCACTCTGTTTTGTCATTTCTGCTGGGCTATCTAGACCATTTCATCTTCCTCATCCTATAGTAACTATGCTTTCCCTCTGATCTTTAAAGCCATCTTTTTCTCTGCCCTTTCTAGTCTTACTTTACTCTTTTTCTATCTTTCTGGTGAATTCTGTGCACCATCATAGGAGACAGAGTCAAACTCATTTAAGGATCATGACTTTGGAATATAATTTTGTTGCCTTTCTAATTCTATTAAAGGACTCTATGCTGATAGTTCACCTTCCAAAAGGAGGGGGGGGAATGGCAAAAAAAGATATGGGTTTTATTTTTGTTTTCAATCAGTTATTTAAAAGGGAAAAAA
>VXAD01008426.1:770418-854657 GCA_013399195.1 Dicrurus megarhynchus | reverse complement strand
AAAAAAAAAAAAAAAGGCACGTTTCAGTCATCTCTTTTCCTTATCAGATTCGTGCACAAATTCCAGGTTTGTGTGATTGCCCTATTGAGGAAGAGGCCTTTGGTGCAAAGTGATAAGAGTTTCGCCCATATTAATGGAGAGCAAGGGAGGCAAGATAAGGTCAGGAAGGGGAACTAAACATAAACACCACTGTTACTGTTTCTGAAGCACTATTTGCCCAGATTAATACAATTTGTGAAATGACAATCCCTGCGGTGGCTTTGTCCGAGCAAACGTTTGCTTTTCGGATTAAGCCTCATTTGATTTTATTTTCTACTTCCTTCTCTAAGAGCCCTGTGCCCACCTCCGAATCCTGCTGACAGACACAGGGACTCTTTGTGCTGCTTCTTCCTCACTGAAGTGGAACAGGGAGAATTGCATTTCTTTGCTTTTCCTCCTGCTGCCCTGGAAGAGAAGAGCAGATGGAGGGGGCTGGGGCCAGCCTTTTCTCACACAGATATCATTGGCCTTTATGGCCCTTTCTAGTTTGTGGGAATTTGAGGAAAAGACCCTCACACCTATTGATTCTTTTTTCTATATGCTTGTACATACATATATATACACCACACATATGTATTTAAATGAAACACATCTATGAAAGACAAATATGTACGTATAAACGCATTTTAATCTCAGTCTGACAAAGTGAGACATGGGAGTTTCTTCTTATAATGCAGAAGTCCAAATGAGTTCTTTAAAACTGTAAAAATACTCCCCCTCTCACCAGTCACTGTCCTTTTAAAATCTGTCTTTCCTTCTCCCTTCCCTATACAAATTTCTAGCTTGGTCATAGCCATTCTTGTGAAATAAATTTATCCCTCCCATCCGTCCCCGGACCTTTTCTTCTGCTTCATCTTTTGGGTGTCGCAAGTGTGACACACCATTTAAGATCAGTCCTTATCCCCTTATTCTTATCTCATTCCCCTGACTAGTTAGATTCATCTTAGCTCCACCAGGCTACCTTGCTTTTAGGCTGGAAGCCACAGAGCAGTTGTTAGTCAGAGAATCACAGAAGATGATGGGGAAAGAAAAGGGAGGAGAGCAGCCCTTGTGAGGTTGTACTGCTTGGTACGAGTCAGAGGGGAGGAGGTACTTAGTAATACTTCGAATCCTTCCCCAGGTAGAACTTTTTTTGTCTGGGAGGGACTACAGGGACACTCATTCCCCTCACCTTGGCTTTACCCATGCCTGGAGGCTGATGCCACTTCCCTGCTGCCAGCCCTGTTCTGCAGGGCTGTCTCAGGGAGGGCATTATGCTGCTGTGTCAGCGAGGCCCCGAACCTCTGCCCCAGCGAGGCTGCTGGAAGCTGGCATCCAGGGCACAGGGCTTGGAGGCAGGGAGAGAGGAGAGCTGGGCGGCGATTTCTGCCCCATTAACTCCCCTCTCCCTGCAGTGAGGGTTTACGTAAGAGGGGATGGCGTGTGCCCGTGTAGGACGGGCAGGACATCTGGACTCCTCTGCCTCTAGAATGGTATTGTTTTGAACAATGTAACCAGGTAAATGCCTTGATAGACTAGACCACATCGCCAAGATAGCATTACTAATTTGATTATGTCACTGTGACATTATTAACCCACTCAACCATCCTTTAGATGCTTCGCTGCATCCTGAACTTGCACTGCTTTTCCTTCCCAGTGACAGGCTAAGGGTTCTTTCTCCCTAATCTATTGTTCTACCCGACTACTACTTTACACAATAATTTCTCATAATACTCAACTTTCCTAAGAGCTAGCAAGCTCCCTGGCTTTTTCTTTTATATTTCTGCCTGTCTGCCTCTTCCTGTCTTTCTCTGCCTGTCTAATCATACTCTCTTCTATAATAATTTCATAAAATATTTCTTCCTTATTTTGTAACCATATACATAGGGTATGTTCTTGAAGAATAGCCCAACCTCTCTCTCACTCTTCTCTAAAAAAATAAATCTCTGAATGTATTTTGCATGAAATCAGCATTGGATAAAAGGCAAATGCATTAACTTTCCCACTCAAAGGTGTGCTCTCTAATCTCTGAGCTGTGGAGATATACCCCTGTCACTCCCCTTTCTTCTGCTCTATATATTCTTTCTGTCTTTTCTCACCAATTTCACAGTATTAGGAGGCAGAGGGTTCAACTCTCTCTCTCCTCTCTCACAGTGTAGCTGATAGCCTGGTAGAAAGGAACTTTTCCCAAGAGTAGAGCCAAGGAGGAGACTCAGCAGAAATCTCCCATACGAGGGTGATCATCTCATCCTTATAAATGTCTGGGCTCTTTCAGCACGAAGCAGATGATACCCTACCAGAAAGGTCTCCCCATGCTGTGTGTAGCAAAGGGGCAGCCACTAAAGGGAAGGCTCCCAGGCAGCCTGCATCTGCAGCCTCAATAGTCGTGTTGTGCCTACGTCTGCTCTCTCCTTGGGTGTACGCTGTGCTCTGGTGCAGCCTCTGAAAGCCATGGCGTACGCACACAAGTGAGCGTCACTCAAGCTAGTGAGACTCAAATGCGTTTTTAAGTCTGTGCTAAATCAGGACCTCAGAGTGTTCCTGGGAGGGGATTTCTTCTCTAAGGCGTTGTGCAGAGCTGTCTCTTCGTATCACATGAATAATCGGGATTTTGGGCTCTTAGTGCTAGAGATGCCTTCCTCTTTTAGTTATGCCGAGGAATCATCTCACTGGAACCTTGGCTCCCCAGACATCTCCCTTTTGCTCTGTTTCTCTACATCACATCTGTGTTTTGCAGCAGCAGTAGCAATACTCTAGCCATAGCAGTAGCACCGCAGGGGCTGGGATTCCACATAAGAACCTGGATCCTCCCACATTTGGGGTGAGTGTGTCACAAAGTAAACAATTCACTTCATTTGCAGTAGTTCCCTACGGCTCTCTGCGTTGTAGGTTGTTCTTCTACTGTCCTGCACTATGTTTTCCCTGCGTTTGAGTATTGGTTTTCACTTGTCCATCCTGTGTTAACTCTCTGGTGCCTTTGTGTCCTTATGCCCATGGCAGGAGATCTCTGTCTCTTTCCCATAATGGGACATGGATGCACTCCAAGGGCTCAATCTCAGACACCTATTCTCATGAACCTTTCCAGAAACCAGTCTCTTGGAAGCTAGTTCCACTCTACCTCTCTTATCTGGGCAAAATCAGCTCACTGAACTGACAGAAATTACCAGGACCAGTGGGGGGAAAACTTAAAACGCGTGTTAGCTTTTATAGGGCTAACAGATTGAATCATCTTTGTGTCTTACATGCACCAAAACTGGTTTAGATGAGGGTGGCAGGATCCCAAGGGAGCAGCTTGGTGGGGACAGAGACTGCCCTTAACGAGGCAGGAATTTGAAACCCAGGAGCAGCTACCCTGAGCAGGTGCACTCCAAAACAGAGGGGTTCAGGCATGGAAAACAAATCAAAGGAACAACTCTGTGGCATAGACTGCAATTAAAAATAACACCTCAGTACACCAAAAGCCTCACCCTTGTGCACTTTTCTGCCTTTAAGCTTTTGGGAGCTTTATGTTTAAGGAAATGCAGAGCTGAAATGAGCCCTGACTGGAGCACAATGCAAATACGAAACAATGATGAGCAATATTAAAATTAAGCTGGACAAAGCACTGAGAGAGTAATCCGTAAGGGAATAATCTCTCATCAATTCCTTGGAGCCCCAATGCGGCAACTTATTAGCTCTTTTATAGCTGGGGGAAAAAAAAGAAAAGAAAAAGGAAAAAACTCTAAGATTCCCTTAGCCAATTTGACTACGAAGTAATTTAATAATAGTAACAATTATAAACATAGTGGTAGGAGTAATAAAAATAACAACAGTAAGATGACTTCTAAAAAAAAGGAAAACAGTTTCTTTACACGCTTCTGCAAATAGTACTGCTTGTAAAACAGCAACATTTGTACCACTGCATCTCTTTGTTCACCAGCTGCCACCAAGTAAAGTACCTGCCCTCACTGATCATAAGAAAAAGAAAGGAAACACTGGAGTGGTCTGTCGATTACAGCTTTTATTTTGAATAGCTGATTTCTCAAGCATGTGCAGCCTGAGCTCTGTCTCATTTGCAGGATACTCAGAGGAATCAGCCCTAATGCATTCAGTGACCTGGCCCGTAACAATGCACGATCTGAAATAAAGGGAACTTTATATTATTTACAAAAACAAGCTAGTCTGTGTCAGGTATTGGTGAGCAGCTGTTCCTGCAGGTGCTGCACTCTCTGCTGAGCTGTGAGGAAAGTCAGCAAAGGGGTTTGATTTCTTTTTATCCCTGTTTTTCCCCCCTCAGCGCTGGCAAGTGCTGCAGGATCAGGATGAATGTTACCGGTTCCCCCTCCCCACTCTCCGTGCTGCAGGGGGCTGTGACTGCCCAAAACCATCTGTATGTGCCCTCCACCATGTCCCCACACGCGTAAATCACACGCTCCACAGAAACGCGAAACACGGGCGTGCTGCTGCTGCTGCACACGCGCTGCCTGCTGCTCCACAGAGCCCAGCCAGCACGGCTGTGTCCAGGCTGGCCACACAGCCACAGTTTGCCTGAACCTTTGCCTGAATGATTAACAACCCACCACAGCCCAGCCACACTCTGCTTCGTGCCACCGGGCACGCGAGCCGCCAGAGAGGCCCGCAGCGCGCTCTGATAGCTACAGAGCTTGCCACAGCACAGCAGAAATGGTACACTCTGCACCTACAGCCGCTCCCCAGGACCACTTCCCACTGGAGTTTTTCGCTGTTTCACAGAGGCGGCCACAGTACGGCCACAGCACCTCACCCTGCACATCCGTGCTTCAGCCACGCAACCTCTGGGTGTTGGTGTAAAGCTGCGTGTGTGCACGCTGCTCACACAGCACGCACACCCCACGCGCTGCCTCGCTTCCCTCTTCCTCCAGCCCATCAGGCCCACAACCTGTCTTCATGTACTTACTTACACCTTTAGCACACGCTGTGGTCAAACAGGCAGCTTATGTCACACCCCCAGAGCCAAGGGACAGCAGGCTGATCTGCCACACACCCCCCAAAAAGAACAGCGCCAATGTGAGCACGTACACCTGTGAATAAGGGGGGGGAAAAGGGCTAAAAAAAGCAGCACGCTAAGAGGAAAATAACACTAGCAAAGGCTAGCTGAATAGGCACGTGCTCTCCTTTGCTTCCTGAAGGGCTTTCATTTGAAATCTTGGAAATGTTAATAAGAGTTAACCAGGTGAGACCGTCAACAGAAGGGATAGTGGCAGTGTTGGAGGCTGCTCGAAACACCTGTCCCCTCTTACAACGAGCACTGCTCCCTGCTCCTCATCCTTCCTCCGCCGGCGAGGGGGAAAGCAGATTCCAGTACGGATTTCTCGTTTAATTGCTCTATAATGCCATCTTGTGGCTTCTTCACTCATGAAGCCGGTTTTTTGTTACATTTCCCCCAGACGAGGTGATTGCCCTGTTAAGACCGGGATAGACAGGGAAAGAGGGAAAGGGAAAAGTAAAAGGAGCAACTTAGGAGAATCTACCCGTGCGTCAGGGGCATGAATGGCTATGGGTGATACTATAACTTAAATTTTGAATGGACACAGCTGATACTCTGAAACCACCTGCATCCAGTAAACCTCGACAGACTTCTTCTAAATAGTTTTCACATCACTTGGAGTACCAGGTGATATGTTAAAAAATATATTGTTGTCGTTGTTGTTGTTGTTGTTATTATGATTATTATTACTATTATTATTATTATTATTATTATTAAGTAGAAGGCCAAGCTCAGATAATTCAGGTCCTTAATTTGATGGAAGTGTAGAGAGATCCCATTTCCTGGTGTTTGAATTATCTCATTTGTGGCAGGACTGATGCTAGCATGGGGCTTTCAGAACAGGTGGAGTCAGAAACAAACCATGATAGAGCATGCTGGTCACTATTGTGAAAGATGAAAGAGGTGTGGGGGAATCTGCAGGAAATCTGAAATGCTGGACAAGCCAGGCAGCTCACACAGATTCCTTTGTTAACGCTAGACACACAGCAGAGTGAGCAAAAAATGTGAGTAAGGAAGAAATTACAATTAGAAATTACGTCACTCAGTCGTTGGTTTCAGGATCTGCTCACCAAGGTGATGATGCCAAATTCTGAAGAAAAGCACTCGGCTGTAGGTGTAAGCTTAGAGTGACTGGAATTTTTGTGCCAGGGGTCCTCCCTGTGTGATTGTGGTGTTTTCTGATTTGAGGTAAAGATTCCCCAAAAATACAGGTCTCGAGCTGTTTGAAAAATTCACCCTTCATAACTAGAATCTGGTTCAACACAGAGACACCAAGAGCGGAATACATGGGCCAGATCTGAGATGCTGCCTCACCCTGAAAATAAAAAGAAAAAACCCAAACACTACTGTCATAAGTGGGATTTAATTCTGCTAAATCCTGGCGAAAGCAGGCAAGCAGGACTTCATCCTGGGTGGGAGAAGACACCAATACCTTTGTGGCCATGTGTGCTGGCTCCCTTTATGGCTCAGTTAACTGGTACCTGTGCTGGGATGGGATCCACTGCTGTCTGCACTTGGGATCCAAACTGTACCAGAGGTCCTGGTGTTTTTTTGTAAAAACAGTCACTGTGGTTGTGCTAAAAATCACCTCAAAAGGTGTCTCAAAAGTAAAAACACCCTCAGGATGCTGCACAAAATCTTCTTCATCTTTCCTCTGCATCACCTACCACTGTTTCCCATTAGTTTTGGCAAGTGAAGCCTCTCATAAGCAATAGTGGGTTTTTATGAGATTTGAGGCAGCAATGGTAGCAGGAATCACCATGTGGAAAGCTGGCTTTATTCAAGGGGAAAGGAGTTTTGGAAAGTGATATTTGAGACAAATTAGAGGAAAAGAGTGTAAAGAGAACCGTCACTCTTGAATAAGTGTCTGCTTCTTCTTTATTTAAACAAAACCCTTGACTCACCTCTGTTCATTACAGGAATATTGGATAAAAATAGATTAATTAAGACAGAAGAGAAATGCTGTCATCTTTAGGCTTTAAATTCAAATTAACAGGGAAGATGCAGTTCTTCACTACCCTGATGTGAACTGAGAATTGCTGCTTTGGTTTCAAAGGGAAGTATCTGTATTTTATAGCAGTAGTTGTAAGCAGTTTCTATCAAGAAAGTTTTTTTATTACCAGATTGTTGCAAGACTTGTCCCATTTGACCTGCAGTGGACTCCTTGCATCATCTCATTCAATTATATCCTTTTGTGTCAGATAACCTTCATGCAAGTGTTCTGTTGCACCTAAAAACTCTTAGGGTTTTGTTGTTGATTCTTTTTTCTTTACTCTTTTTTTTTTCTTTTTTTTTTTTTTTTTAATTCATCTCACCTAACTTTAACCACCTACAGTGTAAATGTCTCTGTCTCGGTTACCTTGGGCTCTCACAGCACAGGGAGAAAAATAGGTGTTTCTGGACTGTGATTCATCTGGTCTATTTTGGATGCCTCATTAGGGTGAGATGATTCATAAGCGATGCTTCATTCTCTCCATTGAATAGAAGGGGCCTGGCTCTGTTATAGGCATCTGCATTTGTTCAGATCACTCCCATTCTTTGTTCTGGTTTGGAAGGCTCTTCCACATCTCCGTCTCCTCTTCATTTCTAGACTAAATTTATTCACAGCCAGTCCAACCCCATCAGTTTAAACAGAGACACTCTCCCTCACTTTGGGCAGCCAAGGAGCTCCAGTTTGCTGTCAGCCTTTGTCAGCTTTGGGGCAGGTCAAGGGAGGAATGTTATCAAGAGCTTGGGAGAGGCAATGGCCAAGGACAGGTGTAATGCACTATATGCTACATGTCCAGGTAACCTCATGGAATCTTAATTGCTCAGATTAGGTGTTTTGCTGAAAAAAAAGCCCCATGAGGTTGGGGACACCGTCTTCTGGGTCTAAACAGAGATAAAGTATGATGAACCAAAACGTTAACCTCATCACACAGGTTTTTTTAAAGAGTTTTGTTTTCTCATTGGGTGCAAACCTGTCTTTCTCTAGCAAACTCCCAGTGAATTACCTATGAACCAGCCAAAAATCCTATTCACCACCTGTACCTAACCACATGAGCAGGGAGTTTGGCATCTCTCCAGTGAGAACAAACATTGAGGACAAAATCATTTATAGGGTAGCTCTAGTCAGAGCTGTCTTGGTCTCTTGTTTGCAACTGAGAGATTATACGGTGTTGAAACCAAACACAGGCTGGGAAGTAATAGGCCTTGTTATCAGTAGCAGCAGAAGAAAGGGTTTTGTTGTTGTCGGGTTGGGGTTTTTTTAAAAGTGTTTTTCTCATGTAGACCTTACTATGGGATTTATTGGGAACCTGCTCAATCCTTCAAATTAAACGCAAGATAAACCAAAACACTGTTCAAATGGAATAAAATAAAATACTACCCATGAAATTGTCTGACTATATTCTAGTATTTCTTTCATTCCAAACCAGGCCCAGTATCACGGCCCAGCAGACTGAAGCTGCCTGGTGCAACCACAGTAACTATAAATGCTCCATTGCACTGGCTTTTAAATGCTCCTTTACAAGGTGGAAGATGGGGCAGCTCTCTGCGCTTTATCTAATCCTTCTCCCTGTGGTGTGCCTGACAGCAGCAACACTCGTTGTTGGTAAATGTGAGAGTCATTTTGTCCCCTTATGTACCTTGTCCATAAAGTCCTTGTAATGGCAATCAAACTCCTGCCTTTGCTGCTGCAAACTTACCAGGCAAAAATGGTACCTTTGTTTCTGGCCAGTTTTTGTAGTCAGAGAAGGGAGAACTGTGTAGAAACACTGCTTGGGACATGAAGTTTCGGGAAATTTTGCTCCACACTTTTCTTTCCTGTCTTAGGATGGTTGGTCCTGGTACCTGCAGGTGCACAGGTTTTATTTTTTTAGCCTAGATGTTGCTTGCTTTTATGTCTACTTCAGTTTTCACAGCTACAGCATCAGCTGTCATTGCCCACCTTGCTGACCTCCCCTGTGGTCAATCCGTTCACTGAAACGAGTCCTGCATTGTAAGCTGTGCATTACTGCACTGAAATTCCACGTTTCAGTTGTGATCCCTCCTTTTCTGTAGTGAGCAGAGCAAAAAGGGAGGCAATCCATGGGTGAAACAACAGGCGTAAAGAATTTTTGCTGAATTTTTCCACTGTGGGATAAGAAATGCAGAGAGGAAAATGTATTGCTGAGCCCTGCCCTGTGTGTTGGCATCCTGCTGCATTCTCAAAGAGTTTTGGACTTGGGAGTAGGGGTATAGGCTCAGAGTAGAGTCCAGTTTGGTTAGTCAGCAGTCAGCCTTGAGGAGTGAAAGAGGACAGCACAAATTTTGGGTGGGTCTGGCTGCAGCAGCAGGGTACCAGGTACATTTTCACGATAGGCTGCTGGCAGGATCACCAGTTAGTCCGGTGAAGTGGAACTGATCACGGTTTGGTTCACCCCAACAAGGTGAGCAAGTAGAATGGTTTAGCCCAGTTTTAAGGACATATCTTTTGGCACTCTTAGCACAGGACACATTGTCTTTGCAAACCCACACTTGCAGCAGGGATGTGGCAGGGTTGCTGGATTTCCCAGATGACTCATGTCCTAAGAGAAAGCACCTCTTTAGGGACTGATATGAATAATGAAGACACAGACCCTGCAAAGGCAGCATCCTGAGGGTGTTTTTATTTTTGAGACTTCTCTGGAAGTGCAGGATGTTCCCTTCATACCCTGAAGAGCACTGACTGCTTCACTGCCTCCTTCTTCCCTCTTAAATTTGTTCTCCTCCCCACTTACTGCATTTAGCATCCCGTGAAGTGGGCACTCCAGCACTGCCAGCGAAATAAACTGCCTGCCACCTGCCTACCTATCTGCAGGTCCATTTTTTTCCCTTCTCCTGGCTATAAATATGTTGGTCACAATCAGAGCTGGCCCTTACCATCTGCATCAGGCTGTATTTCAGCATTGCCTAGGCTTTTTGCAGTGAGGGCTTCTGACTTAGGGCTAAGAAGACCAATAACAGCTGAGCTCAGAGAAAGGAACATGAATCAGGATATTAGTTATTCCCCTGCTTTTCTGGGACCTGGGGCGTGAAGAAAGATACCTGCTTTCTTTCAGAGGAATCCCACCTTCACAGTGTAAGCTAATGAGGTGTAGTTTTACAGCTCACGATGAACAAAGAATCTGGAACTGTTGTTTTCCTGCATGTACAAATGGTGGCAGGTGTTAAGCAGTAAGAAAGTCTTGCCTGTCAGGGCAAACCATGAGAAAAATAGAGTATGGAACCAAGGTGGGTTTTTTTCCACTGGAGTGTCTCTGTCTGTAGGTGATTTCCCAAACCAGAACTCCTCAGAACTTCTGCACTGCTTTGAGCCAGAATGATTTCCAAGGGCTGCCGGCTGCTGAAGCAGACGTCCCTGCCTTGGCTCCTCTGTGGGGGACTTCACTCACTCAGTAGACTAACAAACAAAAAACTCTCCAGCAGGTTAATGGGAGGACCAGAGCAGAGATGCACTTATGTGCTTACAAGTCACAGAGGGAGCACAAGATTTATTGATCCATGCTCCAAATCAGGGACAGAGCACTCGTGAGGGACACAGGATCCAGGGTTATACAGGACTACCCCTGTAAGGTACCACAGTGAAATGGTGAACTGCCTCCTTTTACAGTGGCTGAAGAACAAGCAAGTAATGGATTTGGCCTCCCTCAGCTTCTCTCCTGAAGGTCACTGTGCCCACAATCCATACTCTCCTGAGCATGGGACACTCTCCTTCAGGCCTGATTACACAGACTGAATTCCCCTCAGACAAAAGTGGGAAGGTGACCTGCTTTGTAGTAGCTTCAAAAAATGAGAATAATTTTATACCAGTAAGACACCACCTGAGACTGAAGCCTTAGCAGAGATACTAATATTGGGTCAGGCTTAGTTCAGTTTCATCCTGGTCCATTGTGGGGACAGCTGAAATTCTGCAGGAATGTTATAATAGTTTTTCTGAGGCCTTTCTGAGATGAGATGAGATGAAATGAGATGTCTTGTAAGAACGCATGGGTGAAATCTGAAACACAGAGCTGTGGGTCTGCATGCTTACAGTACTTAGTGCTGGTACAAGGCACTTGTGCTTGTCTGTGGGACCAGCTCTGCTCCTAAATACACACAGCTGGTGGCAGGCTGGCTAGCACATTTTGTGTGCATTATATAATTCTCCTTATTTCTTTTCCCCCCCATGGTTCCATTTCTTCTTTTCCTTATTCTTGTCTTCTTCCTTTCTCCCTTTTTTCCCTCTTACCTTCTCTCCTTTTTCTCCTCCTTCTGGTTGATTCTCCTCCATTCCTTCATTCATTTTTTTCCTCTCTTCTCTCATTTATTTGTTTAGAGCAAATTTTCAATCTATAAACCCATTACAGCAAAGAGACTTTGTTGAGGCAGCCTCTGAGCCTGCAGATGTGGTGGGTCCTGGATTCCAATAACAGAACTTATTTGGAAAAAAACATTATCTGTAATGTGGAAATGGTTTGGCTTGAGGCTAAAATTTATCATCATTACCCTAATATCATCTCAAGCCTCAGCTCTGGCAGCAGCTAAAGAAAACACCAAGGCTTAATTCAGTCAGTGCAAGGAAAGAGAGACAGAGGATGGAAAATATGATTTATGATGGAAATCAATGCAATCATAATACTTTATGCTTGTAAAATTGGGCTGTTCCAACAGTGCTCACAGATTGTATAGGCAGCTCTCCACCAAAAAAGTCATGGCAAGATAGAATGCAGTAGTATGATGGTGCAGCTGGCACAAAGGGATAATATTCAAGGTTTGGGGTGTGAATGGGAATAGGTTTTGTTTTGCTGGGGGTTTGTTTTCCTTCCTTCCTTCTCCAGGGATCAGGCAGCTTCACTCAGCTAAGGTCTATCTCTGCAGGACAATACAGAGATGCTGTCCTGCTGCTCCCAGAGGGTGGAGGAAGGGGGAAAGGGAAGGGAAGGGAAGGGAAGGATGACAATCTGGAATATGAAAGGAACGCTGACTAGTTTTCCAAGTAAATGGCAAGATCTGGCAGGAGCAGTATCCCCAGTGTAAAAGTGAAAGCAACAACGTGACTCATTCCTCTGCAGTGCGGAGTACCTCTAAGAGACCAGCTGAAGTATATTTACAAAAATTTGAATCAGGCTGTTCACCTCAGCTAAAGACAGACAAAAGTGATGAGGCCTGGGAGGTTTGTTTCTAAAGCAGAAAACGAAAAAGCATCTGAACTTTCAAATTTCACCAAATCATGACCCCTGACATCCCATAAATAAAATAAAAGTTGCAGAGATCACAACAAATTGCTGATGTAAAGTTGGGTTATCTCATATGTAGTGTAAAGAACACGACTTTTCAAAATGCTATATGCAATTTCCCTGAACAATTCTCGAAGTTATTCTGCACTTTGGTTATAAGGGTGGGAATATACCTTTGCAGCATTGCCTGTCCGTGCAGAAGCAGGAAAGCTTAGCATCCTCAGCAGCCAGAACGAGGGAATAGAGTTATTCTTAAGGAATGCAAAGAAAAATGTTCATTTATTTATATAATTTCATCGAAGGTGAAATACATGCTATCTAGGATGGGCAATTCAATGCAAACTCTGTCCAAAAGATGGTCAAAAGAGTGCACTTGCATTATTCTTTTCAGTGGAAAATATATTTCCAAACAAACCTGTCTTTAGTAAGATGCTTTTGAAATTCTTTTGATATTTCCTCATATTTCAAAAAAGCTGTCTCTAAAAGTTGGAAAAAAAAATGGGGGTTTCTTCCTTAAAAATAATCAAAACTTCCAGATATCAATTTACGATTCCTCCCTCTTCCTCTCGCTCTCCTCAGGCAGAGTAGGTGCATACAGTGATTTAGATCTATAGCCTCTACAGAGGAATACATTGCAATGTGGAGTTGTGAGCACCACGCTTACACAGAAAGAGGGGACATGCTGGAGCACACCACTCACTGCACACCAGAAAATCCAGACAAGGTCGGGACTCACAGTACAAACCATTAGGAAGACAGGCTTCCTTGTCTTCAGAGCTCACAGGAAGTTTTTTTGCAAATGCTGTAGCCAGCCAAGGCAGTCTCCCTGTCCCTTTCTGGCTCTCAGTAACTCCATGGGAATTACACAGTGGCCAGCAACATTGAACCAGCTCGTACAGGCAAGAGAAAGTGGAGACGAAATGCTGTTTAGGGTGACTCCATACCTGAACTTTCATGAGCCGTGCTGAGGAGTACCTGGTGTCACAGGGGGCTCCAGAAATATGCAGCTGCAGGCAGATTTGCGTTCCCAGAAGGACCATCACAATGAAAAGACCATCACTGCATAAAAGTAATACAGTTCACCTTCCACTCCCAGGGCCAGAGCTAGGGTTACCAAGGACTTTGCCTTATGCTGACAGACACATCTCCATCTGTAACTTTAAATGCCTCAAGTTTTCAAGCACTGTGCTCTTTGCATGAATGGAAAAAGAAAGAAAAGTACAAAGGAGCCTTTAGTCTATTCTTCTCCATCTCATCCACTTCCACAAGGACATTGACAGACGAGGCTCTGTGGTGCCAGAGAACCTGTGTCCCTCTCTGATCTGAACTTTTCAAATGAAACCAAGAGGAGGCTGGTTTTTAGCAGACATTATGTCTTGCTCTTTCGGATAACCTGTTACATTCCATCAGTATCTGGCTGTCATTTCTGTCACCTCCCAGCCCCAAGTTCACTAGCTAGTCCTCTTCCTTTTCTGCTCCCCTGCATCCACAGCTTTCCACCAGTACCCCACACAACCACGAGCACAGAGTACACACACCTGTTTTCCAGAGATCTGTTTGTGAAGCAGGTTGTTGTCTGATGGCCTAATTTCCCCAATGGATTAACAAATGACTCTACCACCTTCTGTAATTCTATCACATTGTCCCCACACTCTTTCTTGCTTCTGGAAAAGTTTGACAGCGGTAGCAAGGGATTGGAGAGCAAAAGGTCCTCTGAATGAAACCGAATTAAAAGTCTTGAACACCTGCGGTGTCAGTGTTGGACAGCCATCTGTCCCTCATTTGAGAGCGCCGTTACTGTCTGCCATACCTAATGTTGCTTGTCCCAGACAAATGTTAGGATGCTGCGTGGACTAAGTTGATGCACAGGGCTTTGCTTTGCAAATCTGTCCTCTATTTTAAAGGCAGAAATGTGCTGGGAGAAAAAAGAGCAGGAAAAAGCTTGTTTGATGCTAAATTCCTGAGCATACTGTCTGTCCAAGAATAGAAGAAATAGGTCTTTAAGGACCTGATAGGTCTGAACATTTTGTCCTCTAACAAAATCAGTTTAGCAAGAGAAAATCTTCAAGGGCCTTTAGAGGAAGCACAGAGGGATATAATTTTCATTTTCTAGTATATTCCTAATTTAAAGGAAAACTGATTACCCATCTCCTCCCAGACTTATTTTTCTGGATGTCAGTTGAATTGGCAGAAGAACCACAGTTTTTGTGTAGGAGACAGAAAACCAGATTCTATTTGCCCGTGTGCTTGAGAACTGTCCTCTGCTACTTGAGCTGATAATGTTTCCTTGTCTGTGATGATATTGAAACCAAGAGATCTCAAAAGCCAGGAGAAGTGGCTGTCACCAACTCATCTGCAAATACTGTAGGGCCTTTGCTGTAAACTAGAAAAGGCATGTTGCAAACCAAAATTTACTAGTAGTCATTGTTTCTTTCTTCCAAGGACTTACTGTACTTCTACAATCTTGTCCAGACACCCATCAGAATCAGAGTAGGAGTAAGTAGGGAAGTTTCACCATCTTTGCCATGTAAAAAGTCAAACTATGTAGATCCAGTCAATTTGACAATGGCATTGAGTCAAACCACATCCTTAGTAAATAAATGCCCACATCACACAACCATCACCATGTTCAGCATTTAAGTGTGAATCTTGTTTACTTCTAAGCACTGTGGTTGACTGAAGGTTCAGAGAAGCTGTTACATCTTTACATCCTTGGAAATTGATGTTCAGTCATGGCGGAAAGGGGAGGAACATGAAGGCCTCATTGGTTAATCGAGAACCAGAGATTTTGTCAGTTCAACATTTTTCTCTACTGAAGTCACGGAAATAGAGATTTGAATGGTTAATATTTCGTTTTCAATCACTTCAGTTACATACTAAAATAATTTCAGAGCAGCTCAGGAGTGGTGATCAGTGAAACCAGAGATAAGGTGCTTCTTGCTACTGCCACTGCTCTCACAGGGATTTCCTGGGGAGGAAGAAACAACGTCAACATGGCTGAGCAAAGAGGGGTGTGACAGTGTTCGGAGAAGATTTTCTCAGGAGGGGGTGTTTGCTTTTTTGTTGGTATAGGCGGGAAGCTTAAGATGTTATCTGCAGGCTACAATGTGTGCCATTTTAAACACACTGCTCTTAATAAATACCGACAGCAAATCAGGACAAGAACAGACGCAAGTTGTTTCAGGCGACTTCTGTCAAGTGAACAGTAATGCGCCAGGATTAGTGGCAATCCTCTCCATATTGAAGAGAGCAAGTCGCCTGCAGATGAAGTGCTCCAGGCATTGCAGTGGGTTTATCAAGGGGTCCTTGATATTCTGGAGCAGACGTGCAGGCTGCAACATTATCAGTAGCTTTTCAATTCAGCCATCTCCTGCTGAAAACTGGGTGGCAGTAGTGGTGGGAGTGGGAGGCAGTTGTTTTTAATTCCAGATGCGTCCTAAAGAACCTGCATCCCAGTGGTTCCCAGACTGCTGCCTTCCCCCCAGTGATGTTGCTAATGCAACTAGACTTGCTCTTAATAACTAAAATGTTAAAAGCATGGTATTGGCAGGGCAACAGTTTGAGCCAGTGAACCATTAACTTCCATCCCATCGTGTGCAATCAAAGTCAGAGTTCACTGGGGCTCAAAAAGGCAATGGCAACTAGCCCCAGTGTCACCACCCTCCCTTATGCCGGGTGTCCCTTGAAAATGCCAGCCCAGAGGACAACCTTTTCTGGTATGAATTTATTAAATGAGTGCTAATATCTAAGGCACATTTTTCTTCTCTCCATGCTGAGGAAGGGAGAAGGAGCGTGGGTTAGCTCTTTATATATGAAGAAGACACCTCTTGCATATTCCTGAATAAGGATCTCTTTGGACTGACAGTGTTGAAGTACTACCAGGCCTATTCTTCCTTTACCTTTCAGCAGTGTTATGCCATCCTGCTATCTTAAGACTGCCTAAAAACTAGAATTAACAAATTTTATTGAGTTACCATGAGGAAACCCTCATAACAGAGCCAGCTGTGTTGTTTTACTAATAACACCATCAAGGCTGGTTTCCAGAAGAATCTATCTGATCACTGGCATCTGGTTTGAATTACTTTGTACATTAGCACTGAGAGCTGACTCAGTCTCTGGGCACCTCAAAGGTCTCTTTCAGGCACAGATTGGTTTGCTTGCTAGATCCTTGTCCACAGCTGAGCACCTAAATTTGTATTTCCAATCCAATTTAAAGGAAGCATCCAGAGAAAAATCTGTCCCTGTAAGACCCGTAGATTGGAAAATACTGAAAAGACAGGAAATTAAGATAAAAGCAGCATCTCACATTCCATGGAAACCATTTCTCAAAAACCTGTCACCACTTCTGGGATTTAGCTGTGCAGAACTTCTTGCTAAGAGTTTTAAAAGAGGTAATTAACTAAATACATATTATGGTCTCTTTGAAGCTGCATGGTGGGGTCTCGCTCTAATAACTTTTGCTGCAGAGCCCCTGTCTAGACCCACCTCCATCTTAAACTCAGGAAACATAAGTAAAGGGAATCCAGCTTGGAATTCCTCACTAAATGAGATTCTAGCACAGCAATAGGGTTTACATGAACTTGGAAGTTTTTCCCCTGCTCATTCTGAGTTTGCAGCTAACAGGAACTCTTCGTGCCCTTTTTTTTAACCCCCTTTTTTTTTGCCTCATTAGCCTTCCAGCAAAAGTGCTGTGTTACACATGATTGTGAAAGGGTCTGTATTCTCCATGCACTTTTTGTGCAGTATATAAAACAGCTTAATCAGACACACACCAAAAGAAGCATACAGACACACACACAGAGTGAGAGACAGCAGGCACACCTGAGACTGAAGTGCATCCTGTTCATAAAGGGAGATATAGTGCTGATGGCATTTCACACTGAGGTATCCAGGGACCATCACATGGCTTGATGAGACCAAGGAAGCTCAATAGACTTTCCAAACCTAATTAGTACTTAATGATCTGGAGAGACACGGATGTCCATCACCTCTGCTTCAGCCCCTCTGTTCTTCCTCAAATTCTTAATTAACCTTTAAGGAGATGATGTGCTGATGAGTTTCCTAGTATATTGCATTGATTTTTTTTTCACACACAAACACATACACACTTGTGCACACGCTCACCCACACCACACATGCCAGCTCACATATTAAGGAAGCTCTGGTACGATTTCTCAGCTCCAATGCACTCCACGCAAGGGCTCTGCTGATCAGTGTTTATTAATGAAGTGCTGCCTCGAAAATTGTTAATTGATGGCAATGTACAGAACATTGTCTGGAATTTAACCTTATTCATCATTTAAGTATGTGGGAAACTAGAGCGTGGTGTTAATTAATAGTGTAAGAACAAAGTTGGATCGTTCTGCTGTGGATTTGAAAAACAAAATTGTAAGTGAAAAGAGAGGGAGAAAAAAGCTGTGATTAAATATAAAACCAGAGCAAAAAACTGAGAGAAAATGGAGCCAAAGCTAGTGTCATATTCAAGATGACTCACTTTGTGCTGATAATGAAATAAAAATTTTCTTCTGAGCTTATGTAATATTTTACTGTTGTGTCATATTTAATCAACTCTGAGTTTTAACAAGCTAAGTAGAGGGTGGGGGGAAGCTGCTACCAACGAAGTGAAAACCAATTAATAAGTTTTGAAAAGTTAATAGACAAATTTTCAGATTAAAGAAAAAAAAAAAAAGAAAAGAATCGATGTCGGTAGCAGAATTCACCAGGGGGAAAATGACAAATGGAGAATGCCTTACTTCAAGTTCACTTAATAACAATCTAAATATATGGTGATAATGTAGTGTGCAATGCTAACAGCTGCACTCTTCCAGGCTTGTCTAGATGTTTTCAGTGGCTGTTTGCTCTCCAAGTCATATGCTTGATTAATGGAAACCTATCTACCCAGATATTAATTTAAATGAATTATTACCACAGGGTCAACACATTGTGGTTTGAGGGTGACATTGCCTTCCACTGGACTGTTGCCCTTGCTGAGCTAGGGCACTTGAACCACTTGACTTTGGGCTCAAAATTTCAGTGTGCAGGCTTCAGCCTGTTGTATTTGGGTAAGTGGACCACAGTTATGGACCGGTCCGCTGGTCCGTGCAGGAGTTTCTCTGCCACAAAGACATTTGGCCTGCCCCAGATCACACCCAATGCAAAGGATAACAGGGGAACAGCATGGACATTCCTGGCTGTGCTGAAAAGTCATGGTACTGTGCTCTTATAGACTAAAGCCCAGTTTCTACCTGTGATCATACAAAAATTCCATGTAGAGCAGGGGCTGAAGCCTAGCATTTCCTTGGACCTGTCTTCTTCTGCAGTTTCTGTGTTTACATCAGCTTGGGGTCTTAACCCTTAAAGAGATATTTCAATGACTCGTAGGTTTGAAAATGTGGAGGATGGTGTGAACATGTGGTGTGCTCCCCACTCCAGAAATCCTGTCATGTAAAGAGAGATGATGGTCTGAGCAAAGAGAGGAAATGAAAGACAAAAAACCAAAAAAACATACCAAGAAAAAAGTAAAAGCACTGCCAGATTTTCCTGAATTTCAGGGAAATGTTCTTCAGGGGTTAGTCCAGACCTTTCCTTACAGTTTAAAAGAAAAAACATGCCATTTTGAAACAAGGATAAATCTCATCTTTTTTTTTTTTTTTTTTTTTTTTTTTTTCTCCCACATTTTTTTTTCTTTTTTTTTTTTCCCCAAAGCTTTTTTCTCCTTTTTTATTCTCAGAAAGTATTCTGGATGTTGACCAAATTTCTGACTTACTCAGATCCCCCTAAAACTTAATTTTCAATTGACTTTTCTGTTTATTTGGAGCATATTTCTTAATTTCTGTTTGGGAAGATAAGGCATGAAATGATGAAACGTGGAGCTACACAAAGGTTGTTTTACTTAAGGCGCCAAATCAGGATTAGTTCTGCCTGTGCCATTCCTTGAGCCTGTAACCCTTGAGTCATTTGGCTATTGTGGTGACGGGGCTGGAAAAGCACATAAAGCCTGGAGGAGAATGGGAAATGGATGGTGAGGAATGTAGAGCACAGAAGAGGACAGTGCAGAGCGCCAGGGACCATGGAGGATGTCAGTGGCTACCAGATGCCATGAGAAGGCAGAGATCTTGTTCTGCCCAGATCTCCAAAGATGAGAAGAGAGGTCCTGGCATTGCATGTGCAATTCGAATTAAGCGCATGATGTAATTAGCGACTGTTCGTGTGCAGCACACTCTAATGGTTGGGAGTGGGAAGGTATCCAAAGGACATGGAAAGCTTCAGAGGTATCTGGACTATGTCAGAAACAGGACAGTGTTTTGCAGAACGTACAAGAGAACGTTTCCTGTTCTGCACTTCATGACCCCTAGATGAGGTCTGATTGTCCTGATATCACTCTACTTTCTGCTTTCCCTGAAAGCTGATTCAGGCTTTATTCCCTCTTCTCTCACCACATGCCTGGGGGCATAAAGGAAGCCCCGCCCTCACCCACACTAGTCATGTACACTGACATGTAAGTCGTGTAAAACAAGTCATTTAAGAGAAAATACCCCATCTCTCAGCCAAGAAATACCTGGTGAGGATGGTAAGAGTGCTCTCTGATTAGTGGTTGTTAAGTGAACTGTTTATTATTTAAAAGTCAGGTGCCTTAATTGTTCCTGTGAGAGCAAAAAGCAAACAAATGTCCTATAGACCAAGCTCATTTTAATTCCTATCTTATGGGGAACCTTTACTACAGAACCTGGCAGCAACTGGACAAGAAGACAGAAGCTATTTTCTGCACCTTTCACTATTTATTTTCTTCTTTCTGAGAAGAAAGCTTTTTTTCTAGCCTGTATAATTTTGTTTAGATGAGCAATGAGAGGAAAAATATGCTTCCTAAATCTAGGACAATAGCTGACTAGTTAAAAAGAACAATGGTCTTATATTTAGCAAGACTGCTCAATGGTGGACCAGAGCAAACTTTAATTCTAGAAAATCAAATAAATAAAAGAATAAATACATAATATAAAAGGAAAGAAACCCACCTCCTCACTCTCTGGAATCTCAGTGTTTTTAGAGAGTCAGGTGTGGCCATCTAGATCACCCAAGGCTACCCAAAGTTGGCAGCTTACTGACAGTGTTCTTAGCAATGCTTACACCCAGGCCTGGACATTAGAATCTGTTTAACTGAGAAAAATAAACATGTTAATCATGATCCTGGGGATTAGCTTGTAGTCTGCTTGAAAATCGTTGCATCATTTTTGGCCACCAGAGTTACTCTTTATCAGAGCTGGTTCCACACAGAGATTAGGCATCAGCAGGGCTCTCCAAAATGTACCCAGCTAACTCCCAGGGGCTTTTGGGGTCAGTGGTGTAGTACCTTGCAAACAAGCTCCTGGCATGTGTTTCTCAAAGAGGCCCCTCCTGATCTAGCAGGGAGAGTGTTAAATTGTGGATTGCTGCACTTGGTTCAGTTCCTTTCTTCACCCCTGTGAGGGACATTAATGTGCAGGGCTCTGTTTGTTCCCCACACTTCTCTCTCTTCTCCCTACTATCACCTATGTAGGGTATTTCATTTTTTGCATCAGTATTTGTTTCTTGTATTTAACAAGGGGAAGGTATGACCTTGGTGGGAATTTGTTTCTGGGGCACAAGAGCAAATCAGAACTAATTCACTCTTACCTCCAGCATGAGTCAACCATCAGAAAAACCCTGCAGAAGAGAGTGCCCAGCATGTGCCAGGAGCTAGAGGAGCTGGAGGGTGGTGAGGCTCTGGCACAGGCTGCCCAGAGAAGCTGTGGATGCCCCATCCCTGGAAGTGTTCAAGGCCTGGTTGGAGGCTCTGGGCAACACAGTCCTCTGGTAGGCGTCCCTGCCCACAGCAAAGATGTTGGAATGAAATGATCTTTAATGTTCCCTCCAGCCCACACCATTCTATGATTCTGTGATTCTAAAATGCACAGTGGGATATTCGTTGCCTTCTAAACCTGCTTCCTACTTGTCCCAATTAAATCTTTGCTTTCTACCTTGGGTAAGCAAGAAGTAACTTTTGATTCCATGACTAGGTGAACTTCTGCTTTCACTGGCTTGAGTAGGGACCACATCTTTACATGGCACAAGGTCAGAATCCATTCTCAAGTAACTTGAAGAGAGCTCTTAGTCTTGGAAAGACAGAACACTAAAGGCTTTGTTTGTCACCTAGACCTGGGGAAGCTGTGCACAGTGGGGATGAGAGTGGAATCATGAGGCAGATGATTGCAGTTCCCGTCGTGTTTTGCTAACAAATATGCTTTAATCAGATAGCACCAGTGGTGGTGAGTGTGGTGCTACCTGTTTCGTGCACAGTAGGATGCACTCAGCTTTCTGGGAGACATTCACATACTAGTTCGAGTATCTCACTTGTCTCTAGCAGGTGCTTGTTATGAAATAGGAATTTTTCCACACATTATAGTTAGTTTTGATAGAACACTGTCATCCCCAAAAGACATTCCCTCCATCCTTCCTATTCCTTGGTGTCTTCTTCCAATGACTAAACTTCTGCATGCCTATTAGCAAACAGCCTCAGCATCCCACTGTGTTACTTGAATGACACTATAATAAAAAAAAAAGAAAAAAACTAAAAAAAAAAAATACCCAAATCTGACTGGGGAATCTTTAGAGAACTTTTCTCAATCCTTCTGCCTCGACGTGTAATGTATTGATTTCATTCCTTTCCTCCTCCTGTCATTGCTGAGCCTGCTTCCCCCTGTCTCCCTCATTCCCTCCCCACTCATCCCTACAGGTATAAATAACCCAAAAAACACGTAGCTATGTCTGTGACACAGCTATGCTGTGTCAGTCTCTGCTGTGCCAGTTTCCCCATCTGCTGCCTCCTTGCCCCACGCTGCACGTCCAACACACGCTCTCGTCATGCTGAGTTGAATAAGTTGGATGCCCAGGTTTGAAATTAGGCAAAAACTGGAGCCCTCTGCTGAATCTGAGACCTAGGTTGTGACGCTGATGGTGAACAGGCAATTGTGCCTTTACAGAGGGGGACCAGAATCCATTTCACAGTGCAAATGCTGAGTATTAGTGAGTCTAATATACACAGGTGTGAAAGTCATTGCCACAGCAATGTCCAGTTCTGGCTGTCAAAGCAGGAAGAGGTCTCTGCTTGATCTTCCTCTGACCAGGCTAAAGGCTGCTGCTTTACATGAGCCTGAAATGCACATTGGTTCAATTTCCCATCTCTATCCTGGAGTTCCTTAGGAAACGGAATATTTGCTGAAAAGAAATAAAGCAATCATTACAAATGCTAGTCATTAACGGTGTGAACCTTCATATTCACCTGCCAAGACATTGGTAGCGACTCAGCAATGTAGTTCCCTGAGCACTGACTGTTGGGTTTTAATTACATTGTTCTATTAGAGCTGTTCAAATCAACCATTTGAGAGCTGTCTGGCTGCTGTAGTAAAAAAAAATAATAATAATTTGACCTTGACATCCTCTTCCTTCTCTTTGTCCCAGTACTCTTTGGAGGCAATCATTCATACAGTATATATCTTGTATATAGTTTGTCACTCTTCCTTCTGCAGTTCTTGTGAGATCAAAGTAGCTTTTCTGGATGTTCAAGCTCGTTTATACTGCACTGACTTTACTCAGCACCTAAATACTGATATATCTGTGTGTGCTTCATAAATGTTCTCGTGCTGGTGTTTCCTACCATGACCCTACACCTGTGAGAACTGGGTCACCATGTGTGTTACCTTCTTCATGCTTTACTACTCTGACTATATATGTCTTTGTTAAAATTTAGAGTCTGTCTGCTCTCCCATCTACTTGTGTGCAATAAAGTCCCCTAGTTGTCAAATGCAAAAATGTTCCAAAATGTCAAGGCCAGACCACCTGTGTAGCTGCCTTATTATCAGAATAGGTCTACTTTTCCCCATTCCATTCCTAAGCCAGGCTAATGAAAGGCAGATGGACAGGTTTTTAGAAGTCAAAAGACAAATTCATGCCGGTCTCTCGTGGCAGACCTCCCTGAGAAGTTACTGTCTTCATCTCAGCTGACATCATCTTGACAGTTAATGAGAGTGTCCAAGTTTTGAAAATGAAATGAAGATTGGAGTGCACTGATCCCGAAGCCCTAAAAGATGATTTTATAAGTAGCGGCCAATTCAGTTACTAGTCCTGCAAGATACTGCAGCTGGAAATTGAGTTTGAGCATAGAAACAGCTTATTGCAACATTATCTCTTAACAACAGTTTAAATGCCACATCAGAAGCAACACAAATAGAGAGAAACTAGGTCTGTAGTAAAAATGTAAACAATTTCATTTATGCTCCCTTTCCTCATCAAAAAAAAAAAAAAAAAGTTGACAAAAACAATTTTATGAGATCCTTAAAATTTATCCATGGAATATTTTGATTCCATGGACAAATAATAAGTGAATGCATAAATATTTATTTATACTTTAAAAGGCCACCATGCTGTGAATAGCAATTTGGGTAACTGATGCTTATATCTTCTTCCATACACCATAATCCTAAATTAGACTCCATGGATATGGTACATGTAATAGTCTCCAGTCTTAGTGGAAAAAAGGGAGTTCATCATGGGAACTTTTGCCTACAAAGTATCCTGAGAGGCTTAATACCTCTGGGGAAGCCATCTCACAGCAGAGTACGATGGCAGCATAGGAAATGAAAATACACTTCCTCTGGCAGAATCTCCAGACTGAAATCTTTGGGGTGTTTGGGATTTGAAGGGGGGGAAAAAAAAAATACTCCATAGGCACCTCATTTGTTTCATGAAAAACCATAGAGCTCAAACACTAAATTTCTCTGACGAAACACCTTGATTTCACACTAAGTGGTGATAAAGACCCAAGAGGACAGGCTTTCTCCAGTATGCAGCCACCCACCCGGCTCCCAGATTTCTCTAGCCAAAGAAGTGCTATGAGGAATAAAATCGTCACGACCTTGTGGAGGAGTCTCAATGAGATCCTTGTGATCATCCTGCTTGGCTCCAAGTCATATGCAGGAGCAATATCTTCCAGTTTCTTCCACAGCCACACTGCCAAGGACAGTCAGGGAGACCACAAGGAAAATGAGCATTTTGTATAACTGCTGCTGGTGTCCAATATTCACACATGGCACCCCTTGTCACCAGAACGGTGATCTATTTTGTCATTTGTTACCAACACGAATTTAATTCTGGGTAGTGCCCCTGAGGGCAGGAAAAAAACCAAAACCCACCACAAAAATAACCTATGCCTCTCCCATTGCTATCCCTTTAGTTATCCTATCCCCTACTTCTGCAAGAGACCTGCCATTAGCAAATTCCCAAACCACTCATTTATTTTCAGGGCTGTGCTGTGAAGCCTTATTCTTCAAACATAACAAATCCAACAGCTTCATGAGTTGAGCTATTGTGGATTTTTCCCTGTGACTGCAAATGGGAATGGTCTGTACAAATAAAAGCCCAGATCTCTCTGCTATTACAAGTATAAGAGTCTGGGTGAAATATCTGCCGAGGAATATATTTTATGTGTTTTCTTTAACTGTCCATCCAAAAAGTGCTGAGTGATGGTCAGGTGCTGTTAGGAGGCACTGATAATGGCCTTACATTTATAAAGTACCATCCATCCAGATGGACTCCCAAAGTACTTTATAAACTTTACTAACTGGTTGTTCCAGCTCCACACGTCACCTTATATCTATCCATCTGTTCACAGCTATAGCCTTACACAGAGCACTTCTCTCACCACTAAAGGGTGTAGCTGATGTTTAAGAGCTCACATCAGTGTGGAGTAATAACTCCATGGCTTAGCCCTGCTTCTCTTCCATAGCTCTGTTGACTTCAGCACGAATTAGAACTAGGGAGCAGAAAATGAAGCTGCTGAGGAATCAGGTCAAAAAGAGATGAGGTGATTTTCACACAGTAAAGCAGAGTAAGGCACCTCATTGCCAGCAGCTGCTCAGAAGTTAAAAGTTTACACAGATGTTGGGGGAAGCTCAAATCTTGATTCCACATCCACCTCTGCAATGGCTTCTGGGGACATTACTGTCAGCAGACCTAGACCCTCCTTATGCCACAGCTGAGCTTGGGGTGTCTGTGTAAGTCTTCCTATAGCAGTGGCCACACACATGACCCAGCAGCAGGGCTACTTGTCTGGGCAGGGACATGCCCAGCTGGACATCATCAGGGGATGTTGGTTCTGTAATCTCTCATGGGCTTATTGCAAGAAATTTGCTCAGATTTTTATTGTTCTTTACTACCTGTATTGCTCTGAAGTCCTGAGTTGAAGCTACAATTGCCCCACCAACACAGGAATGGAATTCGGTATTTGGGGCTACCAGTTTGCGGTTAAAATACCTAACCAGGAGATAGTGAAGGTAAAGACACTATGAGGGGAGAAGGAGGCAGTGAGGGGTGTGCTCTGAGCCCCTGTGAGCCCCAGGGGACTGCTCCCTTCCCCAGGCAAAATGGGAAAGTTTTGCTTCCTCATCCCAGAAATCTTTTAAACAAGGAGCACATATGTCCCTTTACACAGCCCTTTGACAGTTCTGTTCACATTTAGTTGGGATTTAGATCAAAATTAGATTCTGTTAAATTCCAGCTTGCATTTGGCTATAGGAGGCATTTAGATCAGACAGCCTCTGCTCTCCTGAAATATACCCAAAGATCCACAAGATCATGCTGGTTAGGCTATGATATTTTTTTTCTTTCTAATCCAGAGGATATGTTCAGAGAACAATCTACATTTGTGTGAAATGAGGATCCATCCAGCACCCTGTAAAAAATCTAAACTAAAAGATTAATTGTTAGCCATGATTACCATATTATTTATTGTTATTGTGTGATGTTGAGACTATGTTTGGAACAGATGGGAATCCAATTACCTTAGTTCTGCCTTTGTCCGTTGGATGAGACATTAATTTCAGGGCCACTCTCCACCTTGTCTGAATAGCTACGAGAAAAGAAATATGCTCATGGAACTTCATGTTTTTGAGACTGTTTGTCATATATTTTGTTTTCTCATGAAAGGACACTACTGGCTGCTAAGCAACAGAATAGCTGTGTTTACATGTACATTTATCTATATATATGCACGTACATACGCAGACACAGGGAGTTGTTTACTCAAGGACAAGAGTCCTCAACAGACTGGCTTTCAACTGAGAGTAATTCTATTAATTAGGGCTGCAGATACCATCCCCCTTCTGCTTCCCCCACCTTACCCCTCCTTTTCTTTCCTCTGTTGCAACTATTACTATTTTTAATTACCATGCCAAAATGTTCACTTCTAACTATAACAAGAAAAGAGAAAGACAAAAGGGCAGAAGCAGGGAGAGGAGCTTTGGAGAGAAAGACAATTTGTTTGACTAACCCTTTCAGAAAAAGACAGGCTTGTCAATGATTTCTCTTCAGGATGGTATCCCATAACCAGGGGAGGGAGCAGAAAAGCTTTTTAATGGGGCTTTTCTCCCAGCCAGGAATAATCATGCCTACAGAGAAATCTTAAAGCAGCCTTCTGCTTGGGGGCAGTTCTCTTACACATCTCAGTGGTATTTCTTTTTTTCCTTTTTAACTCTTTTCCTTTTTTCCTCTTCTCCTTTTTTCCCCCCCTATTTCTTAAGGTGTTACGAATTCTTAGTCTAGGAATTATCTCTCCATCCATCTATATTTTTTGTGCTGTATTGATCATTAGGTTATTTCTCCACCACGAATCCCTATCCCTGGATTTTAAATGTTACAACATTTGATGTAATCCCCACACTTCAAAACTGATATCCAGACACCAAAGTAAATATTTAGGGTTCAAAGTTGCCTCTCCGTTCTTTATCTTTGAAACAGTTTGTGATTAATTTAATACCTGTGAAAGGGGAAGGTGATTAAGATGTTCATTGCAGAGAAAGAGGTATAAAAGACAATACTGGGATTGAGATATAAACACAGCATCAGCACTGGAAAAAGTGTTGATAGAAATTGGGCATGTATGGGTATGAAACATGGCTTTTCATATGCAATAAACTCTATAAAATACATGCCTTTATTGCTGCTGTTTTATTTAAGTTGAAGTTGTCTGGGCATTGATGAAATACCAGGGGAGGTGAGTTCAGGAAAGAAAATCAGCTTTTAACTAAAAGAATAATGCCTTCGCATTTACTAATTTTATCATTCTTTATGGATAATAATAATAATAATCTAGATGTTTGCCAGAAACTGGAAAAAATAGTTTGCTTGTTTTAGGTTTTTTGTTGAATCTTTCTCTTCCGAAGCCTCCTCCTTGTCCCTTCCCAAAATATGTGTGAGAAATTAAAAGCATCAGAATTTGGTGTGTTGTGAGCCCCGTCCCTTCCAATTCTGAGGAGATGTGAGTTTTTAAAGCCTCCAGCTGGCATCTACCAGCCTTTCAAGACAAGCTGTGGATCTGGAGCCCACCACTCCAGAGGTCCCTGATTCAAACTCAGTGGCTTTGTCAAGAGGGCGGTGACTACTTTTGCACGCACACAAATTGGCAGTTTTCTGAACTACTGTGCTCAGAAATCCTTGACTGCTATTCATATGCGTCAGGCAGTGTCTCTCATTTCAAATTACATGGGCTTATTTGACTTTCAAATGAGAAAACTAAGTATCGTGAACAGATGAAGAGATAATCAAAACATCTTTGTTCAGGTTTTTGGAAACTGGTTTTGAAAACTGAAACTCCTGAGCCATTCTGCCAGTTCTCACAATATTTTTATCATTAAAACAACAACAACAACAACATTTGCTAATCGGTTTCCTAAATCTCCTGCCTTTGGAGGCATGTGAATTGGTGCTGATTCACCTTAATAATAATTAAATCTAACTTATGTTTCTATCAACCCATATTTGTAGGAAAGCTTGAGCAACATTTACTTTCAAATGAAGAAGAATTCAGAATCTGAGCTATTTCTAAGCCAAGCCTCAGCTCTGACAACAGTATTGCAGGAGCTACCCTTGCTCTGAAAGCACTGGCATAAAATCAAAAGTAGTATAAAAACAGCAGAAACACATGATAGTGAAAAACCTTCTTGGATCAGCAACTTTGATCCCTTACCACTGCACAAACTTGTCAAGGTTCATCTTGAACATGATCTTGTATCTTGCTCCTCACTTTTCCAGCTGGGCTAGGACTGCTTATTGTTGATGAGAGATAATCTCATCTTCCTAACTTCTAGGCTAAATATATTCATAGCTGGTCGGTCTGTTTCCTCATCCCAAAGAATTTATATTAATGACTGGCTAATTGTTAATTCAATTATTCTTTGTAATTATTCTTAACTATAAGTTGCATTTTCTCTCCCTTTTTGCATATTTGAATTGTTATCTATGCATATTCACTCCCCAGGCTGTTTTGGCAAGTTGCGATTGATCAGCAAAATCATATGGTGAATGTGTTTCATTTTCCCAACTCAATAAGCAGACACATCTCTGTGTGAAAATGGAGTACTCACCTTCCTTTAATATTTGAATATATGTCTTGGAAATTTGGGGTGTTCTTGAATTCATTGCTATAGAGAACAACCGTTTGACTGTTCACAGAAAGTGCACAAAATAGGTAAAGAAAATGTTTTAAGCTATTCAGTCCTGTCCTCTGAAAAGGGAATTTACCTTCTCACATGACTCTTGCTGTGTTACCTTCTAGAAGTGGCTGCATTTCAGCAATGCCTCACACAAATTTCTTAT
Organism: Dicrurus megarhynchus; assembly: GCA_013399195.1. Classification (NCBI taxonomy): domain Eukaryota; kingdom Metazoa; phylum Chordata; class Aves; order Passeriformes; family Dicruridae; genus Dicrurus; species Dicrurus megarhynchus. The sequence goes on along the minus strand of VXAD01008426.1, from coordinate 825,755 downwards.
TAATTCAGTGTACTGTAAAGTACCACAGGACATTTTGGGATGTCATTGTGGGTGTAGTTTGGTTGTGTCTAGACTGGTATTTTTTAAACAGACACCAGGGAACGGAATATCCTCAAGATAATAGCATTTCATAAGGATGGGTGGATGCTGTTGAGATGAGTAGGTCTAGCAACGTTTCCTAAGGGATTTCAGGGTCTTTGCCAGGCAATTCCAGAACTTCAGGCCTTGTTTGCTTATGTTTTGGTTTAATTATCTGGAGTGGAAGGACATCTTTGCTTTGTATTTGAACAGCGACACATCACCTGCCCTCTCTAACCCCAGCTAACAGCATTATCTCCTCAGGTCAAATGAGAAAGGCCAGTGCTCTTGTTGCTGTGGGTGACAGGTTCAAACCCTTATAATCATCCGTGACAGCACTTGTTATACTTCTTTTTTTATGAGAGTTTTTCAACCTCTCTCTTTCAGCTCCTTTATACTGCAAGTCTTTGGTTCTTAGCTTTCATTTTACATCATTTCCCCTATCCTTCATCAGGGGTCTTGCATTTCAATGTTTGTAGGGCTTGAAGAGTTTTCCTTCAGAATTTAACTCACATGTTTGTGGTCAAACTTTCAAATCTACAGGGTTAATCTGGATTTGGAGTAAAACCAGAAGCACGTTACAGTCCAGTGCAAGCACACACAGATCTCTGCTGCTTGGCCTCTTTTTCTCCAGCCAGCGAGCTGGAGACACACAAATACAAATGCACACACCCCCAGGGCACAGACATATCCTGTTCCTTCAGCTCTATCTTCAGCATTATCAAAATTAACAAGTAGCCACGTTAATCCTGCTCACTCATCACAAAGCCCTCTTGTTTCTGCAGATCTGGATCCACAGCTATTGGCTTCTTATCTTGGAGGCGAAGTAAGTAAAAGAAAGGCGAAGGAAAAAAAAAAGACACCTTTCTACTTTTGCATAAGCTTCACACCAACCTTCTTGTTATTGATAAGTGGCTTAAAGTGCTGTTTGGAAACGAAAAAGTCACCCTGATAAGATAACCTCTGGCCATGGCAATTCCTGGCAAATTACTGTGCATCTCTGACTGGACACAGTTTCTCTTACTTTTGGCTTAGACTGGGGCAAGCTGACACCCTGGATCACAGAGTGAGGTACCCCAGGGTAATCCCTTTCACTCACTAGTAGTGTTTTATTAATTTATACTGGGCCTTCTCCCCAGGTTTTTCTCCTGACATCACTTCCGGGTTTTGTTTTCACTGGGGTTTGCTCTGACAAGAGCAGAGAGAGGCATAAAATGTGAGATTTGACATTTCTTAGCCAGGGAAGAAAGGACATCTCAGGAGCTGCACTGGCTGGCAGACCTCCACTCACTGGTACCTGGTCTGAGCTGCTGGATGGAGAGACACCAGGGAGGATGTCAGTACAGAGCAGACAGGTGATGCTGTAGAGTATCAGAGCAGTGGAGAAATGGCAGCTTTGGTGAAGGCTCTTCTCAGGATAGGGTGACAGCATGGTCCTCTTGGGAATGAATGGGATGCAATCTTCCTGTGGAAGGTGAGGTTGGACCACGTGAATTAAGCCTGCTGCTTTGCAATGGGTGAGGAGATTTCGTCACCTGTGCCACCCCTCCGTAGTTTTTCTCAGGAGGTAGTGTGTTGCATTATTGTTGTTGTTCCTGCTGCTGTTGTTTTAATCTTTCACGGGAGATTATATAAAACAGCCTCTCCATGAACCAGAACACATCTCTGGGGAATATGATGACAGCATCCATATCTTAAAAAGCCATAAAGTAGAGACGCACTGTAGAAAGTAGTCGTTCCCAGTAATAAGAGCAGTATGACATCCAGGAAAGATACCCTATTGTGACAAGCCTGAGCACTAGTGCAAATCTGGAGAAAAGTAAATTTAAAACCACAGATGTTGCCATGCTTGCTATTTTAAAGGGTTTTCCTTCCCTAAATTACTCCTGCAGCCAGAACAAAGCCCTTTAACCCTTGGCAGACCACAGCCACTTCCTGATGCTCCCCAGCTGTGAATCAAAACTGATTCCTCTTGAAGCCTGCATCACAGCAATCCTCCCTTAAAATAGAAGCTCCCCTGCGTTTTGCAGGACTCATACTTTGGTGTACTCCAGACCATGTGGACCCTGACCTTGATGGGTGAACAAGCTGATGAAGGGTTTTCTTCTTCCCTGATCTCACGCAGAGATTAATTTCTGGACTATATATAGTAGATGTGAGGCCCGATAACAGGCTTGTTTCAGGTCTTGCAGGAGCTGAGGCAGGAAGACAGGATAACCAGAGTTCCCAGTCACAGAGGGACAGAAACAGCTTTCAGCTTTATATTTGCAAAGTGTGCTGCACCCCAGAGCAGGACACTCATTAGCTACTGCTGTATTCATACCTGGAGGTACAATCCTGCTGCACCACCCATGCTGCAGCCCACAAGATGGAGTGGGACAGAGTTTCCTTGCTGTGCTACTCCACTAATCTGCTAGGAAAATTCAGGCCACTGAGCTTTAACTACCTTGGGCCACATTTTCAGAGCTGAAATGCCAGCTATATTCCTGCAGCTAGTTAGTGAAAGAACAAGAGACTCCCAAGCATGATTGAGACTGCCTGAGCAAGGTGACGTGCAGGGTCTGGTTTAGAGCAAGTGAATGGAAAGCCCTGGGCACAGTGTAGGTCAGCCTTTCCAAATATGATGCTGTGTGCCTCAGTTTCCCCTCTCTGATCAGTGTGCAAATTATGCCAGCAGCCACTGCCCTCAGTTAGGCTTTATTAATGAACTCCAGGACCAATAAGTCAATAGATCCTGGAGAAGTGTCACTATTACAACCATCCACGACAAGGGAAAGCACATTCCCAAGCAGGGACAGTGTGGAAGGCCTAATGAACATTAAGCAGAGCACTTGTTCTGCACTGGCTTTGTCGCTGCTGGGCAGCCTTGTCCTGACAGAGCTCCTGTCCAACCAGCGACGTACATCCATTCATCATTAGTCCTAATGCAAGCTTGGGAGTTTTAAAGCCAGGGCTAAATCAGACCATCTTAATTTGCAGGCTTAATGCATTGCATATTATCCATATCCTTCCTATGGGATTTATCTTGATTAAGTGCTAATTTGTAACTGGTGGTATACCCAATGAAGTGACTGATGAGAAGGGTGCCTGGGTTGAGAGTCTGTATTTTGGCAGCAGTGCAGACTGGGGATGGAAACTGCTGTTCCCACTGCAGACACTCGGGCAGGCAGCACATTTTATGCACATCCCCGTCAGCCTCATAGGCAAAGTGTCCAGAAGAGTTTAGCTTGGGTTATTCTTCAGCTGTGATGGAAGCCAGAGGTCTGCAGTGGGAGAGAGGACCAGGCCTACAAAGGTTTTTGGCCATACTTATCCCCGAGCTGTTGAATAGCCCTGTGTGGGCAGAACAGCACAGGTCAGAACAGGCAGAGATGCTTCAGATAAGCAAGTGCAGGCAGCTGTTCACACACCCTCGCTGACACGTCTCTGGTTGCCTCCTGGGTTCCTCCTGACTGTGCCCACAGCTGAGCTGCCTGCCCCATCCCCTGCAGTGACACCCTGCTCAGACTCTGCCTGTCTCACTGCTTCCACTCTGTGACCACCAAGAAACAGCTGGAGTAAAATGTTGAGCGGATGAGACCATTTTAGACACGATCACAGTCCTGATTTGACCACAAAAAGCTGGCAGAGCCTAACAGCAACATTACAAAGTCTCTTTGAGATAGACAGAGCTTTTCCAAGGAGCTAGGAAGCTCCTACTTCAGGATAGTTTTACTTTGTTGACCTTCATTTTGGAATCAGAAACAAACCTTCCACCTTCACCAGATACACCAAATTTCAGATCAATCTACATCAGCATGTAAATTTTACAGGGTTTGAGGAGACGTGACCTTTAGGCAGAAATAGGTTCTCAACTTCTGCTATCACAGCGCTGGCATTTCACTAAAATAAAAGCCTTTATTTCATCTGGCACTTTGGTATCTGAAACTGTGTCTGATTCTGTAACCACCTGCCCCTCCCCCAAATCATAAATGCGCAGTGAATATATGCCTTAAACAAGTCTTATACACAGAAACACACATACAGAATTCAGGTCAGGCTGTTTCATAGTCCTATTTTACAGAAGAGTGAAATGAAACTTCACTCAAATTTCTCTGATGTGGTAATAGTACACCCAGGGAAGGCATCCAAAAGTCTTAATTTATGTTTTATGCTGTAGAGAGGTGTTCCCAAACAGCATTTCTCCTTTTGGTTGTTTTTCCTAACGCCGAAAATAATGGACAGTTTCTCGGCTGATGGGTACTGCTTCCTTTTACTTGAGTAACTAATGACGGCAGTTGAGGAGGAAGGGGTGCTTTGTGTAAAAAGAAGTTAATTAATTTCGGGGGTTTTAATCTCTTTTCTTTTGTACCAAACTATAAAACAAAAATTCTTCGGGAGCCAGAACATGTACCTCCAGTAATCGAAAGAGAGGCAAGGATCTGACTAATAGATATTACGTTCCATTATATGGTCTTGAAGTCAATAAACATTAGGTTACCTTCATGCAGTGAAAAAAGACCAGATTTATTAAAAAATCTTATCTGGAGGGTTTGCATTTCAATAGGATGTGAATTTGCATATTTTAACAATAACCTCCCATCATTCTGTCTGATCTGTGCTCAGTTGGCCATACAGATCACTTTATCTTGAATAGATTATCACCGGTTTAATAAACCCTTCATAATATGCAGGTATAACAATGGTACTTCATTGGATAAAGAAGGTATTAAAGTTCTTTTTCTGGAAATAGGGGTGGCCCAGCTAGTGATTAACTTTATACCTCTGTACATCCCTGTGCTGAATACCGATTGAAGGAGAGTATTCCCATTATTCACATTCAAAATGGACCAGCTCTTCAGAGCTCCTGTTAACTCCTCCTTGCCCATGGTAGCTGTGCAGATGTGGGAGTTAAAACAGCCAAGGCTGCTGGGGATGTTATCTCCAGCACTGGCCACTACCTGGAACATCAGGAAAAGCCAACACTCTTCCCCCAGGCTGAGTCTCTCACATGTGCAGGGTGATCAATGCCAAGATGCCTCATGAAGGAGGCACCATCTCAGTGCTAGATGGAAGTAGGATCAATGTACTGCTCAGCAAAGGGCCAAAAAAGCTTCTAGGCAAAATATCTTAGATAACCTGTTTTCCATGAAAAAGCAGCATTATTCTTCCTTGTCTCCTCTCACAGGCTTTTACTTATTGACTGCTTCAACTTTCTACACAGAAGTTCGTTTTCCACTGGTTTCCCTTTACAAGGAATGAGTCCATCCCACAGCTCCCATGTCCTGGCTTGTCATCTCAAAATGTTTGGTTGGGAGCAGCACCTCAGACCCTCGGCAGGTGCACCAAGGAGTCTCTGCCAAACCACGGGGCCTGGCTTTTGCCTCCTGCAGTTTCCACAGAGACAGGCTATTATTTACATATGCCTGCAGTTCCACGCTCCTGCCCACCCTTCTCATGAGACACAGGACACAGCATTCATACCAGTCCAGCAGCAACAGGGGCAAATATAATTTTCATGTTGTCCTGCAATTTTTGATTTCTTCATTTTTGTTTCTTTGTTGACATTTGCACCATGACTTGAAAAAAAACCTGATACTCTCCTTCTCCTGGGTACCCAGTACAAAGCAGACAGCTGTGAGCGTTAACTGTCCACACACAGAGCTTAGACAACCTGCAGGCTACTGTGGCATTAAGCCCAAGCTTGTAGACCTTAATGAGAGATAATGTTTGCTCAGGACCAGCTCTGTGGTCATGCAGCCTTGGTATCTGAGCTGCCTCACATCTGACCAGCTGGGAGCACAGGAATAATGAATTTAGGGGCTGAGTGTGCATGCCTGTGTGAGAAATAGAGAGTATGTCACACACGCATTCCCCAAGACACTCCTGAGAGCAACTAGAACTTTTCACACTCTCTCCCTCCCCTGTTTTCTTTTTCTCTGCTCAAGCTGTGTTCGTGCTTGCTTTTCCAAAGCTCCCATCAGGAGCTTTTTGCTTCACAAGAGCCAACATGCCGTTGTGCTGCCTGACAGTGGGAGCACAGCAAGGCTAGTGAATAATGGAAAGTTATTGACCTATAATAACCTGGCATTATTGACCATAAATGATTTAGTTATAGCACACACACAAACACACGCACACACCATCTCACGTGAAGGAGCTGAATTTTGAATTTCCTTTGTTCAGCACTGGCTCAATGGATCTTGTCAGAGGGGCATTTTGGCCTGGCACGAAATTAATGTTAATCAAAACATCTCTGAGGATCCTCTGAATAAGATTCTTGTGGGGAACAAGCACAATGCCTGGATCCAAAAGCAGATTGTCCCAAGTCTTTACTTGAGGCTCCATAAAAGCACAAACCTTTCATGAACTTCAGCAGAGTTCACAGATTTTAAGGCTGAAGAGGACAATTTTCATCAAGTAGCTTGACCCCTGCCATAAGGCAGTCTAGAGACTAACATCTACCAGGACCAATAACCTGCCACCGAACCAGAGCACAACATTTAGGGAGAAGGAAAAACATCCACTTTTGATGTCAGACTTCCCATTTTCCTATTATTTTTCCTTTCTGCTGAGCCAGCTGTTCCCCTCCGAAGTGCTGACATCAGGTCCTTTGGAGTCACAAAGTGTCAGTCGCCCTTCTGGAAAGCATGCTCAGGGCGCATGGCTGGCCTCAGGTGCCCCCCTGGATCAGGCACCACTCCCCACCTGCCCTGATGAAACCCCGACACCTTGCTGTGCCAGAATGGAGGCCTGCGGAAGGGCAGCTATCTGAGCTGCTGAGCTTGGCTGGCTCAGACAAAGATGGGAGTGAGTACCTGTGTAGCTGAGCCAGATTTCTGAACAAGGTATAACTCCAGCCACTGGCACAATTGCCATATGCCCTCCTAAGATGTCCGCATTTGTGTCAGCACCTGGATTTTGTGCCTGGCCCTTATTATGGAAAGTTTCTGCCCAGCTTTTGACGGGTGAAACTTTGCAGCTTGGACCTGTTACTGATAATCTATCAGTGCTCTACAAACAGCCATAAAAGCTTCTCATTAGATTTGTGAGTGCTGTTTTTTATATACAAAATAGCCATGCTCGCTGTGCCTGGAATCCTTTTTTTCTCAGGGTCAGACGGATGAAAGAAAGGATTGCTTTGGTTTCAGATTTGCTTGACTGGGAGCTCTTGAGAGATGATGCAAGAGCAAAATTTTAACTCTCGATGGTGCTGACCCATGATACAGAAGCAGCAATAAATTGGCATTTACAGCACAGAAAAGTGTCAGGATGCAGGGATTCTTTCCCTTGCTTTTCCAAGATCAAGACAATTTTTTCCTACTGACTCCAGCAGGCAGTGGAAGCACCTGAAGCCGCTCCTGCAGTCCAAAATCACTGCAGACAGGCAGTCACTGGAGTCAGAGGTGCGATCCAGTCTGTGTACCGAAGTAACTAACTTTTGAGTACATTTTAAGTACCTAATGAAGCAGGCTTCCCGGAGTAAATCCTTAATTTCTCCATCTAGGAAATTGGGTTTGCATAATTTAGTTGTTTAAATTTAGGCAGCCAAGAGCTCCCTCTGGAGGTCTCCAAGCAGCCCGTTCCTCCACATGGGCACTTGCTTCAGAAAGGCAATTTCAAGATGTATCTGTGATTTCAGCACAAGCTAAGTCTTTCCATTCAGGCTCTCCCCCGGATTTTCCAATTTTTCCTCCAGTAGTAGAGCTAAGCTAGGGGGCAAGGCCAGCTGGGAAGAAACAATTGAATTTCTCCCTGAAGTCAGGCAAGGCACACGATATCCTGGGGTAGGTCTCCCTGTCGCCATGAGCAGCGGCAGAAGCGCAGTGCCTTATCTGTATGTGCACACCATCACACACTTGTGCATACCCCTGAGACCAGCCCAGACCAGACCAGACCTGACCGTAGCAGGATGTGACACCAGCCCACAACTCTTTCAAGGGGGGCAGAGGACGGGGGTGCTGACCTCCTCATTCCTCCATGGAATGAAGCTGCATCATGGGAAGTTCAGCCTGAACACTGGAAAAAGGTTCTTCACGGAGCTGCTGTCTGGTCACTGGGACAGACTCAAAAGAGCACCAAGCCTCTCACAGTTAAAGGAGCATCCAAAAAAATGCTCCAAATCATACAGATGAGTGTCAGGTACACTACAATGATCATTACAGGTCCCTTACAGCTTGGGATTTTCCATGATTCCACGGCTTTCAGCTCTGTCCTTCCTTCCTCTCTGTAGAACAGACTGTTATACCGGCATTATCCGTGCCTTGATACCTTGGATTCATGGAGCTTCTAACAAATACAAATTCTCCTTAGCACACAGCCCATTTAATCAAAACCTTGCTGGTTTAAGCAGTCTGTTTTATTAAATTACCAACCTATGAAGCCATTAACTCAATTAGAAGCAGCAGTTCTGTAGTCTTGAACAACCAAGGGGTAATATTGCAGTGGTAGATGTTATGCAGGTATGGCATGTTATAATAACAGTGAGAGCTCATATAGCGTCTTAAAACTTTACAATTTTGTGGGAATAATATCTAATTAATCCTCCCAATGGGCCCTGAAGGTAAAGATTACTGTCTAACCCCTTTTTCCATGGAGGAAACTTAGTGGGGAAGGAGATGATAGGTTATAGACTTCAGAAAAGAGTAAAAGGCCATATCTTTCCACAGCCTGCCTTCACAGTAAGAAGGCTCCCCAAATTGCTGCTTTTCTTCTGAGCAAATCAACACCAAGTGACCATTATCTCCCTTTCTTGTCTCCATATTGTAATGTGTAATGTGTAATTTTAAAAAATATCTTCTTTATTTTGGAAGGTGTAGGGGTAGGAGTGTAAAAGTAAATAATACCAATGTATTACTAAAAGTTAATATTATTATTAAATCATAAAGAAATAGAGATGATGAATAGGAAACTGGACTTGATTTGAATTTGAAAAAAAAAAGTGATTGATTTAGGATCAGTATCTGCTTTTAGTAAAATACCGAGAGGAAAGGAACAGCTTAAAACAGTGAAAATCAAACAATGTTTCTAATAATTAACATTGCCAACTGTAAAGATGCATCAGTCATAAATTATCTCAAGCAGTCTTGTGTGATATTATAATATAAATAAGAGAATTTTTATTTTCACATATTTGTTTCTTTGAGCTATATTTTGAGCTTTAAGGATTTTCTTTTATTCTGGAATTAAAATTCTTGTTAAAAAGTTGCTCAGGTCCAGAAGTTGAGGATTTAAGGAAAGCACCATATGTCAGGAGACTGATGGTAAAGCCCCAAAAGCTAGAAGCTCTGGCAGTGCTTGTAAGCAGGGCTAGATCAGGGTTACCTTTAAATGCAGTGAGGTTTGCATTATACCTTTACTCAAAGAATTAATGAGTAGTTTATTTAAAGTAGATGATTAAAAAAAAAAAGCCCTATGATTGTTCTCAGTGGTGATGGCTCCATTTTATCTCCTTTCATATTTACACCATGTAGCACCCAATTCACACTGCAGAGAGAGAAAGTACAATCTGGCCCAAATTTTCAAATATGCTCAGCACCCAGTGGACCAAAATCTTTTAATTATCTGTCTGTGCATTTGAGAACATCCTGCTTTTGAAACAGAAGGCTCCTTAAGTAGTGTGATTTCTTGCTCGGTTTCCCCCTCTGCATTTTTTTTTTTTTTTCTTACTCTAAGCATCATGTCTCCAGACTATCTCTGTGCTGTGATTTTGGACAGATCCTGCTAGGAAGCAGCAAGGCTTGTTCTCCTCTGAGCTGGTTCAGACATGTCAGTGTTGCTTAGGCTTGCTACCCATCTACCCAAGAGCATCAGAGCCTGGGAAGTAAGACACACACGCTGCAAAAGGTTAATGGCCACGGCCACCAGAAAGTTTATAGCTGAACTTCTTGTATGTTTGACCAACTCCCTCTCTTCAGTCAAGGGCCACAGCACAAGGAGGGGAAGGAAGGAGGAGGGTGCAGCTTGATGCAGTTCCCAGTGAGGCCTCTCTGCTTTGCCTCTTCCGATTTAATCCAAGCTGAACATTCTATGTGAGCAAGTGAGGGGGTCAAGCTTGCAAGCAAGTGGGAAGAAAATTGGGGTGATGAGGAAGGGAGCAAGTAATTTTAAATAACTTGGAGCTATTGGCTGTGATGCCAGAGGTGGCATGCTGCTTCCGGCCACTAACACATGTGGACAGGTGAACCTTTACACAAAATCAATCATCATATTTATTCTAATTGTATCGTAATAGTCCCCCAGGAGCTCAGTTCAAATGAGCTTGACATTATTAAAATTTTAATGCCCAGTTTTCATAGCTGAATGAATATTTAAAGGGTATGTCCCAGGCTTAAGTTATGATGATGAAGAAATTAATGGAATGTCTTGTTTAATGCTTTGGTACATGTTGATGCAGAAAAAAAAAAAAAAAAAAGAAAAAGAAAAAAGTGGTTGTTCAAGGCAGAAAAGAAAGAAAAGCAATGTTTAGTCATAATTAGAGGAGGAAAGCATCAGTGATGCATTAGTATCAGACACCAGTTCTGTTGGATAGCTCTCAGCAGAGGGGAAATATTTATCAATCAGGAGGGGGGAAGTCAGGGTGCAGTCAGGGGCCAGAAGTGAAGCAGCTCCACATGAATGACAGATCAGAAACTAATCTCTGGGAGTCTCTGACCACATCCCTATATAGTGGAATGAGCTTGCTAGCCTTTGTTGGCTGGAACAGACAGAGAAAATCACCTTTGTTACCCAACCAGGGTGTTTGTTTATTTTAAGTACCCAGATCAACTTTGAAGGATGGCATAATTAATCAGCAAGACTCATCAGTCTGGTAATTATGTTACAGATAATTGTCAAAACATAGGACCAGATGATACCAGTTATACATAGATGGGAGTGAGAGGTAGCTCCTTTTGCTCTGGAGGGCCTGATACAGGCTGAAACTGGTACAGAGAATTGCACTGACAGTGAGGGTCTGAAATCTGGAATGATTGGGGGGATTTTGTTTCAATTATTGTGTTTGGAGTTTTTTCAAGCCTTCCATCCTTTTCCCAATTCAAGAAATATTTGGGAATCTATGGATCTTTGTTTTTCATATTTTGAAGGGTCTACTAAAATTTTGAAGGTTCCAGCTTGTGCTTATTCATTTACTGTTAGAAACTGAGGACTAACTTGAGCAGCTGGATGGGCTTAAAATCACACCCCATACAAATTTCCTAGCTGTGAAGGAGGGCAGAAGAAAAAGTTAATATTCTAAGTCCCTTCACAGAAGATTTTCTCTAAAGGGGTACTATCAAGATTAAGATAATCTTATTCTTCCTCTGAATCTTTCCTTTTTTGTTTTCTTTTTTGTAAAATTATTTTTTATTTCCCTTTTGTCAGCTCAGGAGCTGCAGCCCTGATCCAGTGCACAGCTAAGGGGGCTTATCATCAGAACAAAGTGTTCACACATCTAATTTGAGGTGTGATTTCAAACCAGCTTAGGCAAATCAGTGGATAAGGTGGCATGGCTGCTGGGCGTTCTTCTGCTCAAATGGAACTTGTTTCAGGTCACCTAAAAAAAAATTAGACTTTATCTGTTTGTTAATAGAACTGAAAGGAGAGCACAACCATAACACCTGTATATGATAGGGATACACCTTGAGAAGGAGGCTCTTGTGCTTCAGAAATGCCAGAGCATTCTGCTTGGAATAGGTTTAGGTCTGGGCCTCCTGGGGTTCAGAACTGAGGTAATGGACTGCCCTCTGTTATACTGCAGCAAGCAGGAGACTTCTACGTCTCGAAAAAGGGAAATTAGGGTAGGAGGAAGTGAGTGAACATGCTAACCTTGAAAGCAGGACCAGTGGTGGGGGAACAGCACCTTCTGGCTCCAGATGGATCTAGCCCAGTACCAAGGAAAACCCTGTTTGCAATCTTAACCCAGTGACAGACTCTTTCACTTCCTGGGGAGGCTGTGTTTGAAGTCATGCTCCAAAGCTACCTGCACATTTAGATCAGTGAGAGAGCCTGTATCTCATGGTCCTGGCAGTGGGTGAAGGCAGCTAGTTAATTTACACAGTTTACTCAGTTGTTTGTTAAATGGCAGTGCTGTGGAAAGCATTTCTCCATAGGCAAAAGGGCTGGCTGTGGTTCTTATCTTTGTGGCCAGGCATACAAAGCTACAAGCACAGAATCTAAGGTCTAATCTTCTTGGATGGACAGTGGCCAAGGTCTTTTTGCACTCAAAGCACTGAAGTCAATGGAGCTTGGCCTTGCCTAAAGTCTGCAGAGTAAAGCCAAGCAACCATTAGTGGCAAAGGCAACATTTGGGTCTTGCTTCAGAAGAAGAGATAAAGCCCAGAGAGTGAAGAGCATGGCAGGAAAGTTCCAATAGCCAGAGGTCATGGGCTCAGGATAAGGGAGGGACAAGAGCAGATGTTCATCTCTTAGTGAGGGAACAAAGGTTATGTCTACATTGCCTTCAGGGATACATCTGTCTCTCTGACCTGATTGCTGCCCTGCTCATGTCCGTGCTGAGGAGTCCCCTGGGCTCTGTGTGCCCATGATGTGCCCCACATGCAGAGGACACCCCACTCACCCAACAGACAGCAGCGGAATAGCGCCAAGAGCACCTGTGGGACCACTGAGATGTGAGGACTGAGCTGGGCAGTGCAGGAAGAGAGAGATCCACAACCAAAATACACCTGAGCTAAGCACGCACTTCAAAACTGATCCAGGACCCTCAGCACATGTTCTCATCACTCATTTAAATACTGTGGTGCCTCGTACCTGCATTTAGCCATCATCAGGGTGGGGAACAGTGCTTGTTAGTGTGAGGCTGTCTTTGTTGTATCCATATGGACTACCTTCATATGCTGGGGGAAATGGAGTGCTCAGCCTGGAAGAAAGGCGGGTCAGGGGAGACCTGACTCTCTAAAACTACCTGGGAGGAGGTAGTTGCCAGGTGAGGGTCTCTTCTTCCAGATAACAAGTGACAGGACAAGAAGAAATGGTCTAAGTTGTGCTGGGGGAGGTTGAAGTTGGATATTAGGAAACATTTCTACACCAAAAGGGTGGTCTATCACTGCATCAGACTGCCAAGGGAAGTGATGGAGTAGTCATCCCTGGAAGCATTCAAAAAACTTGTAGATGGAACTTTTGGGGTCATGGTTTAGTGGTGGACTTGTCAGCATATTATTAACAGCTGGACTTGGTGATCCTAGAGATCTTCTCCAACATTAATGGAGACATTCTATGAGTATGCTGTTCTGCCTTGAAGGAGTTTGGGATCACAATGTCTAGGCTGAAAGGGAATGTAGTGGTAATAGAGTAGTAGTAGTAGAGAATGTAGTAGTCTCTTTCTACTCAAGGCATGCTAAGTTGGCTAATAGAAAAAGTTAGGGAGAGATAAGAACGATTTTCGATAAAAGGTGTATGGGCGCATTTTAAAATTGGATGTAAATTATCTTGAAATAAACTCAAGAGGGAAATGAGAAGAAAGATGGAAGAACTTTTGTGGAAGAACTTTTCCCTACTGATACTAGGGAAGAAGGGAGGAAAGGACAGCAAAAGACTGACTTAGTTTTGTATTAGAATTTGATGTGTTTATGAACAGACTTTCACATTGTGATTGCTCATGGTATCAGCAGGGAATGAGATTTAATGAGCAGCATGTCCATTCAGGAGTTATACCTCTGCTGTCAGGATACGCATAAAAATAGACCCTTTTATATAGCTCAGCATGACCAGAGGGCCAGTCCTGGGACTCTTTACATGCTCGAGTGCACTCAGTGCATGTTCAGAGACTTCTCACTCATGTAGCAGCTCTGGGGCTACAGACATGTTTTCAGAAGTCATCATCCACAAGACACCCTTCTTTTCCAGGAAAGAAAGGTCAAGTGCAGGAGCAAAGTAAGATCCATGAGTGCAATAAATACCCATCTGGGTGATCAGGGCATCACCTTCTGTCCCTAGTCACCAAGGTAATGTGGAAGCACAGTCTAGTGAGTGAAAATTGACCTATCGAACACCACTGCTACAGTGTGACTGCCCAAAACTTTAAGTCAGTCTCCTGCTGTCTCTTTCACATGCAGATTTGCATATGAAACAAAACCAGGGGCACCATAAGGTTGAACACTACATGCTCAGCTTCCCTAGGAACAAACCAAATGATTTGTTGTATTGGAAAGGTTCTATTTGCCTATTGACAAGATTAGCAGTTTCTTCAAACTCAAGCCCAAACTGTTCTGTGAGGAAGAAGTTATATGTTTGAAGCCATAGGCTTGTGCACGTGAGTATGAACTGAACTGAAGCCCCTCTAGGTTCATCTGTACACAGGAGAAAAGGAGAAAGATGAATCAATAGTTAGACAGATGGATTATAATGTGTTTTATATGATATATATAAAATACTCTCAGAGAACAGGGATGGCCAGTAGCAATCACTCTCCAGGGTAGGCACTAGAGCATTGACTGATTTGTAAAGGTCAGACCCTTCAATGGGTTTTTTTATATTTCACACACTGCCATTTCAGGTCTTCTCCTCTGTTTGTGTACATATCTTAGGACACATCTCAACAGGCGGGGAAGATGGTGGTGGGGAGGAATTAAGAGTCCTTTAGCCAGATGAGGTTTGGGATAGCCGTTTCAGAGGCAACGCATTACTAGTGAGGTAAACCAATGTTATCTGGGTCTTTTTCTTAACAACCTTTCTAAAATACTTTCTCTCCTTACTCTTTCATTAATCCAACATTGTATCAATTCATAGTGCCCACAGCAAATGTGGTTAATGTGTAATTACACATCAATCCATGCAAACACAGCACTTACCCCTATTCCCATGGGAACAGGTTTTTGCTCTATGCATTGCAGCTGAAATAGACAAATACAGGAGGCTGGTTGTGTAGCTAACCTGTGGTGAGGAAACCTTCCTGATTCTGTAGCACGTGGAGAAATTTCCCTGAGCTGAGAACCTGAGCCCTAACTGTTTTTTTTGCTTCAGAGAAAGGAGATTGTTTTGGATTCACGCTTATGGCTATCTAGTTTAGATCACTGTAATTCAATTATGTCACTCAGAATCAGGTACAGAGTGATTTACTTGAACTTTGCAATTACACATACACAATTCAATTGTAGGTGATTTTCTTGGCTTTTCCAACTTTGACACTAATATACTTTGCATTTCCTTAGGGCCCTCTATCAGGGCAGATTTCGTTCAATGCTTTAAAAATTATGACCCACTCCTACAAACACATTCCTGCCAATACCTTTGCTCACATGAATAGTTGTATTGAATTCAGAGGAATTACTATTGTGCACATGGCAGATTCAAAAAAAGACTCATGGCAGATTCAGTTGGCAGAAGTGGTAAAATGAAATTCCTCTTAGTGTTTTGGGAAGAGATTTTAAACAGAAAAAAACCATTTTTTCTGAAAATTTCATAGTAGTTATTAAACTATTCCTATTTCCAGTTAACATCTGAGCTATGTCATGAGATCATCAAGAGCTGCATATTATTTTTAGGGAGGAAGTTGCTCTGGGATGGGATTTTTTTTTCCATGAGGCTAACCAGCAGCTACAGAGATGCAGGAGAGCCCAATAAACATTTGCTGAGACCTCCCAGCTCACATCCTTCATGATTATGTCACAGCTGTGTTTCATCACTGATTTAGGGGGCTGATGCCTGAACAATACCAAACAAAACAGAACATCAGTGAGCGAGAAGAGTTTGTTATTTGCCATTGTATCTGTCCACATAATTTAGGCATAGAAATGACTGGGTGTTTGTTTGTTTGTTTGTTTGTTTGTTTTTTTAACACCAGAATTTAGATACTTTTTTTTTCATCAGCCACCTTCATAGTACTTTATGATATCCTTATAGTTATTATATAGAAGAAAAAGCTGAGAAAGAGGCAGATGTAATGATGCGTCCAAAATCACCCAGAAAGCTAGAGCAGAGCTGGAAACAGGCCTTGCCAGATGTTAGCACCTCTACTTTTTTACAGTCTTTGGGAATGTCCAGAAACATGGGCAGCATGGTTTTTGATACAAACCAAAGCCCCCAATACAGCCTCAAGGAGCATTCAAATTTTTTAAGATCTCTAAGGAGGGAGGAAAGAGTGTTATTATTATTTAGACGATCACCAGGATAATCTTCAAAGGTCCCATAGAACATACAAGCTCCAGAATAACCTTTTGTCTCCTGAAGTGACATCATCCTTAAGCACAACCAGCAGATTATCTCCAACATACTTCTCTTCTGCTTGGTCATGATCTTCCTAACTATTAGTGGCATTTAATTTATCTTCAGTAATCTCCTCATCTTTTCCCTTTTTTTTCTTCCTGTCTCGGAGCACATTTTAAGCTATTCAGGATATCTTCATATCCTTGGGGTTTTTTTTTCCATTTCTTCTTTTTTTTAATCTCTGTATTTGTCCATTCTCAAGCAGAGTTTTAGATCTACTTAGAAGCACAAGGTATATTGATGAGCAGTGAAAAAGTGGGTGAGGCAAGAAGGAAAAGGGTAGTAGGAACAGTGAGAGGAAGAGAGATGGAGACAGTGAGAAATCAGCTGTCTCTGCTTCCTACTCTTCTTTCCCAGGTGATCCTTCTACCCGCTCTAAATTAATATCAAAGCCAGGGGGAGCAGAAAAAGGTTGGTGAGGGGAAAAAACGACAACCTTAGGAAAAGAAAAATCATGATGCAGAAAAGCGTCTGTTCCCTGTCTAATTCCTGCAGTGGCCTGTAGCTGATGGTGCTGAGAAAAATACAGCAGCAAGCTCTGACATTTCATTTCTGTGGAGAATTGAAAAAGGGCTTGCTATAATTCATCGCTTCTTGTAACTCAAACCCGTTTTGACAGGGGTACCTGCGCTGTCTTTTAACGGTGGCACCACAGTGGCTGTAATTGGACATGAAAAATGATGTTGTGTTTCTACTTGCTGGGAGAATTGGGGTGGGGGTAGGTTGGGCAGTGGCAGTTTGGTGTGAGATGGTGACATCTGGCATAATTTGGATGCATTGGTTTTAGGAAAAAAAAAGGAAGGACAACCCAAAAGGAAGGATGTGAAACGCAGCAAGTCCGATCACCTTGCCTAAGTTGTGCAACGGTGATAGTAAATGTAGTATTCAGCAGAGAAGAACATGCAAAGAATCGCAGGAAAATGAGAAGTGTGATGCACATGAAGTTCTAACTCCATCATCAACACAAATATTTATGTCATTTGTAGGAAAAGGACAGACCACCTCTCTTCCTGAAATAGGCCTGTTCACAGCTGCAGTGGTACTGCTTCCCAGTACAGATGGGCAACCTGAGCCCACAGATGGGCTTTTCCTGACTCCACACTGGGGACAAAGTTGTGAATAAAACCCTGGTGTGCCCCTCTCCTGCCACCTCTTTGGAAACTCTCTATACATGTAACAAAAATCCAAATTCAATTATTTGGCTCTTGTGTAATTCTTTGTACCTCAGTGGTCCTCAGCACATCTTTGTTACAAAATTGCTGTTGAGTGATGCACTTCAAAGTAAATTTTTGGCCAAATGGGACTCTGAGTCATGAATGAGGATAAACTATGTCCTGATTTATAACGGTTTTAAAACTATAGAGCATTCTGGTACCATAAAGTCAGACATCTTCACATTATGCAGAGAATAAAAAATTTTAGTCAGGACCTAAAGGATGGTAGAGAAGCTAAAGAGGAGATAAACACTTTTGGGACTAACTAATGGTAAAACAATTTACTGCTTTCTCAGTGGCACCCCAACAGGGATAGCACAGAACAAGGAAGCATGACCATATATCAAAGGAGAGCACAAAGGGCATTCATGGGCAGAAGAAAGAAGGACCACTGCATGGGCAGGAGTGTAGCAGTCCTAGAGGAAAGCCTAACAGTACACTCACTCCATCTACCAGTTTAAATGCTGGGTTAGCCTGCCTAGGCCTTTTCCCATGTTGCCAAATCCCTTTTAAAGCCTTCTAGTGACAGGGTTCAATAACACCTTACAGCCACATTTGTAGTTCCAATGATCCCAGGTGGATTTCCTGATGGTATTAATCAGATCTGCTATCTGGCAAATATTCTTTCTACTGTCACACTCTCCACCAAGGGTCCACCAAGACAGGACAGATATTAAAGATGTCCATATCAGTATTTCCCCAAACACTCTTCAGAAGGATGCATTTTGGAGTATAAACTTTGGTTTCGTTCCACTTAACTTAATGGCAATTTCCAGATAAAGAATAAACAGGGAATTTGAATCTCTGAATTCCCTTCTCCCCAAGAAGGTATTTCCCCAGGCTGGGGAAGCCACATTGTTCTCCCATTTAATTTCCCCACTTAGTCTTCTTCTAGTCCCCATAACAGGTCCTTGCTCCCAGAGTGTCTGTGCAAAAAGAAAAAATTCCATAGACAGAGAAAGGAAACTTAATTATTTTCCTCTCAGTGTTTCTCCCTATAATTGGTGTCTTTCATGTCAAGATGATCTCAATTTGTATTATGGGCTCCATTCAGGCAGCACTTTCTCTTTGGTCTATAAAGAAATTGTCAAGTGTATAAATCATACTGTACATTAAATTACACTAGCCTTTTACTTATTAATTTCCCCAGTTTTTTCTTCCTCTGTTGGATGCTCATTCCCTCACACTTTTTTTAAATTTTCTTAGGCATTGGCTTCTTTTTCTCACTCCTCAATCTCAAAAAAAAACCTCAAACCAAAACAAACCAAACCAAACCAAACCAAAACAAAACAAGACAAAACAAAACAAGCAACCAAAGCCCAAACAAATATTTGTCTCCTTTAATTTTTGCCAAAGGGTCTGATAATGTCCTCTGCCTTGTGCAAACCGACTTCATCCAAGCTCAAAAAGAAGAAAGAACTCTGTCCAGTTTTTCTAAAAGCTGGATCCAAAAGTTACTTGAGTTCAGTGGAAAATTTCATTTTCATTTTAGCATGCTTCAGATCAGTGCCTGTGTTGGTAGATTTATGGGATGTTCTGCATCTCAAGGCTGTGTCCTTTTGGACTCCAGACTTTGCCTCTCAAGGCCGTATTCTGCACACCTCCTGTAAATTCCTAGCTACTGTGATTTTCTCTCTTACCTACTGCTTGGGATGCAGGTTCTGGCTGTCGTGTAACAAGCACCAGGGACCTCTGACCACCCTCCTCTGACCACAGGAGTTAGATCAGCCATAAGGTCCTCATTAGGAGGCATAATATGTCACAAGAGTGCAAGTGTTAAAAGTAACCAGGTCTCAAGTCCGACATTAGTACGTGGATGGTGCCTGCTGCAAACACAGTCACAGAGGTTGAGCAGCTGAGGGAAGTAACTGGATAATTTGGCTTCATTGTCCTGCACATGAAAAGCAAGATGGGGTTCATCACACCTAAGTCTAAAGGCATAGACGACCTTCATGATCACTAGAGAGGAACAGGCACTGCAAAAGACCCTGTTTTCATCTCAAACACCAAGCTTAAGAGTGGCCCAAAGTTACACTTTCTATGCATTTGGAGTTCTATGACATAAATTATTCTCCTCATCTGTGTTATGTCAGGTCTTTGAATGTGTGTAACAGCTAGCTGCTCACGTATGGGTACAGGAGCCCTGTGGCAGGATGTCTGTCCTGCTGCTGCTTCATACATGGCTCTGCCCTGCTAATCTCTTGTAGAAACTATGTGAGGACCAGGTCTTTGCAGTGGCAGAAGCAAGGGCTGATACAAGGTTTATCTATTACCAGGTTCTTTGTTGGTTTTAGCACTAGAGCTGTCTGGATTTTGTTGGATGATACAGGCATAGAGGAGAGCTGAAACTGCTCAGTAGCATCTGTAGCCATTGATCCTTCTCTTCCAGAGCGTGAGTCTAACTGTAGTCAGTTTATGGATAAGTACATTTTCCTCTAGAGACAACAATACAGCATGATCTGCTAGGCTCTTCATCATCTTAACCCACTTGTCAGCCAGCTTGATAACTTGTTATTACTAAATATGTGTGCAGAGCAATTAGAATAAATCTAAGTTATTATGAACCACTTTCAAAAAAAAAAAAGGGAGGGGGGGAAATTAGGGAAAAAAAAGAAAAATAAAACCAATGGCCTTGCTGCCCAACTGAGATTAGCTACGAATAAGGGATGGAAAGTATTCCCTGAAGGCATCCTGTGACATTCATCAGCCAGTTTGTGGTCTGACTTTATTAGGAAGACATATGTTTGGAGATTCCTATTGCCTTCTGACCTCCTGCTCCTTGTGATGCTTGTTTGAACTTGTACTTTCTTTGTTGGTTGACAAATCAAAAAGATATTTTCATTCTGCTCAGAGGTGGTCACACATAGAAAGATATTTTGAGTAGTCCATCTGCACAGTGTATTGATTTCTTTATGTGACAAGGAGTATGAGGCAGAGAAGGGCTTTCAGATCAAATTCTTAGTTGGTTCTGATCAAGTCTGCATCTCTGGCTATTGACAGGAGGGGTATATCCTCATCCCTGTTCTTCAGACACCCACATCATGTTAGGCACTGCCAGTGAAGAACATTGTGAGCATCTGTTGCCCTCTCTCCTGGGATTGAGCAGCTCTGGGGATAGTGATGGTCCCCAATGATTTTGTTGAGTGAGAGAGGGATAATTTGAATAAGAGAAAACCTATTCACAGCACAGTGGCAAGGCTTTTATACTTACTTATATTGTGATATGAGAAAGGAAGAAGATATCTGAAAAAGCAACAGAAGGAACATCCGGTCCTCTACTTCCACAAAATTCTCAGTATCCAACACTCCTGCAGCATGTGGACAAATTAGATCCAAATCCCTCTCCCCAAGTTTGAAATGGAGGCTGCTATGTTACACATGGCTGTCCTACTGAGCTAGCAGTAGAAGTGAAATTATCTTTTCTGCTTCCTTTTCATCATGCCAAACTCAAGAAATTTTTGCAATTTAAGTTTCATCGATCCTGATGTTCTGACAAAGCATTTTTGCTCTCACTCACCAGTGTTTCCAGAGGAAACTATTAGAAATTTTAAAAGTTATGTTTAAAATTTCATGACCTGTGTGACATGAGTCAGATCCCTCTCCCAGTGTGATTCAACAAAGCCACTGTCAGGTAAGAGGAGTGGCACTGATTTATTTACCTCAGACCAAGCAGCAGCCTGCACTCCATGGTTAGTTCTTTGTTTACTAATTGCTTTTTTCCCCCCTTGTGGTGTAAAATCTGGTGCTAATTATGACGCGCGGTAAAGAAGCAAAGCAAACCTCTGTATATGAATGTCTGACTCCCCCATTAATTACATGTCTTTGTTCTTCCTTACAGATGAACAGACCGATCCAGGTGAAGCCAGCGGACAGCGAAAGCCGAGGAGGTAGTTGACTGCATTGCTTTCAGCCACAGTGCTAAATATAATTGTTGTCTCTGGCTTCTCTCAGGCAATGTGCTGATCAATTAGTAACGTAATCACTGCCAAAGAAATTCCCTCCGCAGCAAAGATTCTCTTTATTAAATCTCCTTTACTTCGTCTCACTTTCCTCATATTCAATTATTATTTGATTTTAAAAGGCAGGCAGGTGCCAGCGATTGCCTGAGAAACAAATAACTGCCTCGTTAAGAAGTGAAGCATCAGGCACTGACTTAACAAAGTTTAACAGCAGTGGACAGCAATGGGGTTTTTTCAGACCTGTGTCAAGCTGAGTTGTAGAGGTGTTTAATTTGGTTAGGATAAAGCAGATATTTTATGGTTTCTCTAACCATGTTGTTTCTGCTCGCACTGAAGCCACTCTGCTTTTGGAAAAAGCAAATTCTGAGCTGGCAGAGTTTTCTGCACCTGTATCAGCTTATCTGGATAAACCTGTTGTGGAAACTGAAGACTTCTCTCAGACCCGGGAAGATATTCAGGATTTGCACAGGTGTAGCTGAAATCAGGAGCTGGTCTTTTGCTTTTCCATTCTACACAGTGGATTTGGGAGGCTTTGTTAAGTGATTGTTCAATAGATCACCAGTGATGAGGTGTTTCCTGTAAAAGGTTTTTTGCCTGAACTGATGTGGTGATACTTCACCGTACTCTTCTAATAGGAGCCTGTTTGTCAGATCAAGCACACAGCTCACTGAGAGAGTGTGAGATGGTCTGTTATGCTGGATAAATTACCATCCTGCTATTTTTTTTTTCTTGTATCTGTACATTTATATATATACACACGCATATATATAATGACATGTTCTCTTTCTCTCTATCCCTATCTCTCTGGGAAAAGAACAGAGAGTCTTTTCCTCATCTTTTCAGTAAAAACCTCTAGTACTTATGTATCAGATAAATGTGGGAGTAGATTTTGTCATTTAGTAATGATGTGGCTCTCAAATGTCTGAAAACTCTTCAATTTCCAACATAAATATAAACTCTTCTTCATTTGTGTTGGCATTAGTGGAAATCTCCAGCACCAACTACTTAAAAGGAGAAAAATGCCTCACAGACAAAAGGCGCCATGTTCTCTTTTCATTTGAAAGCTGGGGATTTCAGGGAGTTTGGCTGCGTCAGTATGAGGCTGAAACTCTCAATAATAATGACTCAAGTCATTGGAAGGCTTTGTACACAGCTTGTAGTTAAAGGGTTGCTCTTACGGGGTGCTGAAACCACAGGCCAAGAGAGGCTCTGTAAGGAATGGCTGTGGTACCCTGTAATCACAGAACAGGAGAGCTGAGTGCTGGAAAAACACGAGAAATCTCAGGGATAAATATTGCACTTTCAGAGCCTCTGTAAGGAAAATCTGGGGGAATTTGGTTAATACTGGGCAGGAAGTATCTGATGGGATCTGGCAAGTTCTGCTATCAAGGGTCAGGGCATATTTCTGACTTGCAACAAAGGCATGTCACATCCTACAGCATTGTCCGGTGGTTTTTAACAGAACCAGGTCAATTTCCTCCCCTTTCCCTCCCTGTCTGATGATCTGGCTCTGTGTCTGAGTAGGATTGGGTAAGCCATGGGCAGTTGTCAATGCCAATCTCCTAGGGGAAAACGGAAAGGCTCAGCTGCCTGGGCAAATGAGGGGACATTATGCACATTCCAGTGGAGTTCGTGCCGACAGCAAGAGTGAAGGGAGGGCCTTTTGTCTATTTAATTAGACATACCAAAAAATAATAATTAGGCTGGCCAATTTGCTTAGTGCGCCTACAGGGTATGTAGCTCCAATCATTTTTTTTTTTTTTTTTTTTAATGCAAATCAGTAATAGAGAACACATGCGTGGCTTTCTGGGAAGGATTTTCAAACTCCTTTGCTAGGAGCAGCTGCTTTCAGGAGCGGTGGTTTGAACTGCAAAGGGCTCCAGTGGCAGTTTGATTTCATATTATCCGTCACACCAGTGGTCCCCTCCCCACTGTATTTTAGCTAATTATCTCCCCATCTCGCACAAACCTCATCTTTTCCCATCCAGTCTGCTCCCATATTTCTTCTGTCAGTGATGATCATAATGCAGAGGCCAAGCGGGTGCGCTCATCATTGGTGTGAAAGACACGTTGTCCTAATTCCCCACTGACAAGCCGCTTCTGGGCTGGTGATGTTTCAGGACGGCATGACTCAAGGGCAGCTGTGGGAGAAAAGAACAATTGGCACCCAAGGGAGGCATTGTATGAAAACTTACGTTCTTCAAGAGCCCACCGGTTAGAGCAGGCACAGCAAACAGAATGATAAAAAGGAGGCCGTGTACCTTAGGAGCACATCAAATGACTTCATTAGGGCTGCAAGATAAAGGTCAACTTCAGCAACAAAGAAACTTCAGTTGTAGCTTATTATACCCTGTCCATATATCGGGATGGGACATGGGGGAGGAGGAGGGCTTGGAAGATGAGGCAGCTCTTCCACACAGCACAAGGCTTTGGTCCACCAAAGTCCACGCTCTTAATACACATCCTGGATCATGGGGAATTCTGGTGCTAGGCCACAGTGTTAATGAAAAAATGCAGTGCTCTCTGAAACTGCAGTTTGCAAGGGGGTTTTTACTGAAAAAGGTGAGCAGTATTCTTGAGGAAGGGAGATTGTGTTTTCTTTAGGGATAAATACTTGCATTTTGCTAAAACATGAATCTTTGAATCTTCTTGCACATTCTTCCACAACTGAAAGGTGATGAGAGTCACAAATTTATTCTCTCCCTCAACCAGATTCAGATCAGCTTTTCCAGTTGTTCTGCACTCTGGATTTTTTTGGTCTTTAACCCGCCCTGTGTCCTGATTCTCAGTTGAACTGAAAGTGGGTGTTAGCATTTAGTGTGCGTGAGCAAGAATTTAGACCATCTAAGTTTGGGAAAGTATTCAATATATTGTTAGGCACAAATTACACTCAACCCACCACAATGGATATGCCTAGTGCCCCTTATTAGTTTTGCTGGGTTTATTATTTTGTTTGTTAATCTCCATATTGGTCTAGGGGCAAGACAAAGCGTGAAAACCTTTTCAGCAAAAACTGGCATTATTTACATTTGCCTAATCTCAAGAGAAATAGAAATGAATGTGTCCTCAACATATTTCTCTAGGGAAATAGTCTAAATTAATGGAAAAATTTTGCATTTTTCATTCCCGCCTGTTTGTTGCATGTATGTGCATAGCCAAGCTACAAAATGTTCTATAGGGGTACTCCTTCTGCAAAATGCTTCATGAAGCTTCAAATACCTGACCAGAAGGTCAGAGTCCTTTGAGATTTTAGAGAGACTTTAACACTAATAGAATTGATAGAATATGATAGAAAGGGAACAAGTCAGTGTTTGGTTCTAAAAAATCAAAGTCCAGCTCTATTAAGAATTTCTTAAAAACTCTAAAATTGGCCTTTGTTTTGGCCAAATTTTATCTTGGCTATATGGAAACTACTTTGCCAGAGATTAGTTAGTCCAATATAGTTTTAGGGATATAACTCCACATCAAAATTTTGAACATAAAAAATCCCAATTAAACTGGGACTATTATTATTCTCATCTTGGTGGAGATGATTTTCCTTGGTTCCTTGTCTGATATTAAGCTCTAAAAATATCCTACAGATATCCATCACTTAAAGTTTCTCAAACTCGGAGAAAGATTTCAAATCTGTTTTGTGGTTTGGGGTAAAAGTTTGGAGCCATTTCTTATTTCATCCACAATATCTCCAGCTCTCACTAGGCAACTCTCACTGCAGCTGGCAGGGTTAACCTATGATAAACGCAGCCCCGAGGTCCCACTACATTGTACAGGCAGTAATATTTTTTAAAAGGAAAGGACTCTCCTGCTGCTCCAGTTGCAGTCCGTTAGTGATGCTTAGATGCTCCACTGCTCCCACATTCCTCTCAAAGGATAGAGGAAGGTCCGTGAAGGAACGCATGCAAAGATGTACATGGTGTGCTACCCCAGCTCAGTGAAAATGTCACTACCAAAAAGTGTTTCATGGTGGTTTTGGGGTCCTCCAGCATTTTATGGAAGAGAAACAGAAGGCTCCTGGACTAAAGAAAGGAAAAGTAGAAAGCAGTTTAGAGTTGAAAGGGTGCAGTGTCCTGAAGAGTGAGTGTTAAGAGGTTTACAGGAGAGGCTGTGGTGCATGGCATTGCAGTGTTTTCTGCATGCAAGAAATCTGCTAAAGTTTCTGTCTGAGCTTTCAAGCAGATTATCTTTTGTGCCTGTTTGAGGGGGGCATGTGCTGTGTCATTTTCTGCTTTTTGGCAGATGGAAGGCTTGGACTTCATATTTTAACTAACTTATAGCATTTTTCTGCCTGTTACTTGATGTGCAGGGTCTGAAACTATCTGTTTGGTCACGGTTTATTCAAGATTCAGAGCAAAATGTTCAAGAACTGAATTACAGTTAATAGCAAAACAGTGTGCCTTGCTCATGCACGATGATGTGCTTCTTTTTATACCCTTCCATCAGCTCAGTAATGATGATGGGGTCAGAATGGCCTCTCCACATATTCTAGGCCCCATTTTCATTTGGGACAAAAGCCTGGGTCTGATTCTTACTTCATCCAGGTAATTTCTAACTTGCTAGCTCTCTGCTGCAGATGGCAGGGTAATCTGTCCAAGGTCCCAGTAACTATTTGTTATTTAGTTGTTTTCCACTTAACTGATCAGAATTACACAGCTTGTGCAGATGGCCAAAACCTGTCAGGAATCTTCCCATCCAGGTACTAGCCAGATCTCGGTCTATTTACGTGCTGCAGGCAAGCAAGACTGGTTGCCTTCAGCTTAGTTTGGCTTCACACTGGTATAACAATGCCACATGGAGTGATTTCCTTCCTCCTTGGAAGCCCTTTGTAAAGGGTAGGTTGGTCGCTCAGACCTTTAGACCAGAAAAGTCCGAAGAAAAGATTTAAGGATAAGAATGGAGAGGGCAATCTTGGCAGAGCTCAGCATCTTCTCTTCTGCCCTGCTGAAGGCTTGGCCGTGCCTGTGCAAGAAGTCCTGAAGTCTGAGGCTATGCATGTGTCAGAGCTGTACCTTTGCATCTCTCATCTCTTCCTTATTTCTGACCCACATCTGTTGCCTGTAACATCAAGCTCTTTGGAGATACTTTACTAGCTGTTTTCAATCTCTTGCCTTAAAAGACTTCCCACCCGAGGCTGGAGAGCAAGCTGAAGGAATGTCCTCTTCCAAGCTGATAATCTATACAACCTACCTTTATGTGGCCTGCCACAGCTTTTTCTTCAACTGCTCATCTTTTTTTTATTTTATGTTCTACACACCCGATCAGCAGGAGTAAGCAGGTGGCACTGCCCAGATATTTAGGGAAGAAGATAACATCCTCCCTTCTCAGAGCAGGGGAAAAGATCTCAATGAACACATCTCCATTAACTCTTTCAACCTCAGAATGAGTGCAGTACAGTTCACTTTGATCTTTTATAGCTCAGGTAGAGAACGGCACAGACAAGGACTTGCAAAGGTCACACCACACACAAACCCCAGTCTTTGCTGAAAATGTTTCGCTGGAGATGGAGACTACTAGTTGTAGATCAACATTTCCAAACTGCATGAAGTCTGGACTCAAGACCTCTGGAAAGATAATTTTCCACACCCAGGAAATCACATTCCCCTTTCTGTCCCTCAGTGTTCACAACAGGGTAAAGAGCATCTCTCTGCCCTCTTGTCAATTCTTGCAGTTTGAAAGGAGATTTCCAGCTTTATGTCAAATCCTCTTCCTAAGTCTCATACATCTCCTCTTCCAGAGATTTGTCCCAAACCTGATCAGCTGGTTTTGACTTTTCTTTCAGGAGGCATTTAAAAAAAAATACTCCCACATCCACGTCTAAATATTCTTTTCTCTACTAATTATATATTCAATATTACCCACTGGTGCTGAATTGCAGTATATCTGTGTGGAGGGTAAAGAGAAGGAACGACTGGTTAAAAATAAACTAATACTCTGTTAAAAAATCTATCAGGAGTGGAGATGAGCTCAGGAGTCAAAGGGGAAAAAAAAAGAAAAAGAAAAAGCAAGAACTTAGGCAAAGATCTTGATATTAAAGTGCGAGGTGTCTTGCTTGCCTCAGAGGCTGGGGAAGTGTCAGGACCAGCAACAAACCTCGGTATCATTGTCAGAGGTTCCTGAGGAATGGCTGTAGGAGATGCTGCAGTATTGGGAGAGATGTCAATACCTTGAAGCCTGTTTGCCTGTCTTGTCAAGAGCTGGGGAAAGAGCAGGGCCCAGGACCACAACAGCCACTTAAGATATCCCACAGTCTTGAGCACCAGTCTGGGAACCTGTCCATTGGATTTTATTTCAGGTCTGAACATGTCTTCAAATTTGTAATGTTTTTGCTTCAGCCCTAAGATAAACCTGATCTAGAAACAGCATTTTAGTAGCCATGGAAATCTTGTCTTTCTAGCTGTAGCTGGTTGTGGGACTGATTACAATCAAGGGGAATTCAAAATCTCTTGGTTTATTGTGTACTTTCAGCACTATGTGACCCTACTGGCAGCTGACACTCTGTTGTCCTCTGTTGTCAGAAAGCTGTATTTTCAAGCAGAGAGAATGTTCCAGCATGCAAATGGATCAGTTAAATCAAAGTGGCCCTGGATGACCCCATTCATGCTCTCCACTTTCTGGTAAAACTTAATTCTGGGTGAGAAAAAGGGCTTCAGCAGCTCCTCATGTGTAGTGTTTTATATTTGATGACTCTGCTGAAGGCTGATGTGCTCCATTCCTCAGTCAAATGCTGAAAGAATATAAGGGACATCAAACTTTTGTTCACGTCTGCCCTTCCCATGGTGATTGAAATCGATGGAAGTGTGCCCATCAATAGGAACTGGAAAAGATCCACAGGACATTGTGTTCTAGCACATGTCCTAAGGACAACCTTTTAAAATCAAGTATTAGGGGAATAAAGGGAAAAAAACCCAAAACCCAAAAACCACATTGCACATTTTTCATAAAGCGTCTGTAACCTAACAATGTACTGACAAGAAGGAGGAAAGAGAGGCTGGGGATCTTATCTCCTCGAGGTTTTGATATTGGTTCTGTTTCTTGCTACCTTTGATCAATTATGTAGCTTTGATTGCCTTCTCCTTCACACCCTTCCTTTATTGTCTGCTTAGGCTGTGATATGCTTTTATTTGCTCATTTCTTGTAGATAGCTCCTTTGGCATTCATGCACAGGCTGTCAGTGTCAAAGGGTTAAGGCACCAATGAAAGCCTGTAGCTGTACACAGGAGGATGTGTACAGGGCCAAAAATCAGCTGCAGTGGGTGATGGAGGGTCCTCATACTGCAGAGTGATATTTGGAGCTTTCTTCAATAACAGGGAAAAAATGGGAGAAGCGATGGGAGGAGAAGAGTGGAGGAAATAAAAAATGTAATCCTATAAAAAATCCTACCTTTGTAAATACAGTTCAGCCTCCTAGGTGAACTTGGGGACACATAACAATCCCAGTATCTTTTTCTTAATGCAAAGGTTGCTTGTCAATGGGGTTTTATACAGCATTAATAATACATTTATATATACGCTCCACAATTAATTGCAAAGCATTTATGGCACTGAACAGTTAGAATGCATTATGATAATCACTCCTCGTGCATTGACTTTATTGTAAAGGTTTTGCTGATCACTGTAATTGGCTTGTTATTACACAGGAATATAATAACACCTCTCTGTATAGTAGTTTATAGCACATCAATAGCAAATGCATTCCCTTTATTGGAAGCAATGTGCATTTTATTAGAATACAGCTGAATAAGTGCAATCTGTGTAGACAAATGAAGTTTCTAATGACCTGTCTCACAAAAGAGTCGAAATAACAAGCCATTTATTATGTATTTTTTCCACTGATGAACTTCTAGTTACGGTTACACAGGCATTTCTCTAAAATAAGTAAGGCTTGTTTAGCTGTTCTTTCGAAGAAACATTTGGGGGAAAATAAATGTATGGGCCATTTTTCTGCCCATGTTGAATAAAGTGAGGGTGACTGATGCTCACACCTTAGAGATTCCATTTGCTTGTTGAAATTTTCCAAGCTTCTTCCTTGAGTATTTGGTCTGACATTCACAAAGAATCAAAATATTTTTACACTGAGTCCAAATTCAGCTCTTGGAGCAGTGCTATTCTAACAACCCCTGTGCAGTCACCAGCATGTTAGGTATGAGGGGCTTGTGTTGTCCTTACTCCTGTCATATGGGTTCTTTTCCTTTTTTTAAAAAAGAAGCATGTTTTATAATTAGCAACAAAAAACCTAAGAAGGAACCCAGAGCTTTTTTCCTGCTTGCCACCATTACCCTAGATCTGAATTTCAGATCTTTCTGGGAACTTAGAGTGGCATGAATCTGGCATACATATGTAATTAATGTGCATTTGTTTCTCCAACTATCCCTAAGTGTGATCAATGTCAGTCAAGTACCTAAACACTTCTGAAATCCTGAATCTGGGTAAACAAGATTGTTGTTTTCAGACCTGGTACAGTTATACTGCTGCCCATGGTACAAACTGAGTCCAGTGTTTAGCACAAAAAGATGGTGAGTGGTGGCTTTTTGTCATAAAATTGGTTGGTTAGAGGGTGGTGCTAATAATGCCAAGGTTGTGGGTTTGATCACCATATGGGCCATCCACTTAAGAGTTGGAATTTTGGGTCCCTTCCAACCCAGATCATTGTTATTCTGATATGTGATATGTGCCTCCTTCTTCTTAACTTCTTTATTGTAGACTTGCAAATACCCTTGATTCTAGAGTAATTTAGGGTCTTTCTGGAAAGCAGGAGTTAGGAAATGTCTGCACCATGGGCAGTACCCTCAGCTGTTGGCACATAGACTGGCTCAGCCCAGTTTTGATGCAGACTGAACTCTCTTTGAGTGGGAGTTTCAGTGAGGAGGGTTTTGCCTCTTGCCTGCTGAGATCCCAGTCACAGTTTGCAAGAAGTTTCAAGACTCCGGAAATACTGGAGGTCAAGAAAACTTTTCTTCGTGACATACACAACATTTTCCAAATGCTATATATATTTTCCAGTATGTACATGAAATCAGCTTGGGAGGCAGAAAATCACTCTATGTAAATAATTTAGCTCTCTGAGTAAACTGTACTTAGTGCTTTTACCCAGAATCTGGACCTCTTAGGAGCCTTAGATTTAGGGACAGAAGAAATTTTAAATAGGGCTACACTGCCACTGTTCTTAGAATGTTATTTCAGGCAGAATTCACTTTGTCTACCTTTATCACAAAAATATTAAGCATATAGTCTAAGTTAGTCATCTAGTCTCCTCCTATGGACAGTGGAGAGAGAGAGGTGCTTCCAAACTATGATTCATCCTGTCCTAAGACAGGTGGGATAAATGGTACTTCCAAGTTTCCCTTCTCTCTCTCTTCACTGAATCAGGAATGAACCCATGGCAATTAACTTAGATTTAGATATCTCACTTTTAGACACCTAAAGAGAGGTAAGATGAATCACAACTTTCACCTTTTCAGGCCACAGTTTTCTATCTGTATCATATGAAGGATGATACTTGATTTTTCTGAAACCCTAGGCAAGATCTATGAATAAAAATTGCTATATAAAAACTATGGATAGTAGAAGTTGGGGGTTTGTCCTAAAAAGAAAAGTCATCTTTCTCCATTAATGTGTTTGCTTCACAATATGAGGGGAATAATAGGAGGGGTTGCATCCCTATCAGCCAGAGCAATAGAGGTAATCTGATCAGTTTTAATTCCTCTTTAAAGTCAATTTCCATTCTCATTTATGTATTTTGGTTTGCTACCACTCACATTCTCCAGACAGAAAGGGAACCAAAAAAACTCCCAAAAACTTAAAATTAAAAGAAGTGTGTGGCATCAGTGTCTTTAAAATGTGTTTTCATAATTAAGAAAAGTATTTTTATCTTTAAAACCAGCTTGCTTTGGAATCTGCGATAGAAAATGAATATGGCCCCTTGTAATATCATTTGTAGAGAGGTAATTTTCAAGGCAGCACTGCACTGAAACATTTTCCCCCAGGGAGGATAAACAGTTGGCTTCAATTAGTGAGGGACTGTTTCCTTTCTTTTCAATTTTAAGGACAGTCTTGCAGCCTGATCCTGCACAGAGGAAGAGAAAGCTCTACACAGGGCAATAGACTGCAGCTTGGAAAACTGAGGCTTAAATTCTTGCCTTGCCACAGGTATTCTCCTCGACCTTGAGGAGGTTACTTAGGATCAGGCTATTATTTTCACTCCATTTCTATCTGGTGACTATTATTACCTTTGACTGTCTGAATATACACGTAAAATTGGCCGAACATCTTGCTCTGACTCCAGTTTCCTTCTATAAAATAATATTGGTGCTGCAAGGATACATGCATTAAAGATTATTAGGTGCTCAGGTTCTCTAATCATTAGTTCCACAGAAATAACTTGGTTAGATAAATAGAGGTGTTCAAAAGTGTCAAATGTGTTTCACTGCTCAAATCTCACATAAAGTCAATGGGCCTTGTGTGTCTAAATATTCCCTTTGAAAATCTCCCCAAATAATGATGTTCTTCCAAATAGTTGGAGCCAGCTCTGTGGGGCTGATTCCTCACACTTTTACAGTGGAATCAGCTCGATCTTTTTCCCATAGGAGAAGCTGCCTACGGATGCTTGTGGAAAGTGAGGAGGACATGTTCTATGCCAGGGCAGATTTGTTTCATAAAAGAAGTTGAGGCTGCCCAATGGACAGGACGGGAAGAGGGAAATAAAAAAAAATAAGGGAAAAGTAACTTAAATATTTTAGGATTTGCCTTAGTGAGGGAATGCTTTCTTGTAGCATCAAACCTGGAATGAAGGAATTAATAGTTAGTAAAATACTTCCTGCCCATGAACTGCCATTTGAATGGTAATTAATTCCCAAAAATCTTTATTTTATCCATCTCTGGAGTCACTGATGAATAGCCAGATGCATTGATTATAAACCACAAAATACTAACACTTCCAAGCAGACAGCCAATTAATGTGAAATTATATTGCCACAATGTAAGATACCTTGGATGTGTTGCTTTCTTGTTGGGTTTTTTTTTCCCAAAATGACTATGACTATTATTATTATTATGAATAGCTAATGAAAAAGAGACTGAGAAGTATGGGACAGAACCACAGGCAAGGGGGAATGAAGATTGTGTGTGTTTAATGACTTTAGAGATTGGACTAAACCAACACAGTCTCTCCACTCCCTAGATCAGAAATCTAATTATTTATTATCTTTCTTGCGGCAGTGCCTGGAAGACCAGCCAGGAACCATCACCCCAGGTTCACTGTACAACACAGAACAGACAGAGGTCATCTTTTCCTTGAAAGATCTGTCTCTAAAGATGACCAGAGGCAGCATCTGGATACAGAGCTGTCATATAGTTTCTTCCCAGGTGTGACGAAAAGCATTGTGCTGCGTTGCACAGCTGGGAGTGAAGGTCAGGGGCTGTGGAGTTAGTGTCTGCCCGGGGCAAGACAGCAGTAGGATGGCCTCCAAGGAAGGCTCCTTTGGGTGACACGCCTTCTGATACAAACCAGTGACATCCTGAACGACATACACAAGAGTTTAAGCCAATATCACGGCCTCTTTCTTGACAAGAACCATTCTCCTACACTCCCACATCCCAGGGTGGGTGAATGTGATCACACCTGAGGCCAAACATCTGCATTTGGTGTAAAAGTCTGCTAGGAATCAAAAACTGAGGTTTAGCAGATACCTGAGGGACATAACAAGGAGCCTGTTGTGCCACCATGTCACTCCCTACAGAGGAGGCAGGTCTGTGGGTACCATGGTAGAAATAAGGGTGCAAGGATATAGATGTCCCTAAATACCAAATGTATCTTTATAGAGAGCCCTTCAAAGGGACCAAGGGCACTTAAAACAAAACAGAGGTCAAAAATCATGTCTCACAACAGAAATTCAAATCCAGTGTCTGCAATGAACTGAATTTATCCCTGTCTCTCCTTGATCTCAGTGTGTGATCCCACACTCTTTCCCGGTATTACAGGCAATGGGGTTTTTATTAGAGCCTCTAATGTTCCCTTTTTGAAGTTTGGACTTTGAGAGGAAAGGCCAAAACACTGGAGCACTAGCCATTCCTCTGGTGTTTCTGTCTAGATAAAAGGGAAATGAATAGGGTTTAGATCTAGATGGAATCGTTAGATCTCATTTAACCTCTTGCATAAACTAACTGTAAAATTTCACCCAGATGGTCTGTGCTGAGACTTCTGGCTTGTATTTGACTGAAGAATAAAGAAATTTAGCCAGAGAATGACTCTTTTGAGGCTTCAGTACAACTTTGATATCAAACAGGTTGGAATTGCAGAGATGAGCCTTCTAAAAAGCTTTTAATAGTTTTTCAAATCAGTTCAATTAGTAAGGATACGTCTTGGTGATCAATTACATGTAACAAGTAGAGACAGTAGGATGTATTTTTCCATCAAATACCTAAATACATATGCCTTCCCCAGTTTCCCCCACAAAAAAACCAAGGGGCAAAGTTTTCCAGATTTTTCTAAAGAGACCCTTGAAAACACACAACAGGGTAATTCTCCTAAAACTGAATGAGTGGAAATATTCATGTCTATGGTCAATGGAGCTCATTCAGAGTAATAAAAGGGAAGCCTCCTGGAAAACAGATATTCCCATGCAGAGGAAGCGATCTGCATGACTCCTCCTATGTGGTCCCAGTGCTGTCATTTCCTTCTTGCCACTTTTCCATACCAACACAAATGTTTCTCCTTCTTCAGTTTCTATCTTCCTACTCTGACCATGTGCCAAAGAGGTGAGATATGCCCAGTGCTTTTCAGAAAGTTATGCTGTCCCCAACTCAGAAGGAATATCTCATCTGCCTTAGCCAGTGACCACAGAAATGGTTGTTACTGCATGTCCACAGACATCGTGGAGGGACAGAATTTCCACGGGCAACTAATCAGGAGAGAGAAATCCTCCATTTTGCAGACATTAGTAACATGGTGACCTTTAACAACATTGCAAGCTTTCACTCTCTCTTTAAAGTATTATATCCGTCCTTAGGGAGAAAAACTTGTAGCTAAGGATTGAAATCAGAAGTGGATCATAATGCTGGCTGTGCTATTCAACTGCCCGGCTGTATTTAGGATCCATTTATTTCTAGCTGGGTTTTTTTTTCATTCTGTCTTGAATCTAAAAAAAGAAGTGACCAGGCTGGCAGTGACATGTGATTAATAGATTGCACCTTTAGAAAAAATTAGCAGAAGGAGATTAGCATTGCAGCCTATTATTTATTAATTAAATGCAGACACCCTATTTATACCAATGCTGATGACATTAGTTCACGTCCATGCTTTGGGACTGCATTATCCATCCGGTCTCCCAGCATAGTAATGATTGTTATTAAGCTGGTGGATGTTGCTGGGCTCCTTCTGTCACTTGCTTCTGTTATCAGCAGGAAAGGACAGCCAAGAAGTTAAAGATCCAACCTGAACATTTTGTTCGACTGTCTGCTCTGTCTCTAACAGCCTGAGTTACCTTGGCCATATCTCTGGGCTCCTTTGGGACATCACTGCTTGCTTTTTACATCTGTACCTCCCTGTAGCTCAGTGTGCAGTGAAGATTAAGCATGCAAGGCAGTATGCTGCATGAGACCTTTCCCTTTGCCTACAGGAGAAAGAATTACATTAGTGGGCATATAGGTACCTGCTGCTGCTATTTCAGTCAGCAGAATGGGAAAGAGTTATCACAAGTGTTGTTATTTAGCAGTGCCAGGGTAGAGTATTATACGTCACATGACTCTTGTTTGGTAAGCTTGTCCTCCTGCCTACAAAGTGTTCAAAGGAAAGTTCTGAAGCTAATCCAGTCCTGAGGTTTCCATTGTTCCTAGCAGCTGTTTCCAAGATCCTGCTACTAAATGCAGGAAAAACAACAAATGGGTCGCAGGACTCTTCCTGATCCCACCTCAGGGGGATGCAGTGGGCTGCTCTGTCACACATAAAGCATGGGACAAGCAGATTGCTACGAAGCTGTCCTCTCCTGCACCTTGAAAAAGAGAAAGTCGTGGTGGTGCAGGACACACTTCTGCTGGTTTTATACCAGGAAATAGCTCTTTACTGCCTCATAAACAAGTACGTGGCCTTTGGTTGGACCCACTGTGGTTGCATGAGCCAGCAGAGCCAAGAGATCATATATGTTTTGCCTTCAGAGTAAAGATGGGAATCCAGGGAATGCTCACATTCACCACCCTTGAGAAATTGCAATTTGGGTCAGTTGATCAGTTACTCCTGCAGACCCATGTCATAAATGCTTAGATTTGGTAGAGTTTCTTGACAAGCTGTGATGTGAACTCTCTCTGGTGACTGTGTCTGGCTCTTTTTCCAAACATTAAAGGACAAGTTAGATGCATGAACTAGTCTGCCAACTGTGTTTTCTACATGTAAGCAACTGCATTCTCTGTCAGCAGGACATTCTGCAACCAGGGCAAGCAGTCTGGTCACGAATGGAGGTAAAGTTTTGTATCTACTCTGGGAAAATTCCTAAGTCTACAGGGGTACAAAGACAAGTTTTGAAACCAGGGTATACTCATGAAACTATTTAGGATTTGGTTCGAAACCCACTCAGAATCAGACTTCTGGAGCCTGAGTAGGCTTTGAACCAACACCACTATGGAAGTGTTCCTCCAGAACAGTCTGAGGACCTGAGCCTTAGGCATCCTCTCACCATCATTTTGGTGTTTGCTTATTTGAATTTTCGTCAGCCGTCACATTCCCTCGCTGAAAGCTGAGCACTGTAACAGCCAATAATTAAAAGCGAATATTGAAGAGTCTTTCAGCATTATCTACGCCATGATACAATCTGAACACATGCAAAAGACATTAAAAGATGAATGAAGAGAGTGAATGGGCTGATTTATCCTGGACTGTTTCTCACGGTGTGAAGTCTGCCTTTCACAGCCTGATGAAGTGCAGACACAGTTAGTGGATTTGCTACCAGGAAGGGCACACATTCATTTCTCTTCCTGCAAATGTATTTAGAGCTGAAATTGAGCATAGGAAAAGTTAGAGCCAAAAAACCAACCACTGAAAATGCAAACTATCGTTTATCTTGGCAAGTTGGTGTTAAAAAGAATAAGTTGAGGGTAGTAGAAACTGGCATAGAAATTTTGCAGAAGGGTTTCTCCCTGCGTGTGTATGCTTCCAACTGGTTAGGTTTTTTCTTCTTTTCTTTTTTTTCTGCTCTGCATTTCCTGTAGCTTCCCACAGTGAGACATTGCTTCCTATGGACATTTCTTAAATACTATACCAGTTGTGAACACACTCACTGCTAACCTTACACAAAAAGAGATGCAAAGTGAAGCTGCAGTTCCTTCCCATCCCCATTGCTGTAGCAGTAGCATAAAGCACCTCATCTTTATCCAGATAGTGAAGAAGGGCAGAAAGATGGATTTTAAATGGATGCTGCTCTACTGGATGATGCAGATAATATTAGCACTTCTGCATCTCTGTCAGTGACTCTCAAAGCCTCCTTCAGATGTAATCAGCTTCTTCACCTTGCTCAGTGTATGAATAAGGAAACTGAGGAACTGTGACTAATGTGGTTGGGAACAGCACATCACTGCGCAGCTTGGAGCTGAAGCCACATCTTCTAAATCCTGTTCAGTGCCCTACTTAAATTTGGTCTTCTTCATTCATTTTGCCCTCCTTCCTCCCCTCGGTTTGCATGAGTCTTCTGGCTTTTGTAAATGTGCTGGAAAGTGAATCAGAGGGCATAGGAGTGCACAAGGGTTGGGAGTTTGCAGGGGAGTTCCCTGTGGGCCCAGCTTGTCAGGAACACAACACCCACCCATGTGCATCTTCCCTTTGGATGGGGAACACCTTGCTGCTGGCATTGCAGGAAAAAAAGGAAAAAGTGGTGCTATGATGCTGGGGAGGATGTAGCCCAGTTCCTGACCTCCCTGCATCCTCTGTGCTGTAGGAATTCATCATCACTCTCCTGTCAGTTATATTATCTCCTGCGTGCAGCCGTGCAAACATGCAGCATAACACGTACAAATATCTGGTCACAAAAGGCTCAGCAACAGCTCTGACCAAATAAAATCCCCCAAACAGAGAGTGAGTTTGGATATTGTCCTTTTCAATCTCCTTTGAAGGTTTGAATTCTTTTCCCCCTTTTTATGTAAATCTGTTCTACCTGCACCACCCAAATGCCAAGAAGTCTTAGAACAGTAAATATCCCTGCAGCAAAAACAAAAATCGTGCTTCAGAGAAATTGTTCGGCTTCTCAAAGCCACAGTCTTGCCCTTTAAAATGAAGGACATGCTTCTGAAAAGCTCTCCTTCTTTCCCAGACCTTTGTTTTCAGCATGTTTGCAGCTGTACCACCTTTGCCAGTGATGGTATCATAGCTTCTCAAGTTCAGCAAGGACACTCAGCCCAGGGAGACATTAAAGTGATGTCTTAAAACTTCAGAAAGTGTTTTGCCATTGAGTTGGTATTAAAGCAACATCTTCAGAAGACAATATGAAGCAATTTGCTGTAAGTTATCCAGTCTATTGGCTAGGACCAATAAAATCCCTGCTCCCTCTTGCCAAAGGAAGTCAGACTTGTACAGTCAAGCTGTTTGTATGTGCATGTCTGGGCCCATCTATCAGTCAATCTGTCAAGGGTTCCTCCTCTGAGCTTTGAACCCACTGGGTAATTTAACCTATCGTTGATGGGGTGGAAGAGGTCCCAAAGCTACTGCGTTCCTATAAATTTCATGAAAATAGGCAGCCAAGCAGAGCAGAGGGTTCTCATTAGTGTTCATAAGCCCATCTTTTATTAGACATCAAAGAACTCATGGGGGTAGGGACACTGGAAGAGGGTTTACACATTCGGCTGCCCATGAAGCAACTTGTTTCAGTGTGTGAGCTCTGATACCCTGTCAAGAGGCCTCCTGTAGTAACAGCTTCTTGGTTTTAACAGGATGTCAGACAGATTTCTTAGCTCCTTTCTGCTGATTTCAACAATGCTTCACACAGCAGAAAAGTCAGCCTGCTGGTTGCATTTCCCTTCTCTCCTCAGCCAAAGCCACTGGGGAGAGTTTCTGCACAATGTTTAACAAGTAGCACAACATCAGAGGTGGCTGCTTTTCAGTGAGGAGTACCTGAAGGAAACTAGAAAAACAGTACAATCTTTTGAAATTTTTCTGTCTATCATCATAAAAAGTGGTACTCAAACTTAAACAGGTATCTGTTACTCAATCATATCTTCGGGTTATCCAGAACAGACTTCAGGATTAAGAAAGGTGTGAGAACAAATCTTAATTTCATTTAACATTCTCCAGATTGTCTCAATTCCTCTTCCAAACCCTTTTGCATTAGTAGTGTTGATTTTTTTTTTCCTTTGTTCTGTGGAATAAAGAAATCTGAGCTGTTGCTCAAAGCATCTAGGTTTAAAACAGGAAAGCACACTCCGAAACAGACCTCAAAAGCTCTAGATGTGCGGCAGTGCATGTAGCAACAGGAGAGATGGTTCTTCAGCATTAGTTCTGAAATCCCTGTGCTTTCCTGGGTGGATGTCACATCTCTGGCCATTACCCAAGCATACCTTCGGACAGAGGTATATGGATGGAAGTGTTCACAGTATACAGTGTAATGTACTACAGATAAACTATGGGTCTTTGTCTCTAAGAAAGATTTTTGGAGTAGATTTGACATTCAAAAAACATATACATATATATATATATATATGTATATATAAACTTTTTTCAAGAACAGCATTGAATGACAACTATACCCCCAGCTGGTACCAGTCATACAGAAACCTATGTTTCAAAGAAAGACAACTCAAAATTAATGTCACGTCAGAGTTACTGCTTTTTATGAGCACCAGAAAATGCTCTGTCCTATTATTTCTGTAGATCAAGATTTTTTACATGTGTACTTACATTATTTGTTCTCATTGTAGCTTTCTGGATAAAAGAAAAGTCAGTTTAACTCCTCCTTTCAAAGAAAATCACACTAATTTGAATATGTGGATTGCACATAACTAGGTACTCTGTGGGCTGTGTGTGCATATGCATTGTTCAGGTCCTATGTCTTTTTTAGATTTTTTTAAAAGTCAGTGGCAATTTTACAGATAAAATATTGGGTTTATTTTCAATTTGTCAAAGTATTGGATTTTTTTTTTCCCTTTGACTTCATTTCTATATTCTTTTTGCTGGAAGTACAATATCTTATTTTCTTTCTTTCTTACCTTCTTTATTTCTTTTGGTGTTGGCTTGCATCCTTTCTTCCCTTCTTTCACCTGCCTGCCTGCCTCTCTCTTAGGTAATATCACCATAATTTCTAGAAGCTATAACAAGCAGGCAAAAGAATAGGACCAGCCTTTCTTCTTTTTAAATGGTGGTGACTAAGCAGTAACTCCACATAAGTTCTTAAAAGTCAGTTTGATTTACTGTGGGGTACATTAGAGCAGGCTCTGGTATACATTATCCTGCCAGAGAAGTTGTTTATATGTATGGAAGACCAATAGGATGAAGCTGAAAAAAAGCTGGTTTCTGTCCCATCGGAATGAATGGAAGCAGAAAACAGGAGAAGAGAGGAGACCAGGAGAGAGGAGGAGACAATTCCACCAGGAGGGCATTTCTGCCTGCAAGGATTCTGCACAGAGCTCTCTCCTGATGTGGACCACCCTCTTTATAGCTGGATGTGTGCCAAGTGATGAACCAGGCTAGAGAGACCAGCTTGGCAGCAGGAGATGTTGCCAACGTGGTCTTATGCAGAAGCTGAGATTTATTTTCTGAGGGGAGGCCCCTTTCTGTGACCATTATTCACTCCAGCCCTTACAATTTAATTATTTGGCCCTAGTAATGTTGTTTTCCTCATGTGAAACATCAAGCTAGGAATCACAGGAGGAATGCCTGTCTCAAGTGTCTCTAGTACTTCCTGACTTCCTGAAGAAAAAAGTCAAGAGGAGGACACAGGCTGGCAGAATTACTTCCAGTTATCTAAACGTTTTGAATATTCCTTTTAGCCTAGCCTCACTGTGGGCAGGATGACCTGGGAGCAATGTCCCAGCCAAACAGGATCAGATTTTAGCCTTTGCCACGTAGCAGCACAGCCAGCACAAGGGGAAATCACCTTTGCACTCAGCTGATGTTAAAATAGTAATATTACTTGTCTTGTTCTCTGATACGCCATGAGGGTAATGTCCACCACTGTGTCTGTCCACCACCATCAGTGTCCACCCCTGTGAGATGTTCTGTGGTAAAGGGACAGAACCATAAACGCACCTTGGTCCATACAGCAGATGAAGTCCCTGTGCCATCCAGTACCTGGAAGAGCTCTCTGAAATAAAAGAGGAAAAAAAAAAAAGCCTGGGGCCTTGGGAAAGTTTTGTAGACCTCCTTTGCACATTTCATGCAAGTCCCTCTTCCCAGTTCCCAATCTTACAGTGAGTCTTTGAACACACCACTGAGCCAGGAAACCAGGGGCAATACCACAGTGACCACATTCCCTCAGGCCATGCTTGGCTGTACCTGTTCTGATGTCAGATTGAGAACATCCTTTTTTTAGTGGGATTATTTATTTCCCAAGCCTAAATTATCCTTGGTGTTTCTGGGACTAGATTTCTACAGGTCAGGCTTTAGTATGGTCTTAGCCTTCAATAAATTTTATTGCCTGAACAACTTCTAATAGTTCTTATTTATCACTCCTGGCAGAAGACCTGCAGAAGTAGTTTGTTCTCTAACTCAAGTGCTGAAGTCCTGGCTTGCAGCACCAGACCCTACACACTCCTCCATGGTGACCTATAACAGTTATCTTTGCAGATGAAGGTTATACTCATTTCTAGGTCCCTTGTTTTATTAAGGATGAAATTCAGCTGGGACTTGGAAAAATTTCTTTTACTCACTTGGCTTTTGTTGGGTTTGCTCAGACTTACTCATAAGGCATGGAATCAGTGAGCACTTTGAATCTGAGGTGGGCAACGTTCCTTGATTTGGACACCTTTTTGTCTTCTGGTGATGTAAGCAATGAGTTAGACAGATAAAGAAGTTTCTTTAGGGAATTTCTAGGAGTGATCTATCCTAGCGAAAATCTTTATTTCCTTATTTTTGAATGTAAAATGCGTAGTTCTCTCCCTCCTCCAAATTGTTCAATTTCTATAACCCACTAGAAAAATGTTCCATCTGTGTGGGCTGAGCATTTGTCTCTCTTGCCAGGATCAGGGTTTCATTTTAATACTCTTTTTAATTTTTCCCATGGGCAAGGATGGAAAACAAACCTGAAGGTCTCACCTGACACCCAGTACAGATCATGTTAACACTACTGTGACTATCAGTGAGCCTGCAAAATTTTACAGAATGTCTGGGTGCACACATGCCTGTTGGAGTCGAAAGGACAATCCTGGGCAATTTTGATCTTGTTATTGATAAAATGCAATAAACTATTATTACTGAAGTGGAACTCTCTCAACTGTCAGAGAAGTTGCTATTACAGAGCTTGCTAAGGATTATTATCTATGTGTGTGTGTGAGTGTGTATGAAGGTGAATAATAATAACCACTTTAGTCAGGTGTTCTTTTCAATCCTTTCCTTTATGTCAGCTGTAGGTTTTAATATTTTTTTCCCTTCAGGGGATATTTAAGTATGTTAGCTAAAAAGAAATAAAGCAAATGCAAAACCAAATATTACTTGAAAACAGCATTCACTCCCAATGGGTTGCTGTGCATGGAATTTACCTAGCTTTTCTGTGTGTCTTCAATTATTATTATTTTGTAGAATTTAAACAGGGACATTCGCTCCAAGAAAAATAATATCAAAGATGATCCTCTGACTCTGCTGCTCATAAGAAATGTCTTTATCCTCATTTCCTCCAAGGGGGAAATAAGGGTCCGAGAGCCCATCTGCGTTTGGATGAATCTGGATCAACAGATTGAATGCTTTCTCCTTCCATTTTCCTATGCTCATTTCCCTTCTTCCCTTCCCACACACTCGGCTACTGCAATACATAACAAAAACCCATTGAAAGTGTGACTCTGGGCTTCAGGCCACACTCATCCCTGAACCCAGCTTAATCATGCTGAGGGAACATCAGCAGATCTGTGTATTTCCATTCTCTGGAGGTTTTCCTCCCTCTACACCCCCAAGACCAATTTATTTTTGTTTGAAGCAAAACAGCTACCAGATAACTGTTTTACAGCAGTGTGAATTCCTGTTTTGCCTCTGTGGTTCATCAGAAGTTGCATGCCAGATCTGGAAATGTCAACTGGACACAAAAACAAAACCCATGGGCAAAACGGACAGTGCTGGTCCACATATGGTTCTGAGTAGAGGGTTAACCCATGCCCCAGGGAGCCATCTAGTGAATGCTCTACAAGGAGAATGTTTGTTTCACCCCCTCCCCAAATAAATTTTACTTTTTCAAGCATGGGAGTTAATCAGTCTGAGAGAGAGGCATTAGTCAATGAAACAGCTTTCTGAAGAAATCCTCATTGTTCAAGACATTTAAAAATTGGCTGGACAATGAACTGCTTGAATATAGGGATTCATTTTGCTCCATCCAGGGAGCAGAGTGTGTGGGATAGAAGAATTAATAAGTCTTTTCTGTCTCTAATTGCTGTAATTCTGAGACAGAAAATGGGGTGAGAGCACTCCAGCAGGAGAGCCAAGAGACCCCAGGACAGGAGGGGTTAACACTTGTCATTCTTAATCATACACTTACAGCCTTGTGGCAGAGGACTGCGCAGGGCACAAACGCAGACAGCTCACCCAAATCCATTTTCCCCACTGGCACCATCTCTTTATGACTTACTGTGTTAATTAGCTCGCCTGCTCCGTTCCACAGCGGAGCTAAACGTGCAGTGATTGCCACCGGAGGGAGAGGGGATTCGGTGCCCGGCACCAGCGACTTTGCTGTTCTGCACAAGAGCGGCTTTCAACGAGGCAGTTTTCCAGTCATCCCCAGGGGAGCAGAGTCTGTACAGCTGGCAAACAGGAGGGTCCTCCCCTTCCCTCTGGTTTTCTGAGACTGTTCCTGGGGCTTGCTGGTCTCCACTGGAGCCTGGGGAGCTGCAGTCCAGTCTCGGAATTTCTCCCTGCAACCACCTGGGCTCTGATTCCCTAGAGATCAGCTTCAGACTGATGTGCTATAGGCCTGGAGGGAGGGGATTGTTTCTTTGTTTAGTTTTAAAGTAAAGCTAATGTCATGAAAATCAATGCTTCCTCATTAAAATAAAAACAAAATTTCTTTTTTCCCCCATCCTCTTTTTCAAAAAAGAAAAGAAAATAGCATTTCAGGCTCAACCGAACTGAGTCCTATCCTAAGGAGAGAGGATGTGTCAGCTTAGTACAGGAATAAGTGTGGCTCAAGGGAAGGAGTGTCCCAGCCAGAGGATTGAAGGTTGTTATACAAATTAATGTGGTAATTACAGTATCATCTGGAGAAAGCAACTGTGACTGTGTCCCTGTTCTGTTAAATACTGTAAGCACTGTAATAGAAGAGAAGTCCTGGCATGGTTATAATCTCAGCAGAAAATTAAAAAAAAAAAAAAAAAGTCCTTTATTACTGTGTCTTAGATAAGAAGCCAAGGCCCAGAGACATTTTAAAGGTATTATAGTCACCAAGCCACCATCACCCCTGGTGTCATTTTGGCTATCCTATGTGCAAGACTAAATTAGAATTCTTGACAGGGCAAAGAGACATCCACGAACGTTAGGAGTCAAAGCTATTTTCATTTAAAAATGAAAATTTCTTCCAAATTACTTTTTCTTTCAAGTTTCCTAATAATGACTGAAAATTATAAGAAAAGCTCTTCCTTCATCATTACTCCTTT
Organism: Dicrurus megarhynchus; assembly: GCA_013399195.1. Classification (NCBI taxonomy): domain Eukaryota; kingdom Metazoa; phylum Chordata; class Aves; order Passeriformes; family Dicruridae; genus Dicrurus; species Dicrurus megarhynchus. Next base: position 781,570 of record VXAD01008426.1, on the reverse strand, counting down.
GTTTTGGAGAGAAGGAATTTTATCTTGAATTTCAGGAGAAAGAATAGATAGAAAAGATTTTTTCTAAACACAAACACAAATCTTAATGGAAAAAAAATCAGGGCTAAGAACAGACCCCCAAAATCATATTTTTTGATTAATAAAATACATGTCTCGGTTAGGTCCAAACATGCCCCTCCAAAACCTCTGCGTAAGAGTAATTTGCAAAAGGTCACATAAAGAGCCTTTAGCAGAGAAATCTTGCTTAAACTCTGTTTTAATAAAGGAAAGAATGCTAATAAGATATCAAATGAGCAGTCATAAACACGTGTTAGAAGCAAGACAGTAAGTATGAGAGAAAGGGGAGGATCAAAAGCAACTTCTGCCCATGCCAAAACAACCCTATTTCAAACAAAAAGGACATTAGGCAGAGATTATTAAAAAATAATCCATTGTTCAGTAATAGCAAACATTTCACACCTCACAAGGCAGAAGCAATAAATCCCATTGATTCCTCTGAGACAATTCACAATTAAATACTGATTTGCAAATAAATAAATAAATAAATAAATAAAGGCAGAATTCATTGTGGCACCTTGCACCGCCAAATCAAAGCAATTGGAGTGGAATTGAGAATAATTACCAGATGTGTTGCTTTGTGCTCAAAACGGCATCCATTATTTACTACTACCAGTGATGTTCCTTATTTATTCCTCCTGCCGGTCTAATGACTATTGCCATTCAGCGTTCTTTTATTTAATCATCAACATCCAAAAAAAAGAAGTATCTTTTTTCTCTCTCTGTTTTTTTTTTTCTTTTGGAAGCAGCAGGAAGGGAAAATTTTTCTAAACCCCAACAATAGCAAATTGCTCTGGAGGAATACATCATTTTTTTCATATTGGCCTGTAATATAATTATATGCATTGCCTTCAATTTATTGGACTTTTACAGATGTGCAATCCAAATGGATGTTACTTTAACTCCTGGAGTAATGAATATTTGTTTTTTCCTTGACTATTTCTCATCTTTTCTATGGAGGGTACTTCTGGATGGAAATTGACTGGCGGTCATAAGCATTAAGAGAGTCTGAAGCTCCCCAGGGGAACCCAGTGCAGTCATAAAGTTGTAGTACATGTAGCCATGCACACACAGAAAGAAAAGTGTTCACAGGTGAAGAGACTCTGGGGATATGGATTTTCTTTTTTCTTTATTCTTCTGTTTGTTTCAAACCCATTTGCAGGCAGGGTGCTTTCCAGGCTCATTCTAGGTAAGGACAAAGGGAAAATATTCCTTGAGGAATGAGGAATTGACAGGTAGATACTAGCAGACAATTAAATAATCTGGCCCTCCACATGCTATGTCCATGATAGGCCATTTCATGAGTATCCCCACACTTTTTCTAGGATGTATTTGCATGGATCTCTCTATTGAGATAGAGGAGGATTTCTGAAGGAATAGGTGAAGATGTACTGAGTTGTCTCAGCTGCAGGCTGTACTAGAAAACATCCCTCTTCCATTGTCATCTCATCGTTTCCAGAGGTAAAACTTTTGGGACACCTCTTTTCCCTCCACAGTTTACAGACTGAACGTTATTTCTTTAATTTTTCCTCTCTTTTTGGCTATTCAGAATGGATCCTAATGATTATATAGGAGTTGGTATACTTTCAGGCTCTTGTACAAATTTCAAGCAAATCCCATTTTAAATGTAGAGTTTTTATCACTGTTAGTCATCTCCAGGGAGCTCCCCAGGAGAAGAAAGTCCTGGTAGATCTGGCTCCACATGAACAGTGAATGAACACATTCAAGGAAAACCTTTTTTCCTCCATTTCAAATGGCATCTGGCATGTTCTCCCCACTCCAGTCACTGCACTTCCACTATAAGGCAAGAATGACCTCAACACCCCTGCAAAAGTGTTCACCCTGTATCACAGTAAAAGGGTTAGAGTAAACTGGAAGCCAGACAATACTGGAGAAAGACATGAAGTAGCAGAAAATAATGGTACTTCTGCCACTTCCAGTTTTCTTCTGGGAAGCCTGAAGGGGAAAAAAATATGAAATTTTGTAGGGATTACAGATGGCATCACAGAAAAGCTAACACTTGAGCAGCATTGCTACCACGTCCCTGCTAGTGTCCAAATTCTTAACAACAACATCTGTGAAGAACCAAGGGTGCAGACCACAGGATCTGTGCCCCTTGGTGGTCTGTTGCACCTGTGAAAGGTTGTGGAAGCAGGGCAGTCGCTGTCTAAGAAATGTACAGCAAATTTCAGTTTACGCACACCCACACATACACAGATTCCTGAATGACTCAAAATCTCCTGTCAGTTGGGTACTCTCAGGGAAGACAGACATCACTGCTCCTTGTTCTGTGCCTTTAATCTTCCGTTTTGCTCATTCTGCTCTTTAATCATCAGACGACTCCTGACAGTAATTGTGGATGTCCCTGGATAGCTCAGTAATAAATGTATCCTGAACAAACATGCCTGTCAGACTCTATTTAGCCTAGAGCATCAAGTTTATGACCTCACAAAAGAGAATCTTTCTTAAGTTCTCTAAACAACTCTCAAAGTTAATCTCCACTTGTTCTGATATTAACTATTTTTTGCCATTTCCCTCAAGAATTAAGGATAGCACCCTGAAAATTACATGGGTCCCAAACTTTGGACCACAGACATAATCTCTGCATCCAAGTCTTAATGCCTGGATCATTGCATTCTGCCACTTCAAATCTGCCCTTTGGGAAGACCAGTAGCCACAGAACAACATTGTGGGATATTATTAATAGAAGTACACTTCTCCCCGCAAAGTTTGCTGTTGCAGGAGCATGGAGGACAAGCTCTTTTTCTGTATTCACCTTTGGGCATAGTACATCTGCTGTGAGAGTTTCACAGAGTAAAGAAGTGGAGTTGGAGAGGGGTTTCTTTCATTGTTAATTATTTGTGCTTCTGGTCTAGTGACCCAAACTATATTTAGCTCCCCATCAAAACCAAAACCTGAAAATTAAATGGACTGGAATGGAAAGGTGGTCTCTGTGTCACTCTCTGGACTCTGTTCCACAAGATGCAATCTTCCTCGATTTCCAAAACCAATTTTCTCCCATCATCTTATGAAAGTAGAGGTCATCCTGTGAAATGTGATAGCTCACCAGTTTTTATAAAGGAATGTGCCCTTCCCCACGAAAGCAGGGTTCATTAAATCATGCAGCTGATCAGATTGCTGAAGCCTTGATTGGCCGGCAGCCAGGGTGAAGAAATCCATGGGGAAGAGGCACATGGCACCATCCAAATAGGCTGGACCTGAACTAGGGAATTTTAATCACACTGCGATATAGAAGAAAGAGGACTCTCAAAGAAGGGCAGTACAGGAGCTTTATTGACTTTTAGGGTCAACAGGAGATGGGAAATAATCATTCAGTCACATCTGAGTTCCACAGTTGGCGTTTATTCCCAGGCACTGCTTTACCACTAATCAGAGTTCAAAAATAATTCACAACCTACCTCTGCCCTTGTTGCACACCTTGTCTCCACAGTGTCTCGTACAGAAGCTGGCAAAAAGCTGTTTGGAGCTGGTACCAGAAGGCAGTTGATTCTGGAGCAGGGCATAGCAATGATGAGCAACTCTTCCTGCAGGACAGAAACCAGTAAGTTTTGAGAGGTCCCTGGTCTAAGACAAACTTCAGACAAAACGATGCCTTGGACTAGCAGATGGGACAAAAATCCTTGTGTGTGCTGGGTACAACATGAAAAAGTGCACAGGAACAAGTGAGATTAGGAAGGTATAGCTTATGTTCCAACTGGAGATGGGGGTTAGATGTCCCAAATGTTAGATGACTTAGAGTGAGTGTTATCTTGAGTTATGGGGTTCATTTTCCCCCCAGACTTCATGTGGAATGAAAATGGACTGGATTTAAGCAATACTCTAATTTCATTTACAAGGTGTTCAAATAAAATGCAGAGCCGTAGCTGGTGACTCAAAGAGTTGCCAGGTCTGAATCAAAAACCAAAATTGGGATTTGCAAGGCATGGATAACCTGCACCAAGGAAAGGATAAAGAGAGCAAAAGAAAGTGTCCCAGTATTCATCACAGCTGTCTGGAGCTCTGAGACAAAATATGCTGGGGATTTTCTTTCTATCAGCCAGGAAGAGGGGAGCTGGCAGGGCATTCTCTATTCAGTCACCCATTCCTCAGGCTTGAGGGTGTTACATAGTTCAGATGAGCAACCCTGCTTCTAGCTTTAGCCCCAACACTAAGTTTTGTAGGGAAACTATTGCATACATTATTAATGCTTTGGGGTTTTGCCACTGCTAGGAGACATTTTCCATTGATTTTGTGGGAAATGTGTTTGTGCGGGTCCTCTGAAAATCAAACTGCTAAAATTTGAAAATATGGATGGTGTTATCAACTAATATCTATAAACAACCAATGTGTTGTTTTGCATCCATCCATTTTTACAAGTGGGAAACTGAGGCACAGAAGGGCATATAGGACTTAGACTAAGGTGTAGGACCAAAAGACAGGAGCCTCTGCCAAAGAGTCCTGTTCAACTAAGTTGAAAACTGCAAATTCGGGGTGGCTGACCCTTCATTCATTGGAATCAGCACATCCCTCCTCTAGGGTGAGCGTTCAAGGGCCAAATGCCTTGCTCACCAGCTGTTGTCTGAGAAGTTTTTCAGCTCTTTGGAGAATATTGATATTGATTGTGGAAAACAGGAGTTAATCTGGAGAGACAGACAAGCACATATAAATAAAGTGCATTTGAGTTTAAAGAAAAAAGTTAGCGTCATGCCATTGAACTATTGACAAGGCTGTCACAAATATCATCTTGTCTCAGTGTAAATAAACAAGCTTAGTGTTGTTATTTTAGAATAAAAGGCCGGAATAGGTTTTGTATTGACTTTCTAATACCCACTCAAGAGTTGGAAGAAGAAAATTAAAGATAATAAAGTAAAAGTGCAAACCATAAAAGTGGAGACAGCTGGTGCATAGTAAACTGCGAATCTGAGTCCTCTTCAGTTCAGGAAACCAATTGTGTAACTCAGTAAAGGTCAGCAGCAGAGATAAGAAGTTGAGCTTGTCAGTGAATTCCCTTCTATATTTGGAAGGATGACGACTGCAGGGTGATACAATCTTAGTCGGCACTGATTCAAAAACTGGTGCTCATGTCCTACCCTTTCTGCATGCACTTGAGAGCTGGGTGGTGTTCCTGGGCCCTGCCACATTCATTTCAAGTTGACCTGCTCTTGGGTAGCTTATCCAATCCACTGGGCAACAGTGATAGTGTAAAATGGTAACACCATCTTAACTCTGTTCGGTGACAGGGATATTTACAACTGCCTACAATAGGATCAGATGTGATCCCAAGCTCTCTGCATTCACCTTTCTTACAAAAACATGCACTGATGCTACTTGGTATCTTTTTTGGAGTTCATCCCTCTGTGTCTTGGTTAAATTCAGGCCTCTTTTTGGGTAAGGGTTTTTCCTAGAATAACCTCATTATCTTTATCAGGTTCTTCTTAGAGCTTCTTTTATTTTCCAAGCTTCTGTGATGCTTTTGTGGACTTTCTCACTTCCTTGTTTCACCCTAAGTGAAAGAGAGTAGAAGGATTTAGAAAGATAGGAGAGGACTGAAAAGAGAAATCTGATCCCCTTAGTCCAGTAGCCCTCTCAGGAAGGACAACTGTTTTGTCCTTTGTCTCATCTCAGCATCCTTTGGGCAAATTATGAATGAAATGTTAGAGCTGCAGGCCCAAGATGCTCCCTTTAGGGATGGCAAATCATGTGTAGGAGCCCACACTTTCCAGTTGGCAAGTAATGTCTTGCTAAATGAGTGAAGTTAAAGGTGAATAAGAGGTGATAGCTGGAGGGGTAAAAAGAGATTGCATAAGGGGCTGACAAGATGACGAAGATTTTGAACGATGGTGAATGTGATGAAGATGACAATATGAGGAAGAACTTCTTTATTACAAAGGGCAGTTGAGGAAGATATTAACAACACTAATGAGTGTAGGCTGCTGCTCCAAGGACATAAAAGCCATCTCTGCCTAAACATCCTTCATCCAAGTGACCAAGGGATGAACAAGGCTTTCCATGACCATGACTGCTATGCATGATTTCAAATCAAATCAAAACATCCTCTAGATCTGAAGTATCTCAGACCTCAGTTCTGCTTTGTTCAGCTCCATGAGTTTTCCATGATGTTGTCTCAAACCATCCAGCATATCAAACTCATACAATTAGAGCATATAATGGCCCATGAGTTGTTGAATATATGCAAAGCATTCATGCAGTCATTTAGTTTGAATCATATTGGTTACTGTATCCAAACAATGCCATTTAAATAGGTTTCTTTAACATTCCTTCCCCAATTCCTTTGAGATGGAGAGTCAAATGAGTCCCTGACGCAGGGAGGAGTTACTTGTTTTGTTTTCTATTTCAAGGGAGAAAATTTGGATGGAAAACTCATAAAATCCAGATCTATGTAGAAGCTGCAACTCCTTAGTCAGAAAAGAGATGGAGCTGCAATTGTATGGATGAGCTCTGGTCTCTCGTACTGGGAGTATAAAGCAAAGGGTTGACACAAGTAGCAACAACACTTCCAACTTTTGAACTTCTTCCTTGGAGGTTTGAAGGCCAGAGTAGCCTTTGACACTTCTGCCTGGCCTCACACACAGTGCTGAATTTCATATAGTGACTCTTGCATCTGTCCCACAGTGTATGGCTCAGCCAGAGGTATCTAATTGCCTTGAAAAGTCTCATAGCAAGCAAGAGATTTCCTAATCCCTAGTCTCAATGGTTAATTACCCTCACTGGTTAATTATGCTCACTAATTCTCTTCAGTGACAACAAGGTGGCTATGGGGGTTTTTTTCCTACTGAATTTAGTTTCTCTGAGCCTCACCTTTGTTAAATTGGAAGTAATAAATGAAGGGCCAGATCATCCCCTGATGTAAATTAACAGCACTGAGCATAAAAACAGCTTTCCTACCTGTTTCCAAACAGCCCTTGCAGTGTGAATTTAATTGCTTTCCTGGACTTTCCAGCTCCTATTTAAATCTGTTTGGTTTGGGGTTAGAGTCCTTTGAAAATCCTGCCTGTGTCACTCTGCACTTTTGGTGGGTACAACGCAAAAGTCCTGAACATGGCATTGCCTGTGAAATGATGCAAGCCCACTGTCTCTGCAGCATTGTTCTTACAAGCCTGTATCATATCAATAAAAGATTTTCTGAGTTCAGGAATGAAAAAATAAAAATGAAGGGGAAGAGGATTGGGAATCATTGACAGCAGGTCATTTTGGTTGGACTGCAATCAACTTGCCAGGCTTGATAAGACATGTATTTGAGAGAGTATTGATCTCAGATCTTTTCTCTTTTGAATTTCATTTTTTGTATTTGTTTATACTTAACATTTAATAAGCTCCTTTCATCTTGCCTCCTGGTTACATGCAGCCTCTGGCTTGTGTATTCATTACTCCTTGAAAGTGTGTAAAATTTCTGCAGCTTTTGGGCCAGCCTCCATTTCTGTATGGCAGGTAAGGGCTTAGCTCCCCTTCTCCTCCCTCTCTTCAGTTTGTGTTGGGATGATTAATTAAACCCCAGTTTAATCCTCAAGACCAATGCAATTCCCTCACTACACTGTCACTCTGAAAGATTTTTGCAATGGGAATCATGCCTTGGTGCTGTGGTTTCTCTGCCTTTTTGTGCATGTGTGAGCTCAACACCAACATTTGCCTTCTGGTGGCAATTTCAGTTGCTCTCTGCAAGTGGTTTGAGGGTCCCAAGCAATGTATTCACACCTGATAAGGTGCAGTAGTTCTTGATCTGCAGATTCTGCCAGGCTAGAGAAGAGGAGAGGAGAAACAAAGGCACAGAGGTGGAAATGACTTTTCCAAGGTCATATTGCTGACCAAGTCAGAGCCTGCCTAGACCCCAGCGCTCTCAGTCACTCTCTAGTGAGTTATCTCCAGCACCAGAAAACCTCTCCAGGGTGATTTAAAAGGGTGTGATTTTAACCAAGCTCAAGGCCCAGCAGTCTAATGAATCTTCTCCCAACGACTGGCATGCACATAATTCATCTCGTTTTTCAGGCTTTTGTGACTAATACAAGAGCTGTTCACCCTAACCTGCCTGTATGATTCATCTGTGTTTTCTATAGCTTTTGTTTCCCAAATTGTAGCTCTCAAGTGCAAGGGGTAAAAACAAAATTAAAGAGTGATATCTGACAGCAGATGGAGATTTGATAATATGAAGAGTAAAGGTTTTTCCTGGATCTTGTTCCAAGTTGTACCAGTGTTGAAGATGGTTAGACTTGGACCAAAACCAGCAAAAACACTGAAATGAGAACTCAGATCTGAACATTTTTTTGCTGGCTTTATATCCAGGATTTCAGGTATTGTGTTAGAATAGATTCAGAGAATCATAGAATTGGTTTAGGTTAGAAAAAAATTTAAAATCATTGAGTCCAACTGTTAACCCAGCACTGCCAGTTCCACCACTACACCATTTCCCTGAGCACCACACCTACACATCTTTTAAATATCTCCAGGTATGGTGACTCCAGAACTTTCCTGGGAAAGCATGCTTGACAATCTTTTATGTGATAAAAATTCTTCCTGATGTCCAACTGAACCTCCCCTTCCCCAGCTCTGTTGTCCTCCTCTGTACACTCTCCAGTACCCCAAATAATGAGAGGAGGCAGACAGTTCAATTCCACTGTGAGTTAAACCTTGTTTCATTTGCAGATTTGGGATCTGTTCACAGTAAGGCACTACAGGTCAGACAGAAAAAAGGTAGTTCAAAGGAAGGACTGACTCAGAGCTGTACCTCCTTCTCTACCTGATTTTTGGTTTTTCATCACATGCAATCCTTGAATGTGTTTTAAGTTTCCCTGTCAGCTTCCTCCCTCAGCGAAATAAATCACCACTTTCTTTGTTTATTTAATCAGCTTGATAGGATGATTAAAAGTTAAAATATATGGATTAAAAGTTAAAATATATGAGGAGTCTATTCTGCTTAAAAGTTCTGGGATTTTTTTGCTTCAACCTTATTTTCATAAGGTGTTGGCTTAAAGGACTGCAATGGCACCTGCATGATTTTAAATGTTTCCTTTTGTTTAAAAGATGTCCATGAACACTGCTTTTTTTCATTGTTATTTTTATAATTATTATTAACCAAAGAAGGTCAGTTTGGTTTTGAATCAGCTGTTTCATTCTACAGGAAAGTCAAACTCTGATCAGGCTGAATGCTGAGATGTAGGAAAACACAATTTAAACACTCAGTGACTTTTCTTATTACTAAGTACAAAGCTGTCCATTCTAAATAGGAACATTGAGCTCAGTTTTGCTATCCTCCACCAGCTGCCCTTTCCAATAATGACTCCATGACTGGTAGTTAGCAGAAGGAATTTTATTTAGTACTCACGTTTTGATAAGATTTAAGACTATTTAAAAAAAAAAATCCCAAATGACAGGCTAAGTAGGTGGTTAACCAGCTCCCAAGCACAGATCTAAAGCAGTACACATTTTCAGAGAAACTGCACAACGTAAGCCCTTGGGGGACAGGCTCAAGTAAAACGAAATGGGGTTTGCAAATTCATTGAAATTAGGTGAAGCATTCGAGAACCATCACCATTTAAAGATATTGATGAGCCCTTGTCTGTGTGTGCAAGTCCATAGCATTAATCATTCACACAGACAGGAACGGACTGTAGTTTTCAAACAAGATTTGCTGAGGGTTGTTGGGCAGTTTGGAAGATGTGTTGTTGTAGCTGGTGCTGCATATATTGAGGTAAAGGTGCAGGTATGGCTCTCCCTACACCCTGTACCTACAGTGCATCTCTCTCATCCTTCAGGCAGCCCTGTTTGCAGCTGAGACTGACCAGTTCCTGGGACTTCAGTTAGTCCTGGCACCTTCCTGTGCCAGGGTTACAATGCCAGTCTGAATCCAGGCTCTCTAGAGCAAGTCACGCCCCTCTTCTTCCTGCCCATGCCTCAGCTTCCTGAACTAAGCAAAGCACAAGAGACATGTATTGATCTGTCTGGTAGAGTTGTCACAAGAGAGAGGAAAAGAAACATTTGCAGGATAAAATTTATAAAAAATCCCATTGGATTTCATTTACTATTGGATTGTGGGAAGTCCAGACCAGTTGTTATGTTTGGAGCTTTCAACCCCAGCATGAAGCTCTTGACTCCTTCCTCTCCCATCATTAAGGTCTGATCCTGACACTTTTTACTAGCAAGAGTAAACACTGCCCTTTGAAACTGTCACAATGATTGACATGTAAAAACTCCACATTACATAGGGCATTGGGAGTGAATAAAGATTTCAGGCTCAGCTTTACAAAGGCTGCAGTAAAGACGGCTCAGTGAGAGCTGTCTGCTGCCATCCCTCAAACCCTGACTGCCCCATAGTGCAGGTCTGCATCCTCAGCACTGGTGTCCTTCAGATAAACTGTTGACCAGAGCTCCCTTGTCCTACCTGTCTTTGGTGGCTGCTGCTCAAAATGAGCACATAAAAAGATCCCAGTGTAACTCCCAGAAGAGATGTCACCTCAATGTCTTCGCCAAAACTCCCCTCTCGTGCTAACACAAGGCCCAGATGTGAGCTGAGCATATGATGACTGGCAGGGTTTATCTATGCAGGGGCAGATTGTGTCCTTGGTTTGCTGGCTCTGCAGAAACAAGCCTCCTCCCCACAACCACTGTCACCAAACACCACTCCATGCAGTGTCTCAGTGGTGATCCATGGGATGAAGCTCACTCTCAAAGCTAGGGGTTCTCTGAGACCCATTTGAGTATCCTCTGCATTGAGATGTTGCCTGATTACAAAGTCTGGACTTGTCCCTGAGAACAATAAAAAAAAACCTGTGCTGGGGATGTTTACCAGGTAACTCAGCATTTGGCCTAAACCCTAACCCTTACCTCTGTGACTTCTGTGTGCCGCATTTTTTCCATCCTATTCTTCTCGCTGTTTCACTCACATAGCCCTTCCTCAGCATGGCTGAGCTCTGGAGCAGAAACAAAAGATAAGGGAGATCCCAAGCTCATTTTTCCCCTTCACCACGAAACACTGGTATAGCCTATCACTGGAGATGTAAAATGGAGGAGGGAATCTTAAAGGTAGTCAATGATTCCCCTATTCTTTCCCAAATTCGAAGATCCCTTCCCTCCTCCTCCTCCT